>CM062816.1:918282254-918882254 GCA_031772625.1 Pinus tabuliformis
GAAAGGCTTTCCTGCGCAGCAAGACAACTGGAGAAACCAGAAGATAGGGGTTCAAGTGAGGAACCTTTATCAGTTGCATGTAGATGGATGTGAAACAATGGCATGCAAGGCAGAAGGATTGGTGAGCCGGGATGATGGCGAGCTGTGGCTTAGGAGATTGGGTCACCTTCACCATGGAGCCTTGAAGATACTGTAGCAGATCACTACAGCACTTCCTAAAGGCACTCTTGCGCAATCAGATCAGTGCAAGGGGTGTACTTTGGGAAAGTTTGTGAAAGCCACGTTTCATGAGAAGGATAGTCGCGCCATGACGATCCTTAAGAGAATTCACACAAACGTGTGTGGACCTTTCTCAGTAGCTTCGACAGAAAAACACAGGTATTATGTGATCTTTGTTGATGATTTCTCTCGTAAGTGCTGGATCTTCTTCATGCAGAAGAAGAGCGAGACATACTCAAAGTTCTGTGACTTCAAAGCACTGGTTGAAAAGGAGTCAGGGAAGAAGGTGAAGGCTCTTAGGAGCGATAATGGTGGTGAATACATCTCTGGCGAGTTCAAGGACTTTTGCAGTGCAGAAGGGATTCGAAGAGAGCTCATAGCTCCCCATAACCCACAGTAGAACGGGGTTGCTGAGTAGAAGAACAGAACGATCGTGGGTGCTACACAGGCGATGTTGCATGATCAGGGCCTACCCATTCACTTGTGGGCGGAAGCATGCAATACAACAATTTATGTGCAGAACCATTGTCCTCATAGGATACTTGGCATGAGTACACCCGAGGAGGCTTATTCTAGTAAGAAGCCTGATCTTTCTCATTTGAGGATTTTGGTGCTACCATTTACATGCATGTGACAAAGGATGCTAGGAAGAAGTTGGAGTCGACCACAGAGGTTGGGATATTTGTGGGGTACACTGATACGCCCCACAACTATCATGTGTATTTGCCAAACAATGGTAAGACTGTTGTGCGACTGGATATAAAATTTCAGGAGGAGAAAGCCATGAAGTGTTCGCTTGAGAGGTAGCCACACTTGCATGCAGATGAGGAGCTATTAGTTCCTAAGGATGAGCTTAGGACGTGGATCAGCCACAGGACGAGGTTCATGGAGTGGAAGAGACCACTCATGCAGCGCCAACCATCAGAGGGCGAAAGCGCTTGACAGAAGCTGAGCGACTGGCTCAAGATGCAGAGAAAGTTGTAGGACCACCTACAGCACAACGCAGGCAGAGACAGTCACCTGATCGGTACACTGGATACATGGCTCTTATGAGCAAATGTGTTGTGACTGAGCCATCCTCTTTCGAGGAAGCTATGGAGGATCCCGCATGGGTAGACACCATGGTGGAAGAGTATGATTCGATTGTCATAAACAGTGCATGAGAGATTGTTCCTAGACCGGAAGGGAAATCAGTGGTGGGTTCGAGATGGATCTACAAAGTTAAGCAGGTAGCTGACGGGAGTGTGGAGAAGTACAAGGCAAGATTTGTTATCCGAGGCTTTTCACAGATAGAGGGGATCGATTATGAGGAGACCTTTGCACCTGTGGCAAGGTATTCTTCCATACGGACGATTCTTGCTTTCTCAGCGCAGATGGGATGGCACATTCATCAGGTGGATGTGAAGACTGTGTTCCTCAATAGAGTCATTAAGGAGGAGGTGTACATTGAGCAACCCGAAGGCTTTGAGATCTCTAGTAGCGAGTCGCATGTGTGCAGGCTCAAGAGAGTGTTGTATGGGTTGAAACAAGCACCACGTGCTTGGTACACATGGATAGACAGCTATTTCACCGGACTTGGATTCTCCAAGAGTGAGGCGGATTCTAACCTATATTGGATTGTGGTGGAGGGTAAGTTGCTTATCATTGTACTTTATGTAGATGATTTGATTCTAACGGGTGATGAGTTGTTGATACTTTCATGCAAGGATGATCTTGCTAAGGAGTTTGAGATGAAGGACTTGGGCCTCCTTCATTATTTCTGGGATTGGAAATTTGGCAGTGCAGAGATGGACTATTTGTTTCTCAGGGTAAGTATGCTCAGGAGATACTGGAGAAGTTCAACATTCATGGCTGCAAGCCTGTTGATACTCCTCTTCCTGGAGGTTGGAGGAAGGAGGATTCCACTTCTGCAGAAGAAGTGGATGCCACTGTTTATCGACAGTTGGTGGGGTCGCTTATGTATCTAGTCAATACATGACCCGATATATGCTATGCTGTTAACCAGCTTTCACAAGCTATGGTTAAGCCAACCAAGATCTTCTGGAAGGCAGGCAAGCATGTATTTCATTATTTGAGAGGCACATCGGGATATGGATTGTGGTACGGACAGGAGGATGAGGTGAAGCTATATGGCTTCACAGATGCAGATTGGGCAGGGAGCCCAACAGACAGAAAGAGCACATTAGGAGGGGTCTTCAGTATCGGGTCAATAGCAGTTTCTTGGTACAGCAAGAAGCAGAGATCCGTGGCACTCGGTTCAGCAGAGGCCAAGTATATGGAAGCAAGTTTGGCTGCATGCGAGGCTATATGGATGAGGAAGATTCTGGTCAGTTTGTTCGGTTCTTACTTGGAGCCTACTGTGATTTACTATGATAACCAAAGTTGCATTAAACTCTCGGCTAATCCTGTATTTCATGATAGATCTAAGCACATTGACATCAGGTACCATCATATCAGAGATTGTGTGCAATGGAGAATCATGTTACTTTCATACATTCCAATGTTAGATCAGGATGTTGATATCTTGACGAAGGCGCTCACCAAGAGAAAATTCGAATACCACCGAGGCAGGATAGGGGTTGCTGATAATCCATATCTTGTTGAGAGGAAGTGTTGAGAATGCAACAAGATGATGGAGCTTAGTGGAAAGGAGTTGCCTTCACTAAGTGAGCCCGCAGGTAAATTATGGCGCAAAGTCTATTTTTAGACTATGTCTATTTTTAGACATATGGATCATGGTCTATGAGTTGCAAGATGTTGTTTATGGATGATTGGTCATGTTGGGGAAAATAGATGGACTTCTATTTCTGGTTCACAGCGGTGTGATCAAAGTCTATTTTTAGACTTCCGGGCTAAAAATAGAAAAGTCAAATATTATTGTCTCATAATAATATTTAGACTATAAACATTATCTTATCCTCTTGGAGCACTTCAATTTGAGCTACAGATGTGGCACATGTAGCTGTCAGAAGGAAATACGCTTTTCTTGTGAGTCAGTTGAGCTATTGCATGCAGGACTTCAGTTAGAACTCAAGCAGTTGAGTTTTGTGGAGTTGGATGCGGAGTTGATGGAGTTGTGTTCAGTTTGACTTTGTTAAACTAGTTGTAATTAGTCTAACTGCAAATAGACTAGTGATGAGTGATGTGAATTAATTGATTAAATTAATTCACTAATTATTAACTCATAATGCAACTGAAGAATACATCATTTAACTCAGTGCATGTACAGTTCAGTGGAGACAGGTGTTAGAGGTTGAGATTGCTATCAGTTGTGACTATAGTTGTGCATGAGATCTTGCACAATCAATGGATTGAGTATGCCCATGAGGATTGCGCAGTATATGCCCAGTATTATAGCCTGTGCTCACGTGATTTTCAGTGTGAGTGATTTTCACAAGGTATTGTGCAATAGAGGCAGGCAAAGCAGCGGAGGAGATTTGAACCTATGACTTGTTCAGATCTGAGCTAGTTTTGTGTGTAACAGGTGGAGATAGTGCTGGATACTTGAGAGGAGTATTGTACTATGTATTGTTACATGTTCTCAATCATTAATATACAGATAGTGTGGGGTTTTCAACTGTAAGCTTTCCCTGGGATACATACTGTGTTAATGTGTGCATGCGATTGATGTTTCATTGTTTTTGATGCTGCTAAATTGATGATCAACGTAGAGGAGATTATGTATTGTGCATGTATTCCGCAATAGTGTATAATCGGGATAATCTCTGTTGAATAAGTGTTTATTATTCAAAATTTCTACATACCATAGCAGCATCCACACTCATGTAAAATGGGGGAACAATATTTTCCAAAAAAAAAACCTATGTTTCTTCCTATATTGTAGGATTTGGATACTTAAATTATTAGATAGAATAATCCCCTAGTCCATAACATAATAATTGGAGGTTGCATCAATTGGGGGCACCCATTGGTCTAAAAACTTTCGGGTATTAGCATAACAAAAAAATCTACATATCATAGCAGCATCATAACAATAGGGCCCAACAAGAGAAGTTATAGAGTACATACCCTTATCCTCTCACTTGTGCTTGTTAGAATATCTTCTCCATCCTCTAATGACTTCAGATTCATCCTAATTTTCATTTATGAATTTCTCAATGAATTCCTTATCATATTTCTTTGAGGTGCCGACAGCTGGTACATCTGAGTCAAATCTTTGTTGGTGAAAGAGACGATGATCATGTTCCTCTTGGTCATAAAGTTTTTTTCCGCAATGTTTAGATGGTTGATGACCCATCTGATCATATCCATGTAAGGCAATATGTTTGGACAAACAACAATTCTGTGGAGGAATGAGTTGGCCAAATCACTATATGTGGTATCAGAACCAGGAATGAATCTTTGGTTGTAGCTACTCTTTCTATGACCCTCGACTCTTCATATTCAAAAAGTTGATACATGGCTAGAGGTTCCAGTGTCCAAGGTGCATGTCATATCAGAAAATATTGCGGGAAATTAGGTGATCTCAGGAGCAGGAGCGGCTTATTGTTGTTGAAAAAAAGGTTTCTTTCTGGGTTTGGTCGAATGAGACATTTCTATTGAATTATGTTTGTCGGGAGTGGCCTGCAAAGGGAAAAACAAGAGTGAGGAGCAACTAACTTCAGAGCTAATCACTTAGCAAATAACTGATTACACAATAATCCAAGACTTTTCTGAGAAAAATCTCAGGAAATCGTTAGTAATAATGAAGGCATTTATTATATTGAAAACTGTTAATTCTCCACATTTGGCCATTTATTGATAAAACGTGAATTCACATGGGCCACATTACATGTTAGCATATCTAAGAACTTTATCGGTGAAATTTCATTGTCACATTATTAAAACTTGTGATATCATTTATGTCCGATAGGCTTATAGCACATAGAGGTTTAAAATTATGGGCAGGAAGAATTATCATACATTTTGCATCAGCATTTTCATATCAAGGAATTGAAAGGGCAACTGCCGATTAGGAAACCCATATATTACAATTGTGAAAAGAGAGGTGGGTAATAGTTCGGAGATCGGAGATCGGAGATGAGACAAATATCGGAGATCAGAGGTTATGGTAGTTGTGGGGTCGCATGTCAGAGCATGGAAGGGATATCGAATATCGGAGGATCGAACATGGAGATCAAAATGAAAATGGCATATAAAAACCTCGATATGCTACATGGGAATCTTGCGGGATGGGACCTTTATTGTTATAATGTAAAAGAGAGTGCTTTATTATTTTAAGGTTTTAGGCCTTAAGAAACCCAATTGGGAAATATTTTAATCAGAGTTTTTGTTAAGGGGACATGTTGGAAAGCTCTGATATTATATTTCCAAAGAGAGTTTTTTAAGGTTAAAACCAATGTTTAAAGGTTTAAGCTGTGATATTTAAGTTCTGATAAGGGAAATCTCTAGATTCAATCAAGCTTTTGAAACAATAAAGCTAAGATTACCTTGTTTTATTGGAAATTTTTGGGTTTTATCCTAAATTTTAAAAGGGTCCCCATTAATTATTAGTTCTACTATTAATTATAATGGGGGGTTGTTGAGTATTACAACAAGTTGGATCTTAGAATTGTTGATATTTGGGCCTTTAATGTTTTAAGTAATTTACACCTAGTAATGTCTCTGTTCTAAAGTACTTATTAAAGGCATTTACTAACTATTTGTCCTTCACAATGATGTCAAATATTACAATCAGGATAGAGACATTAAATTGTAAGCTCAAGAAAACATAGTCATATTGATGAAATCTCACATGTTACTAGCTCCCTATATTTGAATTAGGATGAACAAACATTATCACCAACTAGACATGTAGGAATATTTGCATTGTTACCTTGTCAAGGCCATAAATTTCACATGTGAACTTCTTTTGAAAATAAACCATAATTGGTAAGCTAGCAATTCATATAATGAAAATCAAGATCTTAGACCTAGGTACTTGGCATTAGGACACCCCAAAATTCAACTTTGTTGGGCCTTAAATGAAGGATCTACCATTTTGGTTTGAAAATGTAGTTTTTAGGCTTAAACCAAACCAATCCCAAATGTGATATTCTCTCTCCTAAAAATTAATGAAATCACATGTCACACACATAGACACATGATGAGGCTCATCAATAGGTAAATTATAAGGGTCACAATGCCATTCTCCAGCTTATTAAATTATATTTTCTCACATTTATCCACATATTTTGTTATATTATGCTTAATGTGAGGATTAAAGATGTGTTACTATGTCATGTGTCCTAATTTGTGTTAAATGCAGGTATTGGAGAAAGTTTAAGTTGATTTGGGTGTAAGAAATTGGAGTAGACAAGCAAGAGAGATTATAGGAGGTGGTCTCCCTCCTTAAGTCCTCAAATCATTCGAAGATCTCCAACTCTATCTCAACATCTCGAGTTCACTAACAGCCAAGCAAGCCGATTTCAATGGCAACCAAGCTAGTTCACGTGAAGGAAGAGTTAGACCCACCTGTACTCGAGTTAGGGAGTCAATTATCCCTACTTTCTAGGGAGTTGTTGATAGCTCCATTTTTGTATAAATAAGCAAGCTAGGGGACTCATTAGGATTCAAAATTTTATTGTAGCCAAGAGGCCATTAAGATGAAGCACATTTGACTGTTATTGTTATGATGTATTTGACACTTTTATTGATAATGAGAAATTCTATTTTGATCCAGCACTGAGTTCACTCAAAGGGTTGAAGCTCTTGGGTTAGGGCCCAACCATAGTAGCAGAAGTTCCTCTCTTGTATTTGTATTCTTATATTAGAATCTTCATTAAATGTTGAAGTTTACTTATGTTTGTTTTTAGCTTATAAAGTTGATTAAGTTGTTGCTTATCCATGCTTCCATTAGCTTGAAGAGTAGATTAGTGTTGCAATCCAATGAAGGAAAATACATCAAAAATCTTGTGACAATGACCCCTATCTCATCTCCCTCATGGGATCATGATTAGAGGACCCCACTCTCACAGCCCAAAAACAAGATTTGTCGTTTTTTCATTGCATAGATTAAGTTGTAGTCTTAGTTAGATAGTTGTTTACGATTTCTTCGAAATATCTACAAATATTATTATGCTTCTTAAGATTGTTGTAGCTTAGGATGTAGTCCATTTCATATATCTAGTTCTTAGCAATAGTTAGATCAGATTTTCCAAATTCAACTCATCTTTTCCACATTGACATGTAATGATTTGTAAATGAAAAGAGAATCAAGTTTGATTGCAGGGTTGTTGATCTGCATGCATGGATTCCTCCTACCAACTCCATCTAGGCCTTCTCTACCTTCTGTTGATGCATGCCAGCCCATATTCTGAACCTCTGTTTTCCAGCCACTATGAGCAAGTTGTCTTAAGAAAATCTAGCCTTCTTTGAGTGTTGGGCTTGGCCTTGGGTGATGTTAACCTTCCCTACACCTTTCACAACTGTCATACACCCTTCCAACACTTCATCTCACCATTCTTACCCTCCAAAACCTCTCAGCCAACTTCTTGTAGCAGTTCAGGGCATCCTGTAGCAACTCAAGGCATCCTGTAGCAAACTTGTAACAGCCTATTTTGACCTTGTTTCGACCTAAAATGATAGCATAACCTAGTGTAGGAGTTGGTTAACCCCTCAAAATAAGAAAATTCGTTGTATTACATTATATTGTGGGTCAAAAGAGTCTAATATATTTCATAATAAATTATATGATAAGCATATTTAGGGTTGCCATGGATAATTCTAAGGATGAATGCTTATCTTAAAAATGTACAGATCTTAGAAAATCTTATTAGTCCTTAAAATGCAATATATAATATGTTTGACGGTATTTTTGTAAAACTATTCAAATTTCAAAGGATTTTGTATAGTTTCTATAAAGATTTGGTTACTTTTAAGGTAAAATAATTTATTTTATAAATTTTGGTTGAATCATTAAAAAAAGAAAAAAATGAAATGGGTGAATCTTTATTGGGTATAAGGCATGGATAATTGTCCCATGGGTGAAATTTAGCACTTAAATTTTTTCCTAAAGGATATATGCTTAACTTCTATGGATGCTTTTATTAAATCTGAAATTCCTAGTACATATTCTTTGGATGATGTTTGTGCATCAAGGATGTAAAACTTGTAGATAGATTGCTTAGATCCACAAGGGCAATTTTAACTGCTACAACCAGGTTTCAAATTCCTTATCATATTTTGTATGGTTAATTTATATTCAATATTATGCATTGATAGATGGTAAATGAAATGGGACTTATGAATAAATCCATCAGGTCCCTTTTAGATTCTTCGACTCCTTGAAGGATAAATACATTTGGAAATTTTTTGAAGTGCCTTCTTCCCTATTAAGTAACTTGATTATGGACCTTCAAATGGCTCTTAGAATCTATAATAGGTTTGTTGTTTCTAAAGGGAAAATCCTAATCATTTTAAAGTTATTATTTTCACTTCTTAATGTAGATGGCACAAATATATAAAGTTGGCTTTTAGGGAAAGCATAGAGTGTGCTGAAAATTGAGCATGATATCTTCGTAATTCATTCTCCTAAAAAATCCATCTTATCAAGATATATAACAAATAATTTAGATGACATAATTGGCTTATGTTCAGGGTCCAAACAAACCCTCAACCAACACAAAAGTCCTTGTACAAATGATTTAATTCTTCTTATAGTACTAAAAGTATGTCTACATAAAATGGGATATTTTGTGTGGTAGTTTCACAAGGGTTCTGATACATTGATGGATATGTGTTAAATTATTTGCATGAAAGCATACTATACATCTTGATACGATGGTCGGTATTTTTGAGACTCTAATGGAACACCATGCAAGGATTCAGGCCCAAGAGTAGTCGAGAAATTTGTTTGGTTCAATATGGGTCTTTTATAGGTTTCTTGATGTTTTCAAACAATGGTTTCATATCCATTGTACTCTAATAGCACATAGTGTATGAGAAAGTGGTGTGGCTATAGTTTTCCCAATTTAAGGGTTTTATAAAATCTCTTATGCATTTTGTTTATGTTATTGTCATTTATTTTATTTTTTTACGCATTAGTTAGCATTACTTTTCTTAGATGGATTTATTATTCATGATTTTTTTTACATTCATGAGATGGTGATACATTTCACTTTGATAGCTTTGACAACCCATAAATGAATCTTTTGTGCTTGTGATTATATCTATGATTATTGGTCATTATATTCCATCAATAATTTATGGACTATTTTCACCATTCCTTATAGGCCTTTATGCACCTTTACATGAAAGGATGTTGGAAGATATTTTTTTTTACAAGATTAACATTCAATTAATATGGTAGTCATTGAGAAGTAAATATCTTAACTAACCCAATGTTGAAATTGTAGCAAGGAATGTCTTCTTTGACTTGTGCCTTAGTTAAATATGCTAATTCGAATTCAGTCTCATAGATACTTGAGTAAATTGTAAGTTAACATGTGTGATGTGGCCTATCACTGAGTTATTGTCATTTAATTCGAGTTAGATTGTTTTCAGTGAGTTGTGGACTAGTTGATGGCTAAAACTAGTTATCTAGTGGAGTTAACTCTTGTGTCCATCAGTTAAATGATCTCTAGTTCTATTATAGAGAGAGATTTGAGTTTAGTTGAGTAGTTTACTTTTTTTTAACTCAACTTAATCTCACTTAACTAGTTGTAGCTACTAAAATTAGCTCTAGTCAGTCATGCAAATTGAATTGTGTATTGAGATTGAATGAAGGCACAATTTGTATTTATTATGGTACACAGGTTTTGGTGTGCAAAGCTTGAGAAGAAAGAATAGAAATTCTCTTGGGAATTGCATAAGGAAATAGGAGAAATTCCTATTTTTAGGGGCAAAATTGCACTAGGAAATAGGAGCTTCCTAGAAGGCCTTATTTTCCTAAGTATTGGGCAAGTCTTGTGTAGAGTTGATCAGTATCACAGGGAGCTGCATGCTTGAAGAAAATTATATGTAATAGATCAAACTGCTCACTTGATTTAATACAAGCAAAAAGGGTTTTTCATAGTTGGGTGTCCCAAATATATTATTGTATTCTATGTGAGATTGCATTTCTATTCATTATTTTCTTTCTGCAAATTTTTGGTAGAAAAATATTGTGTCTTTTGTGATCAATTTTCTCTCATTAGTAGTTGCAAGGTTTCAAGGATTTTTTACATGGTTTTAGAGCTGAAAACACGATAGGAATTGAGTTCCTTAATCAGATTCAAAGCACATTAGAGAAGATATCAATAGTGCAAGAATTCTACAATGGCATGAATCATGTCAATGTATGGTTTGAGGATAGAACATGCACTTGAAAGGACTTCGAATTTATGTGCATAGAAGGACAGAATGGAGGTTGTGTTAGATGATAATGGGGTTTTGGAATACATCAAGGCTGATATTCTTAAACCTCCTACATCAAATGCACAACAAACAACTCAATGGAACAAGGATACTACCAAACTAGGAGGATGATCCTAGGAGTTAGAGACCATATTGTTCCAAATTTGCATGGGAAGGATATACCATTCTAGATGTGGAAAACCCTTATTGATCTATTTGAAAGTAGCAGTGATGCTAGAAAACTTGCTTTGAAGGACCATAATAACTATTATGAGACTACCATCCATAGATACCTTTCCTAAAACATACTAATATATATGAACCAAAGGTGTTTGTCATATCCCATCTACTCATATTACATAAGATTACATATCTGAATTTGTCCTCAGGCTTCAATATGAATATATCAACACATACAATACCAATATTTTTCTGAGGGACTGTGTAAAGTGGAAGAATCATATATATATATATGACATTGGGGAACCAAACCATGTCAAAGTGGGACCATATATGGATCATATTGTGTTGATACTACAACCCATTAAGAAGAATATGTATGTCAAGACTAAAATCATATGTGTCAAGACTATGATAATAAGATAGATGAATGTGTGATGCCAAGACTGAGATACACTATGTTATGATGTAATATGCTTTTGATAGGTTTAAGCAATCAAACCATGGGTCATTGCACCATTCACTATAGAGAGAACCAAATGAGAGATGCAAATATACCAATGAATGTGGGAGATAGGTCAAAATGAGCCACCAATACTTGATTCAATCCACTCAATAGGCATGATGCCACAAAGGTCAAAAAAAACATTGATTTTGATATACGATCATTTGGGACTATTGACATTAAAAAATGGCTTATGACTTGCATCTAACTTGTCCTTAATCAATCTTAGACAAGTTAGATGCCACAAAGTTACATCATATGACTAAACCAATTGTGCTTCTACACAGAGACCGAGACCAACCATAACATTGAAATATATATATATTTAAACAGAGATATACCAACATCGAGGTCTCGCGCGCTATATATATATATATATATATAATAGAGGTGCCATCGACGTAGAGGGGGCATAAATATAAAGAACGCAGAGGTGTCATCCACCCACTGTGAAAACGCTTCATCTCAAAGCCAAATTCGATACCATATATCTCAGATCCATAACATATGATGCTAAGAGTATAATCCATAATTCACAGAGATCTTAAAACATATACCATGAAACAGAGAACAAGTCAACAAGTGCGAACATAGAGGAACAAGGTACAATAAGAGTCTCAACAGAAATATGAGCCATAGAAATATGTGCCATTAATATGACACAATCTAAAAGCGAGCTGCATAGAGCAACATAACTGGCCACAACAAGTTATCCTCAGAGTGATATAACGAGACATTTCATTGTGCCATCCACCGAAAGGTATAACTTGCATCCACAGAAAATATAACAAGCCATGTCGCATACTGGATTCTCTGCTAACATGCAATGAGTTTCCCTTGCGTCAAACCTGTGTTAGATATACGAGAC
Source organism: Pinus tabuliformis (assembly GCA_031772625.1). Lineage (NCBI taxonomy): Eukaryota > Viridiplantae > Streptophyta > Pinopsida > Pinales > Pinaceae > Pinus > Pinus tabuliformis. The sequence goes on from CM062816.1 coordinate 918,294,362, forward strand.
TAATGTGAAGCGTAACCAAAATCATGTGTGTCATTCGTAATTCAGACCAACCTTTCGAATCATGGAAGAGAAGGAGTGTCATCCAAACAACAAAGATTTCTATTCTATATGAGCCATGTCGTGAATTGATCTCAAAGATCAACCAATTGAGGGTATATATATATATATATGTTTTCCAAAACGAAATGGGTACCTTCGAATTCGGTCGACTTAAACCTTATTTTGGAGTGAAATACTTAATTTGTGAATATTGAATTTCTCTCACTTATGTTTTCCCCATTTTGATAATTTCTTGCCCAATTAATATTTATTTTATTTTATAATTTTTCCTTTAGGGAGATGGGATATATATGTGACTGAGGGTTTCCCTTGGGGAAACTTGTTCCGATGTTGCCCAATTCTAACATTTCCCAGTTAAGTTTTTTATATAAATTATTGTGTTTTATGTGTGATTGTATTTCTATTCATTATTTTCTTTCTGCAAATTTTAGGTTGAGAAATCTTGTGTCTTTTATGATGAATTTACTCTACCCAAACAATCTTGATTTTATTACTAATTATTAAAATGAATTTTAACTTGTATTAATGTAATATAGTTTAGAGTAAACTTATTTTCTTTAATTCACTTTATTTAAATATATAAATAGTTTGAGTGTTACTAGATAAACTTATTCTCTCTTGTAGATTTTTAACTAATATTCCATTTTAACTACACATAATTCACTCTTCCCAATATTTTAATGGTTTTCTTGAGAGGTATTGAGAATTGACATTTCAATACCTTCTCTTACTTTTCCAAATCAATTAAACTTTAAAGATTCTTCAACATTAGTGCATCATTTATTCTTATTTTTCACTTTTTTTTGGTCTAAACGTTGCTTTTAATTTATCTCTCTCTTACTTTCTTGGTAGTATAAAACTCCATTTTTTTTTGTTTATAACTATCCACCAACCAGGAATAAATCGTACTCATTTTACAAAAAAATCTATCAAAAACCATAAATAATAAAAATGGTAAATGATGCATTTTTAAGAGTGATTCTCTATTAAAAATAATATCCAAAACATCTTATTACTAATTCATTATTCATAAAGTAAAATACATTATTTATGGTTCTTGTAGTAGAAACAAATGGTGAAACATATCGAGTAGAATAAAAATTCAAATCAAACGCACGTTGGATGGACTAATTTTCAAATATGTGTTCATGAATTCAATAAGCGGATAATTTTATTGGAAGTTGAGATGTTTCTTGAGGAAATTTAACTCATATAAATGGTTCTTACCTACAATGTTTTTTTATAACATTTGAATTTGAAACTTTACATGGGCTAAATTCCACACAAATTAAATAGTCTACATTTTATAGGCCCACTATATATGTAGTTATGAAGTAACTTTTTTTTTTTATCAAAATACTTTGGATGAGTATAAATATCAATTATTCAATGTGAAATACAAATATTACATGCATTGTTTATGTTTTACGACATTAATGCATACATAAATATAAGTACAAGAAATGTGTGTGTGAATACATATCTTATGTTAACTCCATGTTAAGTAAAGAAGGAAGTTTAATCTCCTTCCTCCTAAGTAGCATTAAAGGAATAACACATCTTCTCCATACTAAAATGTAAAAATCATATCTATATCTATATATATATATATATATATATATATATAACTTTCCAATTCTATGGGAAGAAAAAAATTGCATATATATTTTTCATATTATATTGTAAATATACCTCTTAACGAAATAATAAATCAAAGTGTAGCTTCCTGCAAATGATTAAGGAATAAATGTAAAAATATATTAGATTGTAAATATACCTCTTTAACAGAATAAGAAATCAAAGTGTAGCTTCATGCATATGATTGGGGAATAAATATAAATATAGAGTTGATGTCTCAAGTGTATATAAAGAAGATTGCAAATCAAATAGTTTGTTGAAAATATATAATATTTTAGAGAATTCATCGAGGAAAATTTTATTCTTCTAGTAGGATGCATTGATTTTTACTGAGGCGCTTTTAAGAAAACACGCGAGGGAAGATGATTACCTCTTAATTGTTTAAGATGACCCTAATCACGTTGTACATTTGTTGGATTTAAATCGACCTTTTTCCATTTTGTGTTGTAGATTTACATGTTTTCCCCCTCCACATTATGGGTTTCACATAACAAGAAACTCTATTTGCAAGGACAAGACGTGTGATAGACTACGAGCATTAGGGGAATTTTGAGGTCTAAAATGGGCCTCCTAAGAAAAATGTACAACCAAAATAAGCTTTATAAGGACCAATAGGATTCAAGATGATGACGTCAACCATGGGGGATGATTCACCATTTTTGGAGTAAAAAGATAAAAAGATAAAAAATAATAAAATAATAAAACTATTTTTTCAACTCGTATTTTCAACTTATCTCCCTAAAGTTTTACTCAAAATTCAAGCAGGAGTACTCATTAGATGAAAATTTTAATTCCTAATCCAAGGAGTACACATGTTGCATACTTCAGATGGACCCTGCTACACGAAAAATGAGAAATACATGAAAAACATTATTGCAATCAGGTGTTTTCATGTATTTCTCATTTTTCGTGTAGCAGGGTCCATCGAAACTATGCAACATGGGTATTCCTTGGATTAGGAATCAAATTCTTCATCCAACAAGTGTTTCTGCTTGAAATTTAAGTAAACCAATAGGGAGATAAGTTGAAAAAATAGTTTTTTTCTTTTTTCCCTCTAAAATTTGATGATATAATCTAATATTATTTTATTATTTCCACTATTATTTTATAATTTCCTTAGGAGGCCCATTTTAGACCTCAAAATTCCCCTAACTTGAAAGGTTGATTTATTATTTTATTCCTTTCTCTCTAATTCTTTTGACTTGATTTAATCTTTACTCTATTTATTTTTACTCATATTCAATTTCATCATATTGTCATGCTTAATTGTTATGCTATGGACAACGTATCGATAGGCCTTGTAATACTCCACAAATAATGGAAATTCATTTAATGAGTGAATATTTTATCATAATAGCAAATGAAAGATACAATATGTATAGAAGAAATAGTGACTTCATCAAAGAATATATTTATTTATGAAGAATGCTTGTGCTCACTAAGAAAAACTACCTTTGACCATGCCATAGTTGCATCTAGACTTGCAAGAAGTCCCCCAACTTACTTCCCATTTATATATATTCCACTTTCAATTTAGCTCCGTCCAAGTCACAAATTCATAAGTGAGCTTATTGTATGAAAAGTTCATCCCTAATCTACAACCAATTATTTTAATGGTTCAATGTGAAGCAATTGGAAAATACCCTGCTATAATGGAGGAAGAACTCTTATTCAAAGCAGAGGCAATATTTGTATCACCTAGTAATAAAAACATATATATGATAATACAAATAAATGTGTTAGAATAGGTAACTCATACATGTCTCATGTTTGATCATATTAGAGCTTATTTATGTTATTAGTTTAGGCATTATGAGGCAGAGTTTGTCTCTACGTGAAAAAATTGTTTCTAAGTTTTAGGAGGTTATTAGAGCTAGTTAGGTGTGAGATATTCTCTCCAACTATTTGGCTCCTATTTTCCAATGCGGTTGAGTTATTCTATTAATAATTTGTTATGTTAAGATAGTGTGAGGTGGAGTTTTATGTATTTATATCTATACAGCTATATTTTGAGTAGAACGGTCAATACAATTTTTGTATCTAAAGGAACCATCTATTATGTGGAATTTCTCTACATGTTATTAAAGTTGGTATGGAATGGACTTTCTCGTGAGAGGGATTCGTGATCATGGCATTTATTTTTTTTATAATCCGTTGTAGGAATAAAATTTAGTGTAGATGATGATAGATTGTTTCCTGAATAATTGTTATATTGTGTCCTTTGTGTGACGCATTCCTTGTCATTCGTTTTTTTGGTTAGATGAACTTTCCATCATTTTGTTGTAATACAACATTTGGTGTTCTCTCTGCATTGAAGAATGTGGGGTTTGCCAAGTGAATAAGGTAAATCAGAACAAGGATGAATGGAAGCAATGGAACTAGACATTTGATGCCAGGAAGCGTGTATTTCACACCACTCAAAGCAGTAGAGTAAGTTGAATTAAGAAATGGATCTAAAAAATAGGGTAACACTCTCACAGTTGAAAGGATATAAATTTCTTAAGACATTGAAACTAAAGGAAATGATGGAAATGAACTAATTAGCTTTATTTTTCTATTTCATCATTATTCTAGTAGCATAATATCACTTAAATAATTGGTGTGTTGAACGTTAGTGCTATCAAATTTTGATTTGTTCCCTACTACAAGTTCCCCCAAAGTTGTTTTTGGAAGTATTAAATCTTGTAGAAAAACTTGCGCCTTGGTCCTTACAAACAGGATAGTCTTATATCTATTGGTTGTGTGGGGCTTCTTTTGGAAACTATACATCCATTTCCTAATTGTTATCCTTATTCACACCTACATTTGTTGAGGATTGTGGAAGCTTTGGGGGTTATAGGTTATTCCAAGTAAAGCTTTGCATTCTTTCGAAATATGTTACGTAAACTGAGCATAGTGCTTGAAGATAGAAATTGATTGAAATGATGGAAAGGTTAGTTCTTATAAAGAGAATTAGTTTTAGCTATCTTTAATTAACCCCTTTTGTTGAAATGAATTTGGATAAATTTGAGCATGCTTGTTTGAAGATTTATCCTAGTTTAGTTGTAGGTTGTAGGATACTCATTTGTTTGTTAGTTTCAATACCAAAAACCTATGATGTGACAATAAGGTGAAAAAGAATCTACCTCGACAATGAGTTCCTGGAAAATTATAGGAAACACATTGTTGATATATCAATCTAAAGGACCGATTCTATACATCCTTTTTGTTGGCATTGTGAGAAAAATGGACACGTTGTATGCAAAACTTTACTTTTGTGTTGATGGATTCTTAACTCTTGCTACTGGTAATTCTTGATGCTTATGTTTTCTAGATATGTAACTTAAAAAATGGTTGTGGTGAAGTGAAATGTATACTTGAAATTTCTTTAGGTTTGTAAAATAAACATATTGGGCCTAGTCAATTTACTATGTGAGTGCATAATTAGTTAGAATTGGCTATTCTAAGACTTTCATCATGGAGTATAAAAGCTCCAAGAATAATATTATACAAATATGTTGATGATACAAAGCCTAAAGATGAAAGTGAAGACTCTCAGTATGTGAACACCTACAAAGAAACAAGAAGGCATGCAAATTTGATCATATGTCTCATTATCTCTTTGTTATTTTTTGTAGCATCAAATAGTGTTCTAGTATCAAAAGTTGTCAGAGACAGTAAGAAAAATTAGGACTCCAGAACCTAGAAAAGGTTTCAAGAAAATCCACCTAGAAATGCCTTAATTAAGTTAATTAATCAGTAATTAAATTTTTCCTAAGTCTAACTTAGGGAAAATGAATGATTAACAATAATTAATTGAGGAATGTGAAAATTTCCTAGAAACTCACATAGATTGACTAGGAAATGATCTCAGCCATTGATTAAGTTTTAATATTGGTTGTTGGAGTCCCAATAGGATGTTATAAGAAGAGGTTGATGGGTATATGGAGGAACATACTTGAGATTGATTTCCTTGGGTAGTTTGATTTCCCAGATAACAATAGCATTATGTCAGAAAGTTTGAGCCAGAGAAAGGACACAGAGAAATAGAGGGGTAAAGATAGTTATTTCAGAGGAAGTTTTCTAGTTTTGGAGAGTGAGAAAGAGGAGGTCGAAAATATTCTCTAGGAGGTTGCTAAAAGGTAGCACAAACCCTTAAGTGAGTAGTTCGATTCAGCTAAAGGGGAGGACATCTTTAGTTCAAGAGGCCAGGAAAATTTTCCCCAAGGATGGATAAGCATTTTCCTAGCTAGAAGCAGGCAGGATGGCTAGATTGGTAGTTGATTTAGGTAGAGCATTTGGCAGGCAGCACAGGGGTGACATGGAGCCTACACAAACTAGTTTGAATGACTAGATTTTTAGAGGTCGGCCAGTCCCAGGATTGCTCAGAGAGGGTAAAATCCCTTATCATATTTTTTCTAGTATTTCTTTTAGGTAGATTCACTAGTTTGGCAAGATTTATTGTACTCAGAATTTTCTCGTTGCTATTTAATAATAAAAAACCTCAGTTGTTGCACCGATTTTCTAGCATGGGGATTTTCTGTGGATTTTTTTCCAAAAACAATGATGCTATATTGTGTGTGTGTGCCAGTATTTTCTCAGTTTTGAGTTTATGTTATATGGTATTTATTTTGGTGAAAATTGAAGTTGTGAATTATTCATTGTTTGTCGTAGAAAATAAACTGCTAATTAATTTACAGTTAGAAGAATAATTTCCAATCGCTGCAACAATTGAGATTTTCACATGGTATTAGAGAAAATTTGATCAAATGGGAAGCTTAGAAGTGGAAGGAAGAAATCGTCTAGATTAAGATGGATTCTAGCAGTTTGATTCCCAAATTTGTGCAGAGGTTGGATTGGAAGTTCAAATGGCTCGGCAGAGGGTAGATTTTTCCATTGTCAATGGTAGGAAAAAATTACAGAGCCTAGTATTAGTTCCAATAGGTAGTAGTAAACCTAGGAAGCAATTCTGATAGAGAAAATCAGTATTTTTGTTGTCGATTCCTTGTCTTGGTGCATAAGGGGTTTTGTAGCAGATTTACTAGAGAAGAATCATAATCAGGTGGAAGAGAAAGTGCACACATGGAGGGAGGAATTTCCAAATTTTTCTAGAGGGTTTCTAGTTTAATTTTCTAGAGGAGACCTATAATTTTCCAGTTGCAGAAGGTCGTACAAGTTTTCTAGTCTTTCTAGTTCGAGTTGATGAGGTTTCAAGTCATGTGTCAGTTTTCTGAAAAGGGATATTCAGAAAGGATGAGCGAGTGGCTCTAGAAAGAAGTTGAAGGTAGAGCGAGGTGGAAATAGAAATTCTGAGCATTTTAGAAGGGAGTGTGAGTTTCAGAGTAGGCAACTGAGCAGGGAAATAGGAGGAGATTCCAGTTTTTATTTTTTGCAAATATGGCCATAGTCGGGTTTAGAGATCAAGATAGCTTGGAAGAAGCCTCCAACTAAATCATTTGAAAGGCTAGGATGTTCTTCCTACTAGATGACTTTGGCCTAAAGACCTATGTAGAGAATGTTGTGGCAAAACCTACTGATGCAGATCAGTTAAAGGAATTCAAGAAGGAGATAGCCAAGATAAAGTGGATGATCCTAGATGGAGTTTGAGACCATATAGTCTTAGCATATATTAGCCAAGAATATGACTAGGCAGATGTGGGATGCTCTCACACAACTATACTATAATTCTTCTAAGCAACGGAAGATGTTCTTGAAAGAAAAGTTGAGGAACACCAATATTCATAAGGGTGAATGCATTGATCCCTTTCTCACCATAATTTAGGAAATTCAGGATCAACTTGTAGTCATAGGAAAAGAGCCTCCAGATATAGAGTTGGTGTGTTTGGCACTAAACAATGTCTCAGAGGATTGGGATATCTTAGTCCAAGGCATCTTGGGACGAGATACTCTACCTAGGTGGGATAGGATGTGGTCATACTTGCAGTAGGAGGAGATAAGGCAAGCACTAGTGAAGACCTCCATCAACAGAAGCAGTAGTAAGGGATGGAAAGGTGACAAGGAGGAAGATGGTGGGGCCCTTACATCAAAGGGTCCCATTCAGGGACAAGTTTCACAAGGGGGGGGGAGAAAAAGAACGACCTGTCTAAGGAAAAGTGCTTCAGATGTGGTGAGTTTGGCCACTACATTACTCAGTGTGCTCAAAGGAAGAAGGACAAGCAGGGCCAGATGGCAACATCTGTAGAGAGAAAAATTGTCCTCTAGGTTGAAGGAATAATTTGTCATGTTTGTAGCTATACCTCCAAGGAGTGAGGTGGGGTGATATGGAGCTATAGTTCCAGAGTTGCACAAAGGTTTTGGCAGGGTCCATTGAGGTGAGCATCATTTGGTGTTTTCTCATGGATCATTACCTTGTTATAGGGGCCCACAGTATTCAATAGCAGGAGGATCAATGTCAGTTGATGCAGTCAGATTTGACAGTGACAGTTGCAGACTAATGGCAGTCAGATGCTGAGGAGGCCAGAGTAGTGTTGACAGTAGAGCAGGAGCATTAATAGTAGAGTTAGCAGCATCATAGATTTCCTAAGTGGACAGTGTAGAGGCTAGTAGCAGTCAAATGCTCAGGATACAATTGTAGCACAAAGACACAGTTGATTCAATATTTTGATGCTTCTCAGTTGTAGTAGCAACAACAAAAATTGAGAGGGAGTTGCAGTGCAAATGGAGAGTTGCAAGAAGTATAATAGTGTCAGTAGTAGCACATATGCAACATCAGAGTTGCATAATGGTTGGTGTTCAGTGGAAGGAACTCACAACGTCTAGCCATCTATAACGTGTATGGAGGATGATGTAGAGACAAGGTGTTGTAGCAGTTCAACACTAGAACACCTTCCTTGCTAAGATGGAGTGTTAGTTTTTGTAGCATCAGATGGTGTTCTAGTCTCAATAGTTGTTAGAGAGGCTAATAAACACTAGGACTCCAGAACCCAGAAAATGTTTAAGGAAAATCCACATAGAAATACCTTAATTAAGTTAGTTAACCAATAATTAAATTTTTTGTAAGTCTAATTAGGGAAAATGATTAATTAACAACAATTAATTGATGAAGCTAAAATTTCTCTAGAAACTCACATAAATTGACTAGGAAATGATCTCAACCATTGATTAAGTTTTAATCTTGGTCGTTGGAGTCTCAACTAGAGATTATAAGAAAATTTTGATGGGTAGATGGAGGAACACACTTGCTATTGATTTACTTTGGTAGTTTGATTTTCTAAAGAGTAGTAACATTCTACTAGAAGACTTTGAGCCAGAGAATGGCAAAGGTAGTGAGTCTAGAGGAAGTTTTCTAGTTCCAGAGAGTTAGAAAGAGGATGCCAGAAATATTCTCCAAGAGACTGTGTAGAGGTTGTGTAGAGCCTCAAGTGAGCAGTTCAATTTAGATGAATGGGAGGACGTCTCCAGTTCCAAAGGCCGAGAAAAATTTCCAAAAGTTTGAAGAAGTATTTTCTCAGCCAGCAGCAGGAAAGAAGGCTAGATTAGCAGCTGATTCAGGAAGATCATTTAGCAGACAACGCAGGGGTGATGTAGAGCCTGAATAGACCAGTTTGGATGACTAGCTTTTCAGAGGTCAGACAATGTTGGGATTTCTTGAAGAGATGGTAAAATCCCTTAGTATATTTTTGCTACTATTTCTCTTGGGTAGATTTTCCAGTTTGGAAAAATTTATTGTACTTAGAATTTTCTCACTACTACTTAATAATAAAAACCCTCAGCTGTTGCACCGATTTTCCCACATTGGATTTTTTCGAGGACTTTTTGTCCAATAACAACGGTATTATATTTTGTGTGTGTATGCCAGTATTTTCTTAGTTTCCAGTTTATCTTTCGCAGTATTTATTTCAATGAAAATGACAGTTTTGAATTATTTGTTGTTCGTCATAGCAAATAAACTTCAAAATAATTTACAATTATAAGAATAACTTCCAGTTGCTGCAGTAGTTGAATTTTTCACACTCTTGCAATTTTTTGTAGCTCTACATGGTAATATTATGTGATGTAAAAACCATTCTTGAATCTACTAGATAAGGTGTGTTGCAGCTAGAAGGGATATTTAACAACATATTTCCATCTACTAACTTATATGTTATAATGATATGAAAAGTATAATATATTGGTTAAGCATCCATTATTGACTAATTCTGAGTCTTCATCAACTTGTAATTGAGAAATGTCCTTTGATCACTCTAGCTGCAACTGGGCATTGAGTGCCAACATCTTTATACAATTATTTGTACCTCCACCTACATTTGCTTTGAATTTAATATAATTATGGCCCTATAGATATCATACTCCTTTGAACCCACACATGAGCTTTATCCCCTTTCTAGCTCCATTGAAAAATGCCCATGTAGAGGACTTGTCCACTTCAAGTTCCTTGGTTGCTCTAGTCCTTGTAGCTTTTCCCTTGGATTAAAAAAACTAAGAGATATCAAAAACCTAGGAGGAAACCTAAAATATTTGGATATTCTTGTCTTTGAAAATGTTTCAATTGCATGCCAACTAAGTACCCCAATGTGTAATGAAATGGAAACTATGAAATAAATAAATTCTTTCCTTTTTAACCAACATTTTTAACCTTCCTCAACTATCCCTCCTTTTCAAATATTGTTTGCACCTATAAAGTAACTCAGCTTTGCATACTTTACAAGGGAAAATATCACTTAATAAACAAATGTAATGCATTTTCATTCTATTTTATACATAAAGTAAAAATGTGAGGGCCTTGTTTTCTCTTTTTTGGTAATAAGTCGCATGTAGAAACCCTATTCATAAGAGATGGCCACATAAATATTTTAGTCTTCTTTGGGGTCCCTACTTTCCAAAATTTGAGCCACCACTAGTTTTTTCCTTGATCATCTATGGAACTTAGTACTTTATACCCTAATATGGATAAGTAATATTCTAGAATTTTGTTTTTATTCCATACTGACTTATCCTAATCCTCTTTCAATGTGATATGTCCATCCCTTAGTTCAATTATGTAGTTATTCTATACCTCAACAAAATCTACATCTATCCCCAACTGATTAGCACACAACGAACCCTTTCACCATAAGTTTATAGTCTCATCATTATCTTTTTATTTCAAAGTTAAATAGTCTCTCTATTGAAGTTACTAAATCAACTACTTTGGAAATAAAATTACATTATCACATCCCATAACAACATCCCCTCCCATTCTAACCAATCCATCATCCCCTACCTTCCAAGCCATGTGTTCCCTGAGTTGAAAGGATAGGACTAATGTTATCCGTCATTTTTAATTCCTTTTATAGGATTCCTATTCCAATCCAATAATGCGTGAGAGGAATAATATTTCTAAATTATTGTTCTTTTCCATAACCCCTCTTTAGTAATTAATTTCCACAAAATATTGGCAACAAAAAAATTTCCAAGTAAGAAAATATGCTTTAGACCCCGACCTCTTATTTTTTGGGTTCTATAATTAGCTATCATCCTTGACCCACCCAATCATTATTCCCTATCCATAAAATATCATAACACACCCTTCTAATTTTTTTCTAATGCACCTTTTGGGATGTGAGCTAAAATAATAAACATATTATGGCAACCTCTAAAACTGCTTCATCTAATTTCAATCTACCACCACTTGACAACCACTAATGGCATAATAAATGAATCCCATGCTCTACATTATTGTACAGCCACCCCTATTCTTTGATTCCATAGCAAATAATTCTATTGATTTATGGAAAAGGTTCTTAAATATTTCCACTATGGTTTGAGATAAACATGTTCACACATTTACTAGGCTAAATGGCAGGGAAAATTTTAAGAACCCCCCCTAAATTTATAAATATAATAAATGGGCGAATCTCCATGGTATATAGGAAAAATGGAAGGCGATTTTATCAATAATATAATATGTATATATAATTTTTTGGCGAATCTCTCACCAGGCATGGCGAATATTTTACTCAATTATAAAATCTTGTAAGATCTTGGCGAGTCTTTCACTAAATAATAAAACTTTGTAAATTCCTAGTGAATCTTAGCATAGGCTACATGCTGGTTTAATTCCCCCATTTAAATAGGCTACATGTGAATACCATGGGTCAATACCATGTGCCATTTTGGTGAATATCATGGGTCAATACCATGTGCCATTTTGGTGAATACCATGGGTCAATACCATGTGCCATTTTTGTTTTTATTAATTCTAATATTAGGGTTAATAATGGTTTTTTGCATGGTATTAATAACAATCTAGTCCATGGTATTTGTCCCATAGTATTTTGGCCATAGGTTTCACCTAAATATAACCCATTTTTTGAGTGTTCGTAAATATAAGGTGACTTATGGAGTAAATATAAAAAAATGTTTTATTTGTTTACCATACCTCTCGTTTATTTATATTTTTATTAATTTACCATACCTTTTTTACAAATATGGTATTTAGCACATAGGATTCACTTAAATAAAACCTCTTTCTTGAGCCTTCATAAATAGAATGAGGGTTATGGACTAAATATAAAAAGAGGTTTTATTTATTTACGATACGTCTAGTTTATTTATATTTTTATTTATTTACCATACTTTTTGAGTAAGTATAAAAAGACGTTTTATTTATTTACCATACCTCCACTTTACTTATATTTTTATTTGTTTACACCCTTACATATATATAAGGTGACTTATGGAGTAAATATAAAAAACGTTTTATTTATTTACCATACATCCACTTTACTTATATTTTTATTTGTTTACACCCTTACATGTATATAAGGTGACTTATGGAGTAAATATAAAAAATGTTTTATTTATTTACCATACCTCTCATTTATTTATATTTTTATTAATTTACCATACCTCTTTTATAAATATGGTATTTGGCCCATAGGATTCACTTAAATAAAACCTATTCTTGAAAATGGGCGAATGGATTCACTTAAATAAAACCTATTCTTGAAAATGGGCGAATGGAAGGTTGTAAGTCATAATTTCAAGGGCTAAATTTACTTTTTTTACCCTCTCCCTTAAAATAAGGTGGGCTATTTGAGGTGATTTGTAAAAATGTACTATGATACAAAATATTCGCCCACTAAAAATTTAAAACCCCTTAATTTCGCCAAAGGGCGAACATTCGCCCCTAAAATTATCCTTGCTAAATGGTATCCCCTAATAGGAATAAGCTTCCCATTAGGTTACCAATGTTGTTAGTAGTATATCCTTCCCCCTTTATACGTAAAATAGCAATCAAGGAAGGAATAGATTTCCTTTTGTGTGGCACTTTTAATATTTGTTTGGTAAAATATGGTAGAAATGATCTTCAATTACTACCTAATTTAGTTTACTAAAATCAACAAATTTTTTGAGCTTGCCATGTTTATTTTTGGCCACCACTATCATCAAGATCTAGTCTCTCTATTTTATTAGATAGACGTTTCCAACGACCATAATCTTATTAATCCCTGACCTTGAATTTGTACTTCATATTCTTTTTGTACAACATTTGTCTCATCACCTTAATATTTTGTTGAATTTTAGTCTTAAGTTTTTAGAAATATTTAGGGGCCATTGAGATCATAAACTATTAGAAAATACATGATAGAGTCCTAGAATAAAATGTTATCCAATAACCAGTGATCTTAAAATGCTTGGGTTCTTCACCTTTTTTGGAAATATTGAACTTCCTTATAGGCCCCCATATTTTATTGATTCTTTGTTAATCTGCAAATATCTCTTCTACTTGGATATTTCTAATTTGATCATTGATGTATTTATTGGGAATAGGCTTTGCACCCTATAATGTTGGTATCTAAAATACCAACTTTCTTTGTTATAATAAATAGATTTTCATTTAGACTATTGGATCCTTTTTAGTAACTCAACAATTCTCACATTAACACTAGTAAGACCTTCATTGAGGTCACTGACAAATTGGTCTCACAAGATTTTCCAATCCTTCATTTCCTATGCGTTTCCTCATAGAAATAGCATTTATAAGCAAAACAGTCAATAAATATTGTAAAATATATACTAGTATCTCTTTGAGAAACTCATTATGCTTTATTTACTCTTGCCTAATTTGTAGCAATCTTTGTGGATTCCAAAGTTGGACTACTCCCTCGTACCAACAATACTTTTCCCCATTTATTTTTATAAACAACCAGGGGAATAATGGTTTGAGTTTTTCACATATAACATGTAGCTTTAGGATGAAGTGGTCCACACACCATTCCAAAATTACCTTATTTTTCATGTACAATTTGTATTGGTTCCAAAATTTCTTATTAATATTACATGTATGATAAAGGTTGAACTTATTCATATTCCTCAAGTTCTTATCCATTTTGTTAGGTCTAATTTCTTCATCAAGTTAGTTTCCCTCATTTTTCTTTTTCTCAAGTGTGATGTATGCCTTCTTTGGTCATTGGGACACTCCATCATAAATTCTTCTCTTAATCAACCAATTGTTAGGATATATTTGAACACTAAAAATAGTACAAATGTACCATTTCAAATTAATATGTAGAAAAAAATAATAGTTGAAATAACCAAGCATATTTCATTTTTTCATTACACATTTAATTTCATGAATTCCCATAACTACAACCAATAAGGAATCCACACAAAAATTATTATGATTACCTATTATTTAATAAATTCAACTCCACAAAATTGATTATTGAGGAGTGAGTCACCATCCAATGGTAGGAATTAGTTATTTATATCCCTTTTTTCCACTTACCATGGTAACAACAAAGGTGCTACCTCATTGGCCTTGGGTTTGGTAAATATTATGAACTTCCTATGGCTACTAGTATCGGTTACTTGTCTTCAAAGTATCCTACTGACATGTGTCCCATTTTATTCTTCGAAAACATCCTTATTCTTCATTTAGAATTTACGGTTGTTCCAAAATCATTATTAATATTACATGTACAATAGTGGCTAAACTTATTTAAGTTCTTCAAGTTCTTATCCCTTTTGTTGGGTCTAATTTCTTCATCATGTTAGTTTTCCTCCTTTTACTTTGTCTCATGTGTGATGTACCTAGATGACTTCTTTGGCTATTAGGGCAGTCCATAAATTATTCCCTTAATTAAGTAATTGTTAAGCTATATTTGAAAATGAACAAAAATACCATTTCAAATTAATATGAACAAACAAATAGTGATGGAAATAACCATGCATAATTCAAATTTGTTCATTACACATTCAATTCCATGAGTTCATATAAAAACTACAACAACATTCCACACAAAAATGATTATGGATACTTATGATGGTAATGAATGCAAGTCCACCAAACCAATTATTGATGAGTAACTCACCATCCAATCACATGGATTAGTTATGGATCCACTCTAAGTTAGGTCATAAAACTAATATGTCGAAGGAAAACCCTATAGGGATTTAATCTCACTCAACTCGATGCATCTCTCTCATGAAAAAGCCAATTTGCTCAATCTTGAGCACTCTAGCTTGTTATCTAGAAATCCAATACAATAAACTAGGTCATTAGTGCCAAGGTTAATATTGAATTGTAGTGCATATTTTTATCAAGTTGGATAATTTTCATGGTGCATAAGTTAGTGTAAAATTTATTTTCATATTTGGAACCTATCTAGCACCAATGTTAGTGTCATATTTAGCATTAGGTTTAGTGTTAGATTTAGCATAAGGTTTAGTGCCAAATTTATTGTTGGGAGTAACACTTGGATTAAGTATTGACTATATGTAAATTAAAATTTTATGACATAAAAGACAAAAAATCATGGGAAAAAAATACAAATGAAAAATGGTAAGGTAGTGTTAGGATTTGTACCTAGATCACTTGCCAAAAGTTAGAGTCTCTACTTGAGCTACATTGTTACAAAAGCATGCCACTAAAAGTGTAGATTTGTACTAAAACTAGACTAACTTACCAAACATTATAATTTATAGAAATAGGCATAGGAAACTGTAAACAATGAAAAACAAAAAGGAAAATTTCAAAGAAACACTAGGATTTGATCCTAGATCAATTTCCAAAAGGATATAACAATATTGAGCTACAATCCCACTAAATTTTTCCATTTAAGAATCAAATTCGAATTAAAACTAGCCTATCCTATGCTTGCAGACAAGTGAATAATGCAAATTTGAGATAGATATTTAATACTAAGGTAAGTAATGAGAGATAGATGGGAGTTAGCATTTGAGCATAGATTTCCTTATAAGAATGCAAGGGCCTTCCTTAGGCATCACCCATGAATTAATTAGATCTTCCCATTAAACAATTCCCCATGATGCCATTTTATTTTCTTCTTTGTTCATTAAATCTACAACAACAAATGTTATCAAAACAATAAAGAAAAAAATGTGAAAGAGGAAGGAAGGAGGCAAAGGGAAGGGAGAAGTCATTACTTTCCTCTTAGAGATTCCTCAATGAAACCTCAGCCTCCACACATGAACCCTAAATCTACAACAACAAAATAATAATAAAGAAAAAGACAAGTAAAAAAGGAAGGAGGAGAAGTTCACAGGTGGTAGCGCAATTGACAAAAAACATGTTGGCAAGCTCTTGTGTATCCAAGTGATCAGAAGTTTAATCCCTTCGGACATGTGTCACCAGCCAAACCTAAAAAAAAAAGGAAGGGAGAACCCATTACCTTTCTCACGGAGGCCTTACTCCATGAAAACTTAGCTTTGATACATGAAATCTTAAACGTGCAACAACAAAACAACAATAAACATTAACAAATCAATTATTATACCCAAGTAGTGTGTGAACATGATTGCTCATTGTAATAATCTTTTAAGAGAGAAGCAGCTTGAGCTTTGCTTCTTAGTACCACAACATTTTGATCCTAAGCCATGGATTATAAACATTAACAAATCAATTATTATACCCAAATTGTGTGTGAACATGATTGCTCATTATAATCATCTTTTAAAAGAGAAAGAGCTTGTGCATTATTTCTTAGTACCACAACATTTTTATCCTAAGCCATGTATTATCCATGAGTGTCTTGATTAAATCCCAACCCGTATTTATAAATGAATATAATTAGATGTCATATATTAAAGCAAACTCTTAACATATGTCAAATGTCTTTTTGTTGAGTGATTCTTTTCAAAAGGTGAATTAATGGTTTCCATGCTTCATTGATTTTAACCATTTATATATGTTCAAGGTTCTTTTCTATTTCCAATGCCTCTCTTACTTTTCTTTGAGTATATTTTTGTACTTGAGTCTATGCAAATATGGTGCCTTGCATTTTGAGAGTCTTCAACCAAGGAAAATTACTTGATATGATTGTGCATGATGTCTACATAATGTTCCTTAAACCTTACCTGAAATGATCTCCTAACCACATCTATGTACTCTTTACTATATGAGCAAGGGATGGTGTAACTTCTCTTTACACCATACTTGAAATAATCTCCTAATCTCATCTATATATTTGTTACCACATGAGCAAGAGATGTTGCAAACTTCTTTTATTACCTCAAATTCATAAGTCGTAATCTATCTGTTATACATTTTGGAGAGTTTTAAACAACAAAAATCAAGATTTAACTTAATATTTTTGTTACCAAATTCCAACGAAAAGAAATGAAAAACTTAATACTTAGAAAGCGCGAAATCCATAAGGACGACTCAGGGCAACCATTTCTTTACGGATCAAATGATATATTTTGATTATGTTATATTGCTCGTCGTTAGAATCCCCGCGCACTTGAAAGCGACCGTTGCGCGGCGTATAGTTTGAGTTAATGCACGTCTTTTCACACGAAACCGCGCAAGTCCAGAATCCATTCGATATATCAGTGAAATGCATGCACACGTCAGCAAGCCGGCCGACCTACAAAGGATCAAATTAGTGGACGCCGTTTATGCTAGAGGGATCTGAGTGGGCCCCTTGGCGACAAACTCCGCGTCGAAGAATCATGTAGCAACATGTACGTGGCATAGTGAGTTTATCTAAAAGGCTCTACTTGCTGTATGTGGCCCACTGCGACGTGGGATTCCGAAGGTTGAAGGAAATGGCTGACGTGACGTGTATAATTATAAAATGAACGACGCGGCAATAGGGATTCTGGTTCCTTGGGAATGATGGTAGCTTGAGTTTTTAAAGTAAAATTACATTAAAAAGTAATAATATTGAGATAAACGGTGGGTGGGTTCCGTGATTCACCAAATTCATAGCTTTTGAGCAACGTGGGCACTGAAGAGGGTGATGGTAACTTGCGTTTTTAAAGTAAAATTACTTTAAAAAGTAACAATATTGAGATCAACGTGGGTGGGTCCCGTGATTCACCAAATTCATAGCTTTTGAGCAACGTGGGGACTGAAGAGGGTGTGATGCAATCAGCCCTAAATAGTGGGTTAGATTCCTAGAATATTTTTTAAACATTTTTTTTATTTATTTATCATACTTTAAAAAGTTAAAAGAAGTGTCGGAAGATAGAGTGTATTTTTTTGTTCTTCTAGAAAAGCGGAAACATAAAAATATAAATTGCATGTTCTATTCAAAGCGAATTTCAATCTTACATATATATATAGTTTTAGTAGTATAAAAAGATAAATTTTTTATTTTTATGTTTATTACATTGTAAAGTTAAAATTGAAATTCATTGTTTATTGGAAGTTTCATAAAAATTTAAAAATTGTTTTATTTTACTTTTTTTCATCATTCTTATTTCATTAAAATTTTGAAAAAAATTAAATAATTATTTTATTTTATTTTCATATTTCTTATTTTTTTGAAATTGTAATACAAATTTAAAAATTATTTTATATTATATTTTTTTCACCATTCTTATTTCATTAAAATTTATTGAATAGAGGTTTTTGTAAATAATTATTTAGAGATTTGTCTTTTAAATCCATTAAATTAATTATTTAAATTGCCAACATAGAAATTTTTAAAAGATTTTGTTTATTTATTTAAAAATAAATGGTCTTTTATTAAAAAAACAATAAAAGTATAATGTATTATATCAACTTTTAATGTTTGGTTAAATAGTTTAGTTAGTTGAATACATGTTAAGTTTACCTTTTAGCATTATGTGATATTGTCACTAACTTTGTTCTAGTTGTTCATATTTGATAGGATAAAAAATTGAAGTTTCTCATAAGTTGAAATATTTTAATATGGTAAATTAAGAATTAGATAAAAGAAAAAAAGTAAATTATTTATTTATTTATTATTAAAAATTAAAAGTCCAAAAGAACTTTGAATTTAATAGCTTTGATTTCATTTTTATAAATTCCATTTGATTGAAGAAAATATTAAAAAATAAAATATCATATTAACTTTTTAAAGTTTATTTAAATTATTTTGATTAGTTTAAAGATGCAATGTTTATTAGCATAAAATTTAAAAGTCTTTTTTAAAATAATTAAAAACAAAAAACAAAAAACCAAATTCAAAAGATTTATGATTTCTTTTTTTACAATGTGGTTATTCATTATTTTATTTTAAAAGTAAGATGACCTATATTCGATATTTCTAAATACTTTTTTATTAAATAGAAAATAAAGATACTTTTGCATTTATTAAATTTAAAATTTGTTAATTAAATATATTTTAATCATATTTTTAAATTTAAGTTGGTCAGTTGGCTATGTTTGAATATTATTGCATGGAAAAGTGTTTTTAGTCAAATATAAGATGCACGTGGTAGCAATGTCACTGCTCTTGCTTTTTTTTTGCACATTACTATCACATGACTTTTGTGTATTATGTAACAATAACGTGGGTATATGTGTTAACTTAAAAAAATTTGTTAGCATGTTCAAATTTAAGCTTATATATGCTTATTTAATCTTAATCGTATAAAAAGACAAACTTTTAATTCTTATGTTTATTATACTGAAAAATTAAAATTACAATTCAGTGTTAAGTTTCATACAAATTTAAAAATTATTTTATTTTACACTTTTTTCATCATTCTTACTTCATTAAAATTTTGAAAAAAATTAAATAATTATTTATTTTATTTTCATATTTCTTATTTTTTGAAATTGTAATAAAATTTTAAAAATTATTTTATATATATATATTTTTTTCACCATTCTTATTATTTCATCAAAATTGATTGAATAGAGGCTTTTGTAAGTAATTAGGTAGAGATTTGTTTTCTAAATTCATCACATTAATTATTTAAATTGCCAACAAATTTAGAACTAGTTAATCTTATTAAAATTTTATAGATTTTTTAAAAGATTTTGTCTATTTATTTAAAAATAAATGTACTTTTATTTAAAAAAACAATAAGAGCATAAATTATTGTATCAGCGTTTAATGTTTGGTTAAATAGTTTAGTTAGTTGAGTATGTGTTATGTTTACCTTTTGGCATTAAGTGATCTTGTCACTAACTTCGTTCTAGTTGTTCATATTTGATATGATAAAGAGTTGAAGTTTCTAATAAGCTGAAATATTTTAATATGGTAAATTAAGAATTAGATAAAAAAGTAAAAGATATATATATATATATATATATATATATATATATATATATATATATATATATATATATATATTTTAATTTTTTGGTTTCTCTCGTCTATTATGGTCTGGTTCGATTCTAGTCCGGTGGTGAATTTCCAGTGGTGGGAATTTCTACGTTGGATAACCTTTCCTGCTTGGTATGTGACGGGGTCTGCTTGGTCCCTGGTGATAGTTGGTTTTGCTTTGGGGTTCTCATTTCTCCAGGACTTCGTCTTCCCTCTAGGCTCCATCATGAAGCCTAGCCCCCTCTCCTCACGTGTCTTGGCCTTGGCAAAATAGGAAGGCTCACCTGCTCGAGGTGGTGCCAAAATTGTGTGTAGTGGGAGCTCTAGGCGGGGTGTCGATCCATCGAGGGGCATGGGGCGTGGGAGACACAAATCTTGTGGGGGTCGCAGTTCCTCGACAGCTTCCATAGCAGGCATCCACAGCAATATGGAAATTCAGTGTGGCTGAGGTGTAGGCGGAGGTGGCTATGGATAGGGTCATGGTCATGTTACGATGCCTCAGGGTCGCAACAGTCAGGGTTGTGCTGGGCTAGCAAGTTTGGTTCCTTCTAAGCGTTCAGGTACCTCTACGACGGTCCTCGAGTTGGTGCAATCTGCCATTTCTTGGTTATATGCTCTCGATCAAGCCCGTAGGGAGGAGCATGAGGTTATCATGACCAAACTTGAACAACTCCAATACTTCCAGTGCCATGTTCGTGAAAGGGTGGTAGTGGTCTGGCACGAGAAAAAATTGTTGACAGAGAAAGTTGAAAAACTGGAAACTTGGCTTGCTCACTTTGAGCACCATGTCAATTGCATGTATCACCCTCCTCCTCCTCCAGGTACAGGGCCAAATAATCCTGGTTCAATTACCTCTGATGACTGATCATGATCACTGGTGTTTTTCTTGTTCTTTTAGTTTTCTGGTATGTTAGGCTTCTCATGCAATGGACCTCTCAGCTGACAGTTTTGCTTTTTGTATCTAGTATGGTTATTGCATTGGTCAACAAACCTGGTTGGGGTGAGACCACATGCATTTTGACATCTCTATATATGTTTTTTTATTAATAGACACTATTTGATTTACAATATTTTTTTTATTATTTTAGCTAATAATACAACCTTAATTTTATTCAATATTAATTTAATTATCTATCTTGTATTAATCATATTATCTATTTTATAATAATACTCATACATATAATATTAAAAAACATATATTTAATCTACATATTCTTAGTTAAACCTTGATCAAATCTTCTATTAAAACACCCTTTAATATGAAATAACTAGTTCAATTCCTTATTTTCCCTATTTTAATAAAAAGTGATATATTAAATATAATAAAAATATAATTCCACCAAACTTTTAAAAATAAATAAACTTTTTCTTCTCTTTTAAAAACAACGATCACCGAGTAACCTTTTTCACGTGAGTAGTGAATTTTGTCACTGAATCAACTCTTTCATTTTTAAAAGATACAACTTATTGCTTAGATATATGATTATGAAAAGATTGGAGGTTCCATCATATTGCATAAGATACTCAAGATTTTATTTGTTAGGTATAATATGATTTCTTTTTATAGTGGATTTAAGGATGTAGTTGGCTTCCTTGTTTCATATTTTTCACATTAGTTTCTCATTATTATAGGATATTTCTTTTTACTTTTGATTAATAATATAATTTTTTCTTCTTTTTCTTCATGGTTTTGAATTTTGTGTTTCTAAATGTCCTTTTAGGAAAGATAATTTAGATTAATATCAATAATATAATAACATAATGTTTAGGAAAGATAATTTAGATTAATATCAATAATATAATAACATAATTTCTATTGACATTATGTTATTGATAATATAATATCAATATCAGTGAATAAGGTTGTGCCCATGCTTTTATATTTTTTTGTTGCTATCAACTTCAATAATGAATTATTTTTATTGAAATATAGAGATTAAAATATAATTAAATTTGATATTATGATGTTGGTTATTTTTACAGAAATTTTTGTTGGTACATTAAGATAATAAAATTTAGTGATATTGATCAAAATCATAGAATGTAAAATTTTATTATTATTATTGATGAAAGTTGATACATATTGTATTTAATTTTATATGGCTTTTGCTTTGTTAAGTTAGTTTATTATGTACTTAATTCATATTGGAACATCATATAATTTGTCATCTATTTTGGTATTTTTTGAGTGGAAAAATTAGAAGAATTGGCATGTAAAATCTATTTTAGTGCGAGGTACCAATTTGGAAAATTGGGGTTTTGAACTTTTAGTAGTCATTTTAACTCATCAAATGATTTTTTTTTATGGTTGTAATGTGTGTAGCTTGTACTCAAATCCTTGATGTTGATCTAAGCACAAAGACATTTCCAATGATGTGAAAATCACCTCAATTGTAGTTTCTATGCAAAAAGCTATGCCTTTCTCAAATTGACCTACCTTGCTGATCACCATAGTATGAGTGAATACTTGCCAACCCCATTACTTACACATATTAGGATAGTAACTTACTTGTAAACTTTTAATAAAATTTTAAAAGATCCAAAACTTTATCACAACTAAAAATTGAAAACATCAACCATATAAATCATAAATATAATAATATAATTCACATTATTAAAAAACTATAATCTTTTATTTTAAAATGATTAAAAATGAGATAAACATAAATATAACAATATAATTCAAATCATCAAAAAACAATAATATGTTATTTTAAAATTTATTAAAAAAAACCTTATTCACTTTTACGAATTTCCTCTCAAAAAATCAAATTTAAATATGCATTTATTTGTAAGAACTTAAAAATATAAAAATAATTGTAACATAATAAAATTTATAACTATTAAAATATTTTCGAACTTATTTTTAGAACTAATACATTTGTTGTTTTGGTATTCCAAAGAGCTACTTCTATATACCTCTCCCGTTGTCGCATTCCAAAGACTTAACGTTATAAATAGTTTATGTGTAATTTTTTCACTTTATGCCCAGCGACATTATCACATCAAAACCGGTGGAACGGTATTTTTTAGTTTTATGGGTTTAAAGTTATAAATAATTAGCACAACTATATATTTATTGAAATAAATGTGGTTGATATATTTAATATGTATTATGATGATAATGATGATGATAGTTAATGTCTATTGAGACTAAATTGGTTTATCGGACTTATAATTTTTTTAGTTTTTAATTATTTGGCTCCTCGTCTTTCTTGGCGAGATTGGTGTTGTAGCTTTTTTTTTTCTACGATCTTCCAACTTCCTTTATCTTGCATCTCCTTCATCTCTTCTGGTTCTTGGGACATTGGTGTCTTAGCTTCGCGATCTATTGTGTTCATCCTTTTGAAGATAGTTGGAGAAGAAGTTTGGTCTAGGAGATCTGCTTTGCTGTTAAATGAAGATTTATTTTGTGTGGTATTCAAATCTTCATAACTGTTGATTTGTTGGGCGGGACTTTCTCCCTGTTTGTCTTGAGAGTTGTTTCTTTCTTGCCCGATTTCTTGTGATTCGGAGTTTTCTCTAGAGTATTCTTCTTTGATGACAGTGTAGTGTTCTTTTTGTGCTCCTTCCCACCATGTAGACCTGTGGTGGTTTTCTCTAGCAGAGTTTTTCTGGGAGGCTTTTGGGCAATTTTTGGCTAGATGGCCTGTCTCAAAGCAGGATCGACATTTGAAGAGGACACTTTCATAATCGAGTTTCTGGTTCCACATATAGTCTTTACTTGTTAGGTTTATTTCAGCTGGGAATCCGGCGGTAAAGTCCATTTCCACACAGATGCATGCATAGGTGGTTCTGGCATATTCCTCTGTTTCTGAGCACCTGCAGTAAAATTTCCCAATTGCATTTCCAATGGCTTTTAGCGAGGAAAGATTCCAAAGATGCTAAGGTAGGCTTGGCAATCTCACCCAAACTGGTGCTGAGGTTATGACTGTTGTAGAGGGATCGAATGATGGGTTCCATGGCTTCATGAATAGGCTTGATTTTTCTCAAAACCAAGGACCAAAATCTAGAATACATTGTCTGCTTTTAGGATTTTCAAAATCTACTATAAAGTAACCCCTAACACAGAGGTATTATATTTAAATATGATTAAAAGTATAAATTTAATATAAATATTAATATAGATATTAATAAATATATAATAGTAAAAAAAATATTATAAAATAATATATATATATATATATATATTCTCGATTTTTAACATTAATTTTATTGGTTTATTGATTATTTAGATTTATATTATTAATATTTTGGGTTTATAGTCTATAGGTTTTAATCAGTGAAATTTATAATGCACATTTCTTAATTCTTTTATTAATAATAATAATAATAATAATAATAATAATAATAATAATACAATGAGATTAATATTAAAAACCTAAAGTATATAAACTTTGTTAATTAATAATGAATAATGGGTAATTAATTATTAATGAAAACTACTATTAGGGATTAATATTTAAAACTGAACATATATAAATTATTAATAATTAATAATTTAATAATTTTCTCTTCAGATAAACATTATAAACCTCCTCCTCCTAATAATAATAATAATAAGAGGAGGATGATAAATATTATAAAACCAAGACATATAAACTGGTTAATTATTAATTATTAATATTAATTAATATTATTAATTAATTAATTATTAACTTTGATTAATATTTATTAAGATATTTTAATTATTAACTAAATTAATATTAGTTTTTTCAGATCGAAAAAGCATGATTGTATTTATATCAGAAATATAAACATAGCATTATGTACCAATACAATTGTTTCTCATATAGAAGAAACTATGCAAAGGAATGGAGAAACAATACGTCCCAGCCTAATTGAAAAGCATCAACAATTCATGCCAAAAGAAAAAACTAATAGCCATGATAGGTATAAGCCTAAAATAGCCTCACTGATCGTAGAGAAGGCAATATTTATCCACTGAAAACAAAGAAGATCAAAACAATCTGCCCATATCAAAAAGAGAGCCAGAATTGCAGACATCAAGCTTGGAGGACCTGCGTTCACTGGAAGCAGCAACATTAGAGGATAACAACCATCAACATCTGGAGAGAAGCATCTGATCTTAATGGAAAACAAAACCAAAAGATGATGAAAGAAACAGAACCGAAGCAAAAGCAAGGTTAAAAGTCGGGAGGAAAGAAATCCTGAATGGAGAAGATTTTGCCCTCATGGGAGACCTGCATAAACCATAAGCCTGGAACCGCCTGAAGACCCCTTTTTGATAAATCATCTGCCTGCTGATTAAGGGCCCTTTTGATGTGATGAATGGAAGCTCCCTTGGACCTGTTCCATAAATATTTGATCCTATCAATCCATCCAATGAGCTGCGGCTTCATAATGATATTCTTACCAAGAACACCATCCACCATGACCTTTGAGTCGCCAAAAATGGATACATCCTGGATATTGAGAAAGAGGCAGAAGTGGAGAAGGCCAGCAAGGGCCATCGCTTCCGCCTTGCTGTTGGATCCTCTCCCCCCGTTCCAGTAAATGAGAAAATGACAATTTTCGTTTACCGAGATGATGACCCCACAGCCACATTGACCTCCCTGTTCAGCCCCGTCAAAAAAAGCCTTTGGCATAGGAGACAATTCCTGCAGGACCTCATTACCATTCTGTTTCGGCCGCTTGGGAAGGCACTGCGGAATCGACTCATAGATGGAAGTAATAATGGAGATGATTTCCAGAAAAGGGGAAGCCTTGCTATTGAAAATAACCTTATTACGCCACTTCCAAATACACCATACAGATATGATGAAGATTGATCTCCATGATTTTTTTTGAAGACTGCTCCATAAGAAAGCTTCCGAAATAGAGGAGTGAGACATATGCTGGATACCATAGCATTCCTCCAGAGCTCTCCAAAGAAGACGAGTCTTCTTGCAATCTAGAAAAAGGTGGAAGTTGCTTTCTTCATCAGACCAGCAGATGGGACAAACACCAGGACCCTGCCATCCGCGTTTCCTTAAATTTTCCCAAGAGAGATTTCTATTGTGGAAGGATAACCAGGAGAAAAAGATCATTTTTGAGGGGCATCCCGATTTCCAGAAGATGGGCGGGAATGAAGGCCTAAGGAGAGAAGGCTTAAGGCCGATCAGGTCTCTATAAACATCTTTTACCTGCACAGCAGACATAGCTTTCGAGCTTTTCCACATGAGACCATCCTGATTCTCCGAGCGAAAGATTCCACAGTTTCTAAGGCGGATTCTGATTTGATCCCATTGAAAAGCAATGTCTGTCGGCATCCCCAGACTATCAGCTTCCTTCCAAAGAGGAATCGGACCCTGCCAACCTGCAATTAGACTATCCCAATAAAACAGACCTTTCCTGTGGAGAAAATTTAGTAATGAATCCTGAATCTCAATCGCCTCAGCACCACTCATAAAATGGTCTTTCCCAATGAGAATATTTTTACCTGATTGGAAGTGCCAAGATAAGTTTCCCAGGAAAAAATTACCAATCCTTCGGAGGCTTAACCAAACAGGAGACCCCTTAGAAGAGCCTAACTTTTTTTTCCTGAGCCAAAATGCCAAATCCTTCCTTCTTAAATATTTGTTCCGAACTATATTGCTCCATGGACCATTTTCAAAGATGCCTCTCCACAGAGTTTTACAAAGCAAGGCCCTTCCGAAGGATTTCAAGTCTAAAAGCCCCCATCCGCCACAGCTCTTCGGCATGGAAATATTGGATAAAGTTGAGAGATGAAATTTCTTTTTACCCGCTTGCCCTCCCCATATGAAATTTGCCGTAAGCTTGTTCATTGCCATAATTATGCTTGCTGGGAGGAAAAATAGATGGGCCCAGTATACTACCATCTGATTTAAAACCGATTGAGCAAGGATCACTCTTCCTGCAAGTGAGAGGCACCTGTATTGCCAGGCGGAAATCTTCTTGTAATACCTATCTAATATCCACACCCAATCCGCCTTTTTATAACCAGAGGCTTTTAACTGAAAGCCCAAATATTTTAATCTGAGACTGATAGATTGAGCTTTTATTCCAAACAGAGCCGATAACCATTCAACCTCATCCTGGCACGAATCATTATGGAAAAAGATAGACTTTTCATAATTTATTTGAAGACCTGTTGCCCTCTGAAAAATTTTTAAAATCTCATAGTAACACAACCATGTAAGTCTGCATAGCATTCCGAACAATATAATGTCATCAACAAAAAGATTATGGGAAAT
This sequence comes from Pinus tabuliformis, assembly GCA_031772625.1. Taxonomy (NCBI): domain Eukaryota; kingdom Viridiplantae; phylum Streptophyta; class Pinopsida; order Pinales; family Pinaceae; genus Pinus; species Pinus tabuliformis. Next base: position 918,321,750 of record CM062816.1, read on the forward strand.
CGAAATGCTCCTGCATATTTTAAGCGGATAACATCTGAATTCCTCTACGGCCTTATTGATATGAAGGCTGAGAGTATTCATCGCCAGAATGAATAAAAGCGGGGATAAGGGACATCCTTGCCGGAGACCTCTGGATGCAGAGAAAAAAGGAGAGGGAATCCCATTTATGATCACCGAAAAATTCACCATCTCAACACATGCCATTATCCAGTTTGTCATACCAGCTCTTAAGCCAATCTTTGCCAGTAAACACCTTAGATATCCCCAATCGAGGCAGTCGTATGCCTTTTGGAGGTCAATCTTAAGAATGACTGCATCTCTTTTTTTTGCCTGAATAGCAAATAAACCTTCCTGTGTACTTGCCACCACATCTTGTATGTTCCTTCCTTTTAGAAAAGCGTGCTGCTCTGCTGTTAAGTGTTTGGATAATGTTCCTTTTATTCTCTCTGCAATTACTTTTGCAGTAATTTTGTAAGAAATATTACACAAGGAGATCGGCCGGAAGTCCATGAAAGACTCCGCTTCATCTTTCTTCGGAATGAGTGCTATGTTGGTGGAAGCAACCTTTGGATTGATACTACCCGCCATTCTTGAACCCTCTATCATCCTTAACAAATCCGCTTTGAAGAGGTCGAAGAAATGAGTAAAAAACTCTATTGTCCAGCCATCCGGCCCTGGACATTTATCTCTTTTAAATGATTTCATAATTCCAAGCAACTCTTCTTCAGAGATTGGTTGAAAATTTTTATCATTTGTTTCCTCATCAAACATCTGAGGAAAAACTTCGATGCCCCATAGAATATCCTGAAACCTGCTCTCTTCAGATCTTTGGTACTGTTTAGCAAAAAAGTTTACTGCCTCATTTGATATTTCCTGTTGAGAGTAAATGAACTGACCACTTCCATCTCTTATCTTCCAAATGGAATTTTTTTCACGCCTGGCATTTGCAAAGTCGTGAAAGAACTTTGTATTCTTATCCCCTTCTTTTAGCCATATCGCTCTACTTTTCAAACGCCAAAAAGATTCCTCTTGTTCTAAAATTTTTATTTTCTTCTTTTGCAACTCCTTTATAAGACACCTCATCTCAAGAGATAGCTGATGAGTAGCCATCGCCTCCGATGCCATGTCCAAAGCCCTTTGGATGTTTCTGAGCTCTTTTCTGTTGGATAGCCTTTTCTCATATTGCCATTTTTTCACCACCTTACGCATATAAACCATTTTGTCCCTAAATGTCATCAAGAGCGAGGAAGGATTATTATGTGCCAACTCGTTCCAAGTTTTTTTGATGAGGTCATTAAAGCCCGGATCCTCCAAAAAGGAGCTATTAAACTTGAATGAGTATCCTTTCCTGAAACTTTTTTCCTTCCAGCCTAAAATGATTGGCCTATGATCTGAAATGAAGATGTTTTCAATTGATGAGAATGGCATACCCATATAATCAATCACACTAGCATGAATAAGAAACCTGTCCAGCCTTTTAGCAACATATGCTTTCTCAATTCTGCCATTTTCCCATGTCGGGATCATTCGAGGAGGGAGAATGTCAACATAAAGAGGATCCTTCTTTCTGTTACTTCCCCAAATCCCGTCCATTGTTAAAGTGAGGTTTAAGTCCTGTGCAATCAATAAATTTTCCACATCAAGCATTTCAGAGTCCAAAATATTCTCCCAGAATAGCATTCTATTCTTGTAGGGGGCGTATATATTGAGGATGTTAATAGGAAAATTGTGACCTCTCATTTTAGCCGAAATCAGAATTCCTGCCAAGCATCTATATGTTTTTGCCATGATCCAGGACGGATCCCATAAGACTACTAAACCCCCCGAGAGACCGGTCGCCTCGATGGCAGAGATGTGCCATGAAGGAAACATCTTTCTAAAGTAAGAGATTGCAACAGAGGAGGCATGCATTGTTTCCTGTATTAGAATAATTTTGGGTCTAACTGAATAAAAGAAGTTTTTTAAGGCCAAAAACTTGGGTCCTGCCCCCAAGCCCCTTATATTCATGGAGATGACGAAATTCATATCGGAGATTTTCCGGCCTTGCATGCTCTAAGAGGCCTGTCTTCAGACATGTCTATGATTGGGACTTCTATAAGAGATAAATTTCAGACCCCTCTGCCCGCTCCCTCACCTCTCCCCCTGAAGTGCCTGCTTCCCCCTTTTGTTTTCCTCCTCACCGTAATATTTCTAGCCGACTTTGGACTAATTTGAGGGGACGATTGAGTTGGGGGTTTATGAATTGTAAGCGCCCTGAGCTGTAGAGATTTTTTATTTAACAGGAAATCCAAATCGCTGCCTACCGAATTTGTGGGCGATGATGTAGGCGAGTTTGCAGGGGTAGGAGTAATCATAATCTCTTTTCCTCTTTCTATTGAAGAATTTATTTTATTTGGAGATGGAGTAGAGGACTGGATGGATTGGATTTCATTACTGAGCATTTTAAGAGGATGCAGAGTCGGGCGAGGGCATGGGATCTCATGATTCGAGGCGGGTTCTAGCAGAGGCATAGAAGGTGATATAGGCTCCAGGATTTTGATATTGATAGGAGACTCATGATCCGGGGCAGGCTCCAAAGGGGGCATGGAGGGGGATATAGGCTCGCGGGGAGCATTTGAGTCAATCGGGTGAATCGGGAGCCGATGTTCTTTGGCAAAGAGATCCGAGTGGGTTTCTGATCCTGAGAGAGACAAATTCTTTGAGGATGAAGATTGCTCTGACTCCTTGCAAGGAGATTTAACTTTGTAAGGCTTTGCTGCAAAACGATGATGATTGTGCTGCTTTCGGATATTTGAAAGGCGTCTTGGACAATTCTTTATTAGATGCCCAGTGCGATGGCAAGTTGTACATCTAAAGGGAATCCCCCAGAAGTCGAGCCTTTGCCTGATTTTTGAATCCCTCCAGTGTATATCTATATTAGCCGGGAATCCTCCTCTGAAAGGTTTGTCTATTAATATCCAGGCTACTCGTTTGTCTTTCTCACCTAAAACCCAAGGATCCACATATACACATCTATCGATTGCATTGCCAATTTCAGCTAGAGTTTCCTTAGACCACAATTCTAATGGCAATCCAGGGATCTTGACCCAGATTAAATTATTGGATGGAGTGTTCTTCAATGGATTATAGCCCATATACCATCTGTGTAATGCCAAGAAGCTTCTTTTATAAACCCATTGTTGTTTTAGGATGATTTCCAGGCCATTTGAGTTTAGAAAGTGAAAGCAGTACCATTCTTTCAGTAACCTGGCTATAATTGGAACATATCCAATTAACAGCTTCCATTGCTGCTCAAGCCAACACCCATCTTTGAGTCATCTAGGTCTGGGAAATGCCATCTCCCGACCAAGGCCTTTGATTGGAGACTTTCAATACGACCAGTCAGGTGACTATTCTCTATTCTGATAACAGCGGGAGGGGGTATAATCTTAACAGGTTTATTATTTCCCTGAAAATAGTCCTCTTGCCAGGCTTTTTGAATGAAGTTTTGTCCGGGCTGACGGATAGAGCATAAAGGGTTATCTTTTACAAGACCTTTCCTCTCATTTTGTGGGATCGAGGGGTGAATCAGCATTTCCTCCAGAGTGGATTGCCACTCACTATCCACTTTGGCATACTTGTATACTGACTCCGCCTGGATGGCCGCTTGAATCATCGCCTCCAAGTCGGAAGTGTCAGTCATCCTTAATTTCTCCACCTACTTCTGAAAACAAGGGGATCATGAAAAATCCAGGGAAGATATGGCCCAGGGTGGGAGGTCAGAAGAAACAGATGGGTCTGAGCAAAAAACCCAGAGAGAGAAAGCCTTGATCCTCGAAATTCTAGCTACGGTACTGTCCTGTGAAGCCTCGGGAACAAGTTCCTCTATTTGAAAATTAAGGAAGTTAATTATATGTCCATCAATCGGATTACCTATAAACAGGATGATCTATGACATTGACTGGGCTCTGACAGTCACATAGGATATTGAATTTTTGATGGCTTGGCTTAATTCAGAAATCTGTTCTGTCCCCATAGAAAATTCGAGAAACCAGAGAAAGTACTAATCTTTCCTCTGCCCAAAGATCTTAGTCAGAGAAGGAATTTAAGGCTTGTACTTATGAAGGTAGAACCAGCAGCCGGAGAAAAAATCCGGCCCAAAAAATACCAGGGAGATTCAAGCAAGGGTGCGTATGAGCCTATGTTGCAGGGATTAGAAGGTTTCTGTGAGCTGAGATTTTCAGGATGATTCCTCTGGGCAGAATATACAGCAACAAAATAATTGACAGACACACCACCAGTGGCCAACCTTAAACCGGAAATCCGAGCAAGGTTTTGAGATGACAAAATATTTCTGAAGCTTGAGAAACGATACCCATGATCGTCTCGCTTCCGCAGACATGGGGAAAACTAAACAATCTTTCTGTTATCCTTGAGACTATACCAAGACATCTACGCTACATCCATCATTAGCTTCCTTTCCTCTAAATCAGAAAAAACTTCAAGCTTTCATAGACACACAAAAGCTAAACTAAATCCAACGCATGACAGATGCTTTACACCATTTCTTTTAAAATGCCATTTAAACTAAAAAAAAAACATTATGATAAACAGAGCTTATAAGAGCTGACATGGAGTTGCAAGCGAGCTGAGAGGAGAGTGCAAGAGCGAGCTACAAAATTGAGCCATGACCAAAGAACTTTTCCAGCACCAAGAAGTATAAGAGATTCAGAACTGACGATAGTCATACCATGCTTGAAATTGAGCCTACAAAGGTCTTGGAAGGTGACAGCTGAGGCTAAATGAAACTCCTTTCAGGCGATGAAAGCCACCCTTGAAAAGGAGAAGAACCACTAAGTATCAGAACACTTACGGTGATTCAGAGCATGCCTTACCGTGCAGTTTCGACGATAATCATACCACCCTTGAGCTTGGCCTACAAAGGACTAAGAAAATGACAGGGGAGGCTAAAATGACTAAAATGGCAGATTTCAAAGGAGCTGAGAATGCTCAGGCGATGAAAAGTTAAGCTACCAGAAAGCTTACGACAATTCAGACCATCAAAAGGCATCTCTGCATGTCACCCCAGAGTATTTAGAGCAGAAGAGCATGCATTACTGCAAGCCAAGTGTCAAACGTGAACTATTCTACGAGTCGTGGGAAGAGCATGCATTACCGCATGAGGCTAACATGCATTAGCTACACCTGTCTCTGGTTGGCTCCCTCCTTCTTGCGCTCTGGTTGGCTGCATCTCCACCTAGCTCCCTCCTTCTTACATTCCGGTTTGCCACCCGTCTCTACACTCCACCGCTCAGCTGCCGTGCTCCCTCATCCTGCATGTCACCAACTAAATTAATATTAGCTAATCAATATTAATTTTCTCTATTAATTATTAATTATTATAATTATTTATTAGCTAATTATTAATTATTTATAATTAATTAATTATTTATAAATGAATATTTATAAAAATGAACTAATTATCGTTTAAATATAAATAATTATAATTATTAAATATAATTAACTACTAATTATGAAATATAATATATTTAGTTAATTATTAAATTAAATTAATTAATTAATTTAACTACTAGTTTTTTATAATGGAATATTATTTATAAAAATTAATTAATTATAATTAAATATAATTAATTATTGATTATTAGTCATTATAATTATTGATGATGATGATGATGATGATGATGATGATGATGATGATGATGATGATGATGATAGTGGTTAATGTTCACTGAGACCAAATTGGTCTATCGGACCTATAATTTTCTTAGTTTTGAATTGTTTGGCTCCTCATCTTTCTTGGCAAGATTGATGTTGTAGCTTTCTTTTTCTTCTCTACGGTCTTCCAGCTTCCTTTATCTTGCATCTCCTTCATCTCTTTTGGTTCTTGGGACATTGGTGTCTTAGCTTCGTGATCTATTGTGTTCGTCCTTTTGAAGATAGTCGGAGAAGAAGTTTGGTCTAGGAGATCTTCTTTGCTGTTAAATGAAGATTTATTTTGTGCGGTATTCGAATCCTCATAACTATTGATGCTTGAGGGGTTGTTGAGTTCACTTTTATGTTGTTGGGCGGGACTTTCTCCCTGCTTGTCTTGAGAATTGTTTCTTTCTTGCCCGATTTCTTGTGATTAAGAGTTTTCTCTAGAGTATTCTTCTTTGATGACAGTGTAGTGTTGTTTTTGTGCTCCTTCCCACCATGTAGATCTGTGGTGGTTTTTTCTAGCAAAATTTTTCTGGGAGGCTTTTGGGCAATTTTTGGCTAGATGGCCTGTCTCAAAGCAAGATCGACATTGGAAGATGACACTTTCATAATTGAGTTTCTGGTTCCACACATAGTCTTTACTTGTTAGGTTTATTTCAGCTGGGAATCCAACGCTGAAGTCCATTTCCACACAGATGCATGCATAGGTGGTTCTGGCATATTCCTATGTTTCTGGGCACCCGTAGTAAAATTTCCCAATTGCATTTCCAATGGTTTTTAGCGAGGAGAGATTCTAGAGATGCAAGGGTAGGCTTGGCAATATCACCCAAACTGGTGCTGAGGTTATGACTGCGGTTGAGGGATCAAAATATGGGTTCGATGGCTTCATGAATAGGTCTGAGTTTTCCCAAAACCAAGGGCCAGAATCTAGAATACATTGCCTGCTTTCGGGATTTTCAAAATCTACTATAAAGAAACCCCTAGCACAAGGGTAGATATTAATTTCATTTTAAATGACAGGATTCCATACCTTCGAGATCCAATTGTGGAGAGCTGTCAGCCATGGCCAAAAACCATTGAACTGAAACCATTGAACTGACAGATTAGGGCAGTTTCAAAAAACTTCAAAGCCTCATTGAGTGAGGCCTGGACCACCTGGATAGTGGGAGTTGGGGCTTCACTGATGATATGGGCAGGAGCTTTCCCTCCAAAAGTGGACGGAATTGAGTCAGTAGCTATTTTTGCGAAGCTAGGGGCCATATTTTACTTGCTCATAGAACCTAGTCGCAGAGAAATAATGCAGAAGATTAAATCTAGATCTAGCTGCATAAGATTGAATAGGTGGTTCGTCTATGAAATTGGTTCTTTCCTTTGATAACCCCATAGCGTGAGACAGTGGAGAGTGCCGAAGCACAGCGTGGGAGGCGAGACCAAGGAAATAAGGCAGAAGATTAGATCTAGATCTAGCCCCAGAAGATTACATCTAGAACCCAACCGCAAAGAAATAAGGCAAAAGATTCTAGATCTAACCGCAAAAGATTAGATCTAGAACCTAGCCACAGAGAAATAAGGCAGAAGATTAGATCTAGATCTAGCCATAGAAGATTAGATCTAGAACCCAGCCTCAGAGAAATGGCACTCCTGAGACATAATTTTCTCTCAATAGAAAGCTCCCAAGTCTCTATATAATTAGTAAATATATATAATAATTAAATATATATAATTATTAATTATTGAATATAATTAACTACTAATTATTAAATATAATATATTTAATTAACTATTAAATTTAATTAATTAATTAAATACAACCTAAATGAGCCTAATGGTTAAGAGCATGTGTTTCCTCCTAAGAGGTCACAGGTTCAAAACTAGAGGGGTGGAGTATGTATGCCTTCATAGGCTTAGCAGACAAATCATTGCGCGGAGGTGGGTCCATGTCCCACAAACAAGGGGTTCTTATACACTAATTTGGTGTATGGCTTGGGTGTGGCCTTAAAATTGGATAATAATAATAATAATAATTTATTATTTATATATTTAATTACTGTTTTTTCGTTGTTCAAAAAATTTCATTAGATGTTCAGGAAGGCATTGTTTACAAAAATAATCTCAACAGGCCCCTTTCCCTCATTCCGACCAAACTTGTTGAGATTAGGGCCTGGAGGAAACCATAGAAAGCAATTGACATCAATTATTTTCGAAAGGCATTGTAGCCTTAACACTCTAGGAGAAAACAAAAAGATAACTAGGACTGATAGCAACATATCAAGGAGAGGCATTGGGGGGGATTATAAGGGGAGATGCAAAGTAGATGACATGGTCATGGATATGAAAATCGATGTGTTCCACCTGCACTTCCAAGTTGCATAGGTGGTCATTGGTGCGATAATAGTTGTAGCAAAGATTGTCAAATTGCTTCAGAATTTCATTTTGACACTATTGGATTTCATTTATATAAGCTACAAGCTCATTGCAATCTTCATAATAGTGGTCCCTGAGAATATCCATGCTAATCTGGACATTTCGAAGCTGGTCAACGATGGACTCCATAGTGGCAGGAGCCACAATGTGGCATGGGGAGCGAGCTGGTGATGTAACAACTGCTTCTTTAGTCTCCCAACCATCTAAATTATCCAAGGGCGAGTTGTGGCGAGGCTCGGGACACCCTGCAAGAAAAGGGTGCCCTCACTCTCGATGAGGCCGACCCCGTTGACAGGGCATGCTATAGTGGTCGTGACGGAACCACTGAATGAAGGGGGAGGCCAAAGAAGAGAGCTCACTACACCTGGAATAACAAGGAAAATAACCAAAACTAAGAAATCATCGCTCCAGATGAGTGCGGGCCAACGATAAGAAAACACACACATTAACACAGGGAGAGCTTGCAAAAACCAAATCCCAGGGCCTTAGTAGGTCGTGATCCTTCCTTCACCCCCTTAACTTAGTTATGATAACACCACACCCTCGATAATACAAAGAAATAATAGCAGTAACCCTCAACCCTAGTAGGCAACCAAACCACCAAAAGGGCATATTAAAGCTCGAGATAATGCCATCCCACAAACAATAGCCAAAGTTTATTCTCATAAAATAACAAAACATGGGGCAAGCCAAGCTAGACTCTGACAGAACCCCCCCACTTATGATGACGAGCACTGTAACACCCAAAAATACATAAAATTACTAAGGTTACTAAGTTAATTTTATTATCTGTTACTTTAAGTTTTATTACATTATGTTGTTAAACAATAAGTGACTGAGGCTGGAAGGCCAAGAAAAATAAATTGTGGTTACCTAAATGATTGGTAATGATACTTTAACAAAAAAAAATAGAAATTGTTTACATTAATTAAAAAAAATAGTTACAAAGATAGTTACCCATCTGCCCTGAAGGGAGATTTAGAGGGGAGCAAAATAATTCAGGAGAGATCCTTGAGCTAGGTGAAATAAACCAGTGGGAGAATTCTCAAGAAAACAGTCAGAAAAGAGTACAGGACTTGGGGGCAGGATAGGAGTCCAGAGACCCAAGGTACTTGACTGTAGCTGGAAATAATTAACTGTGATACCAAAAGAAAGTGCTCGGGGGAGGGTCTGGACGTAATTTCCAGACTCGTGGCTGGGAGGAGAGACTTTCCAAAGAGGATTGTTTACTACTGGTTGCTATTATTAAATAGATAAGTACCATGAAATGTTTTATTAAGAGTTAGTACTGTACTATAGAATAAAGATTTAATTGAAAAAGTAGGAACTCTTATTCGTTTTAATGTTAGAGAAATTTCTTGTATGCAGAACGATTGAGAAAAGAAATTCTTTAAAAGTACATTAAAACAACAGACGGGGTTTATCTACTTTCTCAGTATACAAAACAGTAGAAAATATCTGATGATAATATGCAAAAGACACAACAAGTAATTTTAGTATGAAGTAGGACCTGACATAGTACATAAATAAGCCTACGCTCTTAAATATTCAGCCGTATTTTTCATTCCATAAACAACAGAATGAACTGTGCAAAACCCTTCAGGAATTCCACCCAAAATCATTTGCGTATTATGCTTTTCAAATTAAACATATATCGATTAACGCATCATAATATAGCTACAATGTATAACTTTCAAACATAATAATAATTTGTTCGAAAATGCCGAACGAGCAGAGGTGCATCCTCATCTATCATCCATGCAACAATTTACTAGTCTATGGCAGACATAGAAGGCATAAAGACTATACGCCTATCTTAGAACAAACTCCTAGTATAAACCCTCACTAAACCAATTATTCCGCAAGGACCAAGCAACAAATCGATAAATCTTAATACTTTGAGATTTAGAACAGAGGCATTTTGGCCCATTACTAAATATGAAACAACATAACCAGAATATCAGTTAAAAATTGGAAATGCACTATATATAAATATGTATGTTCTACTACGAAAACAATCATAGTTCTAGGATCACGCTTTTGGGTTGATATGACGAAAACCGTAGAGTTGTTTTAAGTGATAACATAACCAAAATAAAGAGAAAGATACAACAAAAATATGTTCATAAAACCTCGACTTAGAGACTGGTGTTTTTTCCCCTAATTTGCTCAAATCATGCACCGAGGTTGCCGACTCTCATAAACAACCAACTAGATAAAAAGTAAAAGAAATCTAAGTAACATTCTGAGCTCGGCTTGGGAATTAAACCCTTCATAAACTAAATTGTTGTGGACCAGAATTCCAACCTGGAAACAACCAATAAAACTATAAGACATTGAACTTTAAGAGTATGTTCCAAGCTTAAGCGAGTAGAGCAGAGAGGGGAAAGTACTTGCCATTAACCAAAATCAGGTATGGAATTATTGCAAGGCTATCTAATAGAGAGAAAATTTCCAAACACGTATATCAATAATTGGAAGGTGTTATACCTGAGTCTGGAGGGTTTCCTCTCCAAATGACCACCTACAAAATACATCAAAACCCTCAATAAATAGTTCTGAGCTCATAAAATTATTAATGACTCATGAATATCTCCGGGTTTATAAGCTTACCTTCCGAATCCTGGAGCAGAACTTGTCCCATCGTTTTGAGATACTCTTGATATATCCTGGACAGAGGCAATAGCCCGTCAGTCTCGGCATCGAACAATATTTCCACATTCACATAGAAACAGAAGAAACTATCAACCTTACTTGAATTCATATGACTAGTAATACTTGCCTTCTTTGGACTAAACATCATAACCAGGGCAAGCTATAGGAGGAGTAACTACGAGGCTACATCCTTCAACAAATAAAACTGCCATTGCAGAGCAGCAAGAAGCCTTGGGTCGACGGTAACACTAAACTCACCGAATTTTGGGCACGAGAAAACAGTTAGGTGGTAAAACCCTAGACTCACACCACCGTTGGATCACCGGGCAAGAGTCAACGAAGATAAGATGGGACAAATGGCACAGGAATGCAGAACCAGATGACATTTGCATTCAACATCCTTGGTCGAGATCACGCCACGTGTCCCAGCGTACGAGGACCAGCTAAGCCAAGGCTGGGCAGTGAATGCTAAAGCACCGGAGGCCATGTGAACAATTAACTCTAACCATTGTAGAAGCATTGTGAACTGTGCAGATATTAAGCACATATGAGTTACAACTGTGACTTGTTCGATATTATGACAACGTTAATCCATATTAATGATTGTATGCATAATAATATATATATGTTCATAACCAGGTTTCGTATTAATTTTTTTTCTTTTTTCTTTTTTTATATGTATCATGTTATTTTTAAATTTATAAAAAGCTACTGTTACAAGCACCGAGCTCCTAAAACTTGAAATTCCTCAGAGGAATCCTGAAGGTGTGAAGATGAAACGACTCCCCAACCTCTCGCACTCCCGGATCCTAGGGCAAGCCAACAAACCAGTGCCATCCCAAACCAATCGAGCACACGCGTCCACACCACTACTCAACCAAGGCCTTGACCTGAGCTAGTCGTCATGGAACCCAATGCGAGCACCTCTGTTCTTATCTTTGTCCAAATTCATTGTCGGTTTCCCATGTATTTAATTGTGAAGTGTGCGAGTAGTCTCGACATTCGCCTGAATTGAAGGTTGGAGCGACACATGATGTCACATTGAATGTGCGTGTGGACTCAAACGGAGCCCAGTTGAGTGCTCAGATGACAAGTGGTAACCAGTTGTATTACCCCATCAGGGGTATTTATTTAAAAATATTATTATTAATACTAAAATTAAAATTAATTAAAATTAAAATTGCTATTAAATAATTAAAATTGATATCAAATTTAAAGAACATTATTATGTCCTCCACGCTTCTTCAACTGCAAGAATTCAATACCATTGCTCAATACTATCGTCATTTTTTAAAATTGTTTTATTTTTATAAGTTTTATTTCATTGTTTTCATTTTTATTTTATTTTTGTATAGTTAAAATACTTGCCTTACATTATATTATTATTATTATTATTTTTCATTTAATTTTTAAGATTTAATTTTATTTAATTTTAATTTTTGTTTTTATATTTTTTGATTTAATCAATGTTACAACATTTCTAAACATTACATCACAACATCTATATACAATAAAATTTAATATATATAAAACTTTGAAATCAAAAAAATTAAAATAAATGTTTAAACTTTCTTTTTTATTTTTATTTTTTTCTAATAATAAATTTATAAAGAAACTTAATTACTAAACTAAAGCATAAACATATTTAGTATAAAGTTTAAAAGCATAAATAAATTCAATATTCTCTAAAATTCTTGAAACATTTTAAATTAAACATTAAATATTCAATATCAATTATATATTAATAATTACATTTTAATGTTAAAAATGTCCAATATTCTATTAAGTTAATAAACAATATTAAAAAAATATTATTATATTTGAAGGACCCTTCCAAACTCCACATAGTCCACAATAACGTCGACCTCAGTGGGGTCGAACCATAGTAGGAAGTAAATTTGCTTGAGCAAAGGAAGGCCCCGACTCAGAAATATTTTTTAATTATAAAAGACAAATGAATATTTAGTTACATTAAATTTAACTCCCTATTGACAAAAAAAACTCTTGCAGAGAGTAAATTGCTATACAATGCTTGTTTATCTTTATTTCTTATTACATGTGCATCATTTGTAGTTAATGTTATATTTTAGTTCGTAAAATATCAAATAATCCTTTTGAAAGAGGTGATCATAGAATTATTAATTATAACGATCTGATTATAACAGTCACGGATCTCATACTAACACAAAAATCAAATAATCAAGAAACCGTTTGAAAAAGACTTTTGAAGTATTATAGATGAAGAAAAATATGTAAATTTAAACCAATTTGAGTGAAAGAGAAATTGTTGATGTGAATATATATAACAAGTTTATGATATTTAAGACTAGTGTGAATCTTGCCGTCAATGTTTTAGAATGTTAAAAAATTACATCAATTTAATGTTCTAGAATCCTAAAAATTTACACCAATTTAATGTTCTAGAATGCTAAAAACTTATATCGATTATATTTTTCGGGTTCACTGCTTATGTTGGATGCATTCAAATAAACAATTTATCACATGCAATATGGGTGAAAGGTCCCAACAATTGTAGCTTTATGCCCTACAATTTGGACTCCCATGGCCAATTGCTACATTATAACAACCAGACAATGGAATGAAGCATAAAATGTTAGAATCTTTCGGCAACACAATATATCCTTTTATTACAAATAGAACCATGGAAAATTTTAGGGGCTAATATACCCAGGTGGGCTATTTTTCCATGATTTTTCAAAAAAAAAATATTCGCCAATTTCTCTTCTTTTTTTTTTTATAAAAATGATTCACCCAAATTTTATAATATCAAAATTATTTTACGTTAAAAATCGTCAACATTATATAGAGAGCATATACAGAATCATTATAAATTTGAATAATTTTACAAATACATCAATAAACATTTTATAGTTTGCATATTAGGGACTAGTGAGATTCACTAATGTTTTTAAACTTCAAGATAATTTTCTATCCTTAAATTTTTCCTTGAATAGAACAAGATGGATTAAGGCTACAAAAATGTTCTATCAAATTAAATAACAATTAACATGTGATAAGATCAATATAAAATCATGGCTTGAAGATATTGTATTCCATAGGTCTCACATGTGAATGTGGCATCTAGCTAGGCATAGATCTATATAGAGCAAACATATTTTTCATCTAAGCCATGTTATTCCTTCAATGTGGACACATCCTCTATAGCTCTAGGGCCTTTTGTTGGAATCACGATTTCTGTTACACCAAAACACATAGTCATTAGTAAAGAGATGCATCGCCAGAGTTAACTGATCCACGAGAGGTGATTAATCCATGTCACGAAACACATAGGGAGCACTGAATCATCCAGTGCCCAACAATCCCCCCCCCAGCACGAGCTGAGCGTGATTCGAACTCGTGACTTTTGACTTTGATACCACTTGTTGGAATCACGATTTCCTTTACACCAAAACCTATAGGTGTTACTAAAGAGATTCATTGCCAGAGTTAATTGATCCACGAGAGGCGGTTAAGCCATGTCGTGAAACACACGGGGAGCGTTGAATTATCTAATGTCAAACACCTTTTTCCTAATGAAATGATTTAGGTAGTGTTGTGTAGTTCCTAATGTTATGATGACCATATCACTCTATGTCACTTTCTCTGCAACACCTACTAGCTTAAACCAGAACCTCAGGCTAAGGTGGAGAAAGCAGAAGTAGAAGAAGATGTCCCTGGAACACCTACTAGCTTCGCCCTAAACCCAAAGCTAGGGTTGAGGGAGAAGAAGTAGGATATAATGATGAAAAAGAAACCGCCATCATATAGTACTATGAAATCCCATGAAAGTTGGAGAATGAATGTGAAGTGAAAACAAACTTGATGGAATGGGCAAGGGATGAGATAATGGCTGCTTTGACTTTCCCTCTCTTGGGGATATCCCTGTAATGAGAAGGCATGATTATGTGTCTACAATTAGCCTGGGATGGCATGGTGAATATGCTACAAAATCTGTCAAATAAACCAATTTACCCAAACTCAATGGAAAGATTGGTGAATTCTAAATGTACACAGACTAAGAGAAAAGATGCGTGAGCAAGTACAAAGGATGCACCATATATATAAAAAGACTCTGAAAGATTTAAGATTCTATGAGTGGAGCAGACTGTCAATTGCACAACTTAATGGCGTGCAATTAACTAGGAAAAATTATATAATTTGTTGGATTGATTACCGAGGTACAACTAATCAAGCAATAAATTTATTTGTTGCGTCGACTACCAAGTTTGAGTACAACTAATCAAAAAAACCCGTGCTTCCTATAGTGAATCAAGCAATTTATTCACATGCACCGTGGATGAAAAGGATAAAAACAACATTGGATGAAAAGGATAAAAATGGCGTTGTCTACTGACACCACAAATTGTCCTAGACGACAGATTTCTTACTGGAATCTGGTAAAAAAAATCAAAAGATCAGAATACTGGAGTGTTTGAATTCTTTTTTTTTTTATGGTGGAAATGGATTCAGCACTATCAAGAATCCCTGGGGCACCCAAAATCAAGAAGTTTGATAGCTATAACTGAGATTTTAAAAAACAATTGCTGAATTTTGTCATAATATTGCATGGTTTCCATTATTTTCCAACCTAATTTGTGGATTTTTTAGATTACACACATAAAAATTGCAACTTTATACTCTACGAAGTTATGACAACACGTTTCTTTAGAAAAACAAGATAGAATCGTTGGTTTGTATTTTTCCATACTTAACTCTCTCATTTGAAAATTTACATTATTTTTATTCAAAGTAAATTGCTAGCAAATTGGGCGACCAACAAAATCATATGCTTCCATTATAGAATAATAATATTTTTTATATTAAAAATATGATTCCATTTGCTAAGCTATCCAGGCCTTTTTTTGAATGTTAGGATCACCCGACCCTAGGAAGTTTTGTTTCAAAACCCCCCTGTGGATACAATTGGAGGAGGAAATTTTGTCAACGTAACTGGTATATTTGGTAGCTATGTCTCATCCTTATCAGTTTCAAATATCATCACCACATCACTTCAATGTTTTTGGCATTTGAAACCTATATGAATTTACGAGTAAGACGATAAAATCGAGTGGGTTTCGAGTAATTCGAGAAAACCCAGGTTGATAACGATGGAGAGTGACTTGTAGGTATAGGTTCAGGTATAGGTATGTAGATATAATGGTTTATTGAACTTGTACATGAAGGGTTGTTATGCAGTAATTTTATGCACTCCCTGTCTCATACCCTAAGCTATCGAACTTTGCCCAAAATGTCGCAAAGTGACAAAATCTGTCAATGAATTCACCATGAAAAGCATTGATCAATGCATCCCTGAAGAAAATAAGAAGAATATCTTGTCAAAAACCCCTATTTGCACGCCCAATGCTACTTTTAGCAGGCAAACCCATGCTAGTACCCTTTGGTCTAACTAGTGACTAGGGTCGACAGCATGACTTTGGATAGGAAAATCCACGCTCATCCTCTTCAGGTAGTTTCTCCAAAAATGGAGCGGAAGCTTATATTACTAGAAGCCTCGAGAGAGATGAGTTGGTTATTGTTGAATAGGATATGGTCACATTCTCCCATTTTAAGTCCTTTATCCTACGTTTAGGGATCTTCCTCTTAAGATGTGGACCTTCTTCCCCCTTTTATGGATCCCTAACTCCCTCTCCTTCCCTATAAATGCATTCCCTTACACCCTCAAATGGTTTGTCAAACTAGATTGGTCATGTTGCTACTAAATTATGCTTAATTGTTGCCAATTTGTGAAGGAGAAAGGAGAGCTTGAGATGTCTTGGCTTGGACTTGGAAACCCATCTTGAAGGAGGCTTCCAACATCAAGGCAGTGGTTGTATGCTTTCCTCTTGTGTTTATTATTAATACAATGCATTTTTACTTTCATAAGCATGTAAACTATTACCTTCTTAGTATGATGCTCCTTGATCTGTCATATGGTTTACATTAGAATGCATATGCTATGTTTTTCCTTTGTTGTTTGTGTTTGATCTCTCTTGTAGGTATTTGTTCATAATAGAATAGTGAGGATCAAACTTGGAAGTGAGGAGATCGAGATCGACATTGAAAAGCGATTGCATAGGAGTGAGGTAGGCCATCCTTCCTGTCTCATGTCATTATGATTTAAATTAGGAGGGTTTTTCATGTATTTGTTTCGATTGTTACTAGATCCACTCATTGGACTAGAGGGATCACTTCTATTTGTAGAAGGGATTGCCTAGATAACAAAATGGCAACTCCACTGGGGATTTACGAGATCTATAGCACTTCCAACCCTCCTTTTGTATTTGGGCTTTCTGATTAGTTTGGAAAACTTTCAATGATACCTGGTTTTGATTGCTTTTGAGTCTGTACTCTGAGTAGTCAGTCATTTAGTATATTAGGTCTAGGATTTTGCTCAAGATTTACTTGTTTTTCCTAAAATTTCCTCCCTTAGCATGTGTTTTATCAAACAAAGCCGCATAGACAACGCTGATTTTTCCAAGTATAGTCGCACTGGAAACCATGTCTTCCACTTTCTTCCCATGTTGGTCCAGTTTCTCATCCAACACAGATTTTGCTGTGTAAATTAGTGCTACTGGCATGGGTTTGTCTATGTAAAGTAGCATTGATAACTCTGTCAGTGCAGATTTTTCTATGTAAAGTAGTATTGATCCTTAAGATTGAGAATTTTTAGGGTTTTTTCTAAAAAATCTAGTGTGTCCTAGTCTCTAAGATCATTTCCCTACTCTGTGTGCATCAGATCCTGTCTATTTTCCTTTAGTTTCTTTGTGGTGTGCAAAAGTTTATCCCTTTCTTGAAGTGGTAAAAATTCTATTTTGATTGAGTCTTTCATACTTTGAGTCAATTAAAATCTTTATTTGATGCTTGTATGAGTGGGAAAAATACTGATTTTCTGTTGATTGAGCAGTAGTAGTTCTTTTAAAGTCATAAGGAAATTGATTTTGCATTCATTTAGTTTTCATCTCATAATTTACTTTCGTAAAGTGCATTAGATCACATTACATTGAAAATTCATTTTTTGAGATTTATTATTGGACATAGATTACATTGTTTAGCATTTGAAAGCTAAAAGTGCATCGAGTGAATTCTCATTCATTGAAAGAAAAATTGAAACCATTTCACTTTTGGTGGTTGCATTCAGAAAATTAAAGGGAAATATATAGTTAGGAAAGCTTTGTTTGCTGCATTCTTCGTTTTTGCATCATTGTTTGAATCTCTTCCCTTACTAGATTAGTTTTCATTGAAAACATAAAGAATCATTTTCTCATGATAGTTACATCATAGGTGTTGATGTGACATTGTTTTGAGCCTTAAAACCGAAACTTAATTGAAGATAACCTTAAAGTTTACCTCAACTAACCTATGGAGCATTTGGAACTTAACACAAACGTTTAGAGGTCTAGGATAGAGATGTGCTCTGGCGTCGTTAAACGTAGTAGATGTCATTATTTTCCAAAGTTGTATCCCGGGGGTGAAATCCCATTCCACTTACAGAAGTGTATAGGACCATTCTCCAGTACCTTCGGGTATATCAGAGGCGCTCCACGCATGGTAAGTATATGGGAACACTCTCATCAAATGGTTATGCATTAGACAACACTACTATGAACTACACTCCCACGTACCGTCATGTATATTTTTGGAGTCCCCTATAAGTTTCTATCCATCCATAAGTAACCGAGTCTTCCTCCTTTTATACCTTGATACACCGAACACAACATTCAGGGAGATTGGCTACCGTACATTAAGTCCTTGGTTCGCCAAGGTGTATATTGCAGTTCACAATTGCTTGGTAAATCTTTGTTCCTAGTTAACCCTTTTTGATTTATTTTTGTTAAGTTCTAAAGTCAATTAATTGGTCATGGAAAAACATCCTTCCTGTGGAAAAACTCCTTATAATATATTAGGTTGAGACTAATGGCAATAGTTCCTGAGTATACCAACTAAGGAAACCCCTCTAACATGAATCCTAGTCATTTTCCTTCTTTTGGAAATGTTGGTTCTCCCTAGATGGAAACATTGTCCCTTCCTAGATTTACCATTGGTTTGTCGGTTTGGTTATTTTCCACCCTTATGGTTTTGAATGTCCAAACTTCTCCTCAACCGAGCTCTCCTCCACCTGAACCATATCAACCTCTGGTTGATCTTAAAGTTGACCCTTTACCTTTTTAGCCTGTTCGATCTTCTTCCTCTTCTTATTCTTCATTTGGTGAAAGCATACAAGTCAGTAACCAGGTGGATAAGAAGAAGAAGAATAGGAAGATTAAGAAGAAGAAAAATAAGCAAGAGGGCAACCAAACATTCATTGTTACCAATGTAATTGAGTTGAGAAACCTTCCAATCAACCCTATAAAGTGAAATTCCCTTGAAATATTTGTAAGGGTAACCGCCTTCTTTGAGTATGTACTGGTATTTCCAGGATATTAGAAGTGTGGTCCACAGGTTCACATCGACCTTTGTCATCAGCCTCTAGAGATCATGCTAGTGATAAACCTTCAGCTAGTGACAGTAAAGCCCATGGGGAAAAGGGAAAAGTTAAATTTCCTTGTAGGTTATGTGAAGGGCATCATCATATTCACCCGTGTCCTTGTATGGATGAAGCCTTGAAAGTGTTGGATAACTTTACCGCTTCTCAACCTCGTCTTTCAACTGGTTATTGAAAGATTTCCCGTGATCCTCCACTAGTTGGTCAAGTTATTGAACATAACCTATCTTCGGTTAATCCCACTCTCTCTGAAAATGAATCTCATGAGTCCATTCCCGACCAATCATTGGTTGAGGAAATTCTTGACCTGATTCCACCTTCAGGTGATCCTACTTTTCCTATAGAGAGTGAAGTTCGTATCTCTTAAGTTCTTCTTGTTTCTTCAGATTCCAAAGAATTAGGGGGAAATCCTCTTATTCCCATGGTACAGGGGGGTGATCCTCCTATTCCCATGGTATAGGAGGGGATCCTCTTATTCCCGTGACACAAGAGGATAGTCCTCCCATTCCGATGGCACCCTCTCAAAGTAGTTTAGTCACTTTCTTTGATTGGAGTCGAAAGGCAGGATATCATCTTCCTTCCTATGTGCCCTTTCATATCACCGTACAGGCTTATAATATACCCGTACATGGAACAATCATAGATGAAGGCACATCTATTAGTATTCTGTCCTCAACTACTTGTTAAGCTTTAGGCTCTCCATAGCTTGCACCTGTTACGTAGAATCTATTAGCTTTTAACAGAGGAACCAGTCAACCCTTAGGGATCATTCCAAAGTTTCCTATTACTTTGGGAGGAAAAATTGTCTATCTTGACGTGATGGTTGTCAAAGGCCCTTTGGATTTTAATTTACTCCTCGATCGTGATGATGTTTATGTCATGGGAGCTCTTATCTCTTCTCTCTTTCATGTCATATGTTTCCTGCATGAAGGAAGAATTGTAGCCATTGATCAAATTTCATTTGTTGGTCCTAATTTAACTCCAAATCGACCATCTTCCCTAAATGGTACTTGTGTGCAAGCGGTATCAACCACGCCACAAGTTAATTACGTGGACACTTGTTCCATGCCCACATCTACTGATAATCTAGTCAATGATATAGTACATCATGTACTACGGGCACTAGAACCTAATATTTTCATTAGATCCATTGACATGTATCCCTTCCAGAGCATTTTTCTCCCTTCTTATTAGAACCTCTTGGAGGCTCTGACCTCTTATAGGTTGTGATCAAGGTTTCATGAGGATAGTTCTTTTACTATGTCAACCTCATTAAAAAATGAAACAAGTGTCATGAGGATAGTTCTTTTACTATGTCAACCTCATTAAAAAATGACATAGGTCCTCATGAACATGGTTATTTTCTTGTGTCAATCTCGTTAAAAAATGAAACAAGGTGTCATCAACATGGTTCTTTTCGTGTGTCAAGCTCATTAAAAAATGAAACAAATCCCCTTCCAATTGGAGTCTTTGATTAGATCTCATAAATTCCCAGTCGCTTCTTTCACTTGATATCATAAGTGAACCTTCATTCTGTCTACTTGTTAGTAACCAATAGTCTACTTAGGTGAATGAAATGAAGATTGGGGGGCATGTACCTTGAATTGAGTCATTATGCTGGGGGCATGCAATCTAATCTCATGCATAGTTTGTCTTTGTTTCAAGCTTGTGTAAAAATGAAACCAAATCCAAGCATATTTTTTTCCCATGTTTCCAGCTTGTGAAAAAATGAAACCATATTTAAGTATACTCAAGAATAGTTTCCCGCGTTTCAAGATTGTGTAAAAATGAAACTATTCCAACTTTATCTCTCGTGTTTGCCATTTTTATCAACCTGTTTTTGTTAGATAACCTTTGGTTTATTCATTCCATCATGACCATCTCTTTGGCTGATCATACACTTTCACTTGGCTATTTTACCCTTGCCTGGGGAACATCTGTGATGAGTGATCTTATTAGCCAACCTCTTGACCTTTACATGTTTTGAGCAATTCTACCGCTCGTTCCTCCAGGTGGAGTCCTCTTTTAGCTCTTTTCAGACTCCAAAAATATGAAAATATTATCGATCCCTTATCTTTTAGAACTCGTTAAAGAAAATGAAAATACCTCTACTCAGTATAATTTTAACCCTTTTCTAGATTGAAATGGAATAACTATGAAAAATGAATACCTTAGTCGAACATGGCTAAGAGGTTCTCTTGAATATTATTTTCTACCTTTTCGGATTCAAGAGATTATCTACAAAAAGGGACCTTTGGAGTTTTCTTTTCCGCCTCTTTTTCAAACTCTCTAAACATGAAAAAGATGTCGAGTTACCCCTCTGTTGGACTCGTAAAACTTAAATGACGCAGGACTTGTCACCATGACAATATTGAGCTACTCCTTCCTAGGGCTTGGTAAACTTACTAGGATGGATTCATCCAAAGGATGAACTCATACAACAAGCATATGGTATCCTCTTCAAGCTTGGGATTAAAAATAAAGAGGTACTCACTAGAAATAGTGGGGAAAAATGGAAGTAAATAGATATCCTATATTCTGTATGAAAGGCAGCATGTCGCTCTTGAACATGACATTCATTTGCATTTCATTTCGGGTTTGGGATATCCTCACTTAGTCACTTTCCTTCCTAGATTTGCGAAATCCATTTGCCTCTCATTTTATTGTTGAATATCGTCACCATGACCATTGATCCCATTTTGAGTCAAATGTTGCAAAATTCTTGAGTCATGTCGCCGATATGTTCAAGAGAAGTTTCATTTTCAAATTAAAACCTCTTATACCCTATTTTACCTTCTCTGCAATAATCCTGAATCACT
This sequence comes from Pinus tabuliformis, assembly GCA_031772625.1. Classification (NCBI taxonomy): domain Eukaryota; kingdom Viridiplantae; phylum Streptophyta; class Pinopsida; order Pinales; family Pinaceae; genus Pinus; species Pinus tabuliformis. The sequence continues at coordinate 918,343,848 of CM062816.1, forward strand.
CTCACCAAATTTACAAAGTCCTTTGTTTCGTATTGATGATGTGGGAAACATTATGGCCCACCTTCGATAGATCACTTCCTGTTGACTCCAACTCATTATCTAGGAGGATGATCTAGAAACTCCCTTTATGTACCTTGGAGCTTGCATGCCTCAATGGCAGGTCCTTCACATTCAATGATAGGTTCACATCACTAGCCTTTGATCGAATGATTATGCAAATGTTCGAATTCATCCTCCTTGTTCACACTCATAGATTGTGTTGTTGTACCTTGAGATCCATTGTCACTATTGGTGGTTTCTCTCGTACCTATTAACGGTTTACATCATTGACCAGTAATCAGGTGGTTTCTACCATGTTCGACTTCAACCCAATTATTCACATGGCTATATTCATACTTTGGTTGGATCGAGACGAAGATGAAGATCCTAGATTTTATCTAATAAATCTAGGACACGTGGAGTTATTTAGTATTTATGATTGTATACATGATCCTTTCTAGTCAGATGGTTGTGTCCATGCTGTGGATCCATACATATGATCCTTTCTAGTCGGATGGCTGCATCCATGCCGTTGATCCATACATATGATACTTTCTAGTCGGATGGATGCATCCATGCCATGGATCCATACACATGATATTTTCTAATCAGATGGTTGTGCCCATGCCATGGATTCATGTATTGTTAAATGCCTACTCAGAGATGTCATATATGTTGTATTATGTTTGATTTGCAGGTCTCCTGATGGTAGTTCTCCAAAGTCCTTGCCTTGACTTGTAAAGAACTTCAACCATCACTTCCTGTTCTGACTTCATGCTTTAGGGGGCATCTGTTATACAATAATTTGTTGCACTCCCTGTCTCATACCCTGAGTTGTCAAACTTTTCCCAAAATTTCACAAAGAGACAAAAGTTTTCAATGAATTCACCATGAAAAACATTGATCAGAGCATCCCTGAAGAAAAGAAGAAGAAATTCCTTGAAGTAATTTTGGAAGAGCTTGTCAAAAAAACATATTTGCAAGCCCAACGCTACTTTTAGCAGGAAAACCCATGCTGGTACCCTTTGGTCTAACTAGTGACTAGCGTTGGCAGTGCGACTTTGGATAGGAAAATCTGCGCTGATCCTCTTTAGGTAGTTTCTCCAAAAATGGAGCAGAAGCTTCTCTTACTAGAAGCCTCGAGAATGGTGAGATATTCCCCTTAAGATATTCCCATTTATATATCTTACCCTTAATATGTGGACCTTATTCCCACTTTTGTGGATACCTAACTTCCGCTCCTTCCCTATAAATGCATTCCCTGACACCGTCAAATGGTTGGTTAGACTATATTGGTCATGCTATTGCTAAATTGTGCCTAATTGCTTCCAATTTGTGAAGGAGAAAGGAGAGCTTGAAAAGTCTTGGCTTGGACTTGGAAACCCATCCCAAAGGAGGCTTCCAACATCAAGGTAGTGGTTGTATGCTTCCCTCTTGTGTTTATTATTAATACAATGCATGTTTACTTTCCATAAGCGTGTAAACGATTACTTGCTTAGTATGATGCTCCTTGATATGTCATATGGTTTATATTAGAATGCATATGATATGTTTTTCCTTTGTTTTCTTTGTTTGATCTCTCTTGCAGGTATTCGTTTGCAACATAATAGCGAGGATCGAGCTGGGAAGTGAGGAGATTGAGATCAACATCCAAAAGTGACCGCATAGGAAAGAGGTAGGCCATATTTCCTCTCTCATGTCATTCTGATTTAAATTAGGAGAGTTTTGCATGTATTTGTTTCAGTTGTTACTAGATCCACTCATTGGACTAGAGGGATCGCTTTTGTCTGTAGAAGGGATTGCCTAGATAACAAAGGCATCCTAGTATATTGGAAGTTGCAACAGTTGGTACCCATGCATTCCAGTAGATGGTTGTTCTTTTATATTGACATCAACATATATTTTGATCATGTTGGAACACAACTAGACTTTGTTGATTGAGATTGAGACAAGTAGTCATTAAGGGGGGGACTTGGAAAATATAATTCCTACTTGTGTTACTATAGGAGATTGTCCCTAGTGTACGAATTTTTGTTAAGGCCTAGTTGGTTGCGATATTCTCTTCAACTAGTTAGCTTCCTAGATTGATGCGTGGTTGAGATATTCATTCAACCAAGAGATTGTATTTCCAAGATTGATTAACTATCTTGGGACATAGCTTCTTGCATTTATATTGTATTATTTTTTTGTTGTGAATAGACTTTTGAGTGCCTTATGCAAATTTAAGTAAAATTACATGCTAATGGGAATGTTTCATAAACCTTTTTTTTAACAGTGGAAAAACTTACCATAATTCAATTGTCAAATTACTAAGTTGTCAAACTAGTAGTGAGCATAGTCATCTCTTGTTGCTATTTGAGAATGCAAGCTGACTCATTACCGTTATTCAAGGAAAACCATGCCACTTGGAATGACCTTGTTGGTCGTGTGTCATTCCAACTGGCATCTTCTAAATGCCTTTGAGTTTTGAGTTGTTAACTTATTTCCTTATGTCCGAGCTCTTAACCAAGCAGAAACAATTTTAGGACACACTCCAGACCCAATTTCATACATGAATTAATATTTAACTGTAATGTTGAAAATTAAGTAATTATTATTATTATAATATGTAGATAAACAATTTCCATGTCTATTCCACATAGATCATTCTATCCAGAGCTTCTTCCATTATTTGTCTAATGTAAGGCAGTGCATGCTACGAGAGTTTGATCTTCTTTCACTCTTTGTATTCTATTCTAGATTTTGGGCAACAAATGCTACTAAAGTTTGATTTTATTTCCTTATTTGTATTATATTTCAGATTTTGGATCCATTTCTTCCAAATCTGTTTTTAGTTATTAAAGTTAGCATTAGTGAAGAACAATACCTCATTTTCTCTGGATACCTCTGCATAGAACTGCAAACTGAATAGCAGTAGCCAAAACAAGAATATGTGCATTATAACTTAACCATAGGTTCATGATTCTAGGTTTTTGTTCCTTTGCATTAAAAGATCAGGTTAGCTAATGCTATACTAGACTGTGCTATCTTTTGGTTATTACTAATTGCAAAACAATAATAGTTGCAAAATTTAACTTTAAAAAAAAAGTTTTAAATTATTTTATTTAATAAATCATACAATTAATCATTATTCTCTTTTTAAATTTTCATTATCCAATTTTAAACTCATAGAAAAATTGACAATATCAATCATTCTTCTAGTTAAATTATGTGCAAAGATTTGCATAACTATAGATATACACTGACCTTGGGAAATATGCATATTTACATTTTAATTTTATTTAAATTTATGCAAAGAATTATATAAATTATGATGAATCATAATTATTGCTAAATATATTTATTTACTTAAAAATAAAAAAAAAATATTAAATATATAACATTATAAAATATATTGTTAAATATATAAAATACAAAATATTCAAAATAACTTTTAGATTATTACTTATTAATATATGTCAACCATTTAATTTATATAATTACGTTAATATATTTAAAAAATATTATATAAATTATTTGAAATAATTTAAAATTTAAAAAACTTAACTACCGAAATTTATAAAAAGTAATTCAAGTTGTTTAAAATTTTTTAAAATTATAAATCGTTGAATATACATTTTTGTTAACCTGAATAAAAAATATCCTTGAAACTTTACAATAACTCCAACAAATCGAATGGATGAGATTCAACTTTCTTAATCTCCCATAACAAAATATTTGGAACTCAAAAACAAAAGACACTTGAAAGACAAACACCCACTTAGGACAATCATATCTCCCATGATTTAAAAGGAATCCCCACTCCTATGCTTGCAAAGTTAACTTACAAGGGAAACAATACATGTTTGGATCAGGTTTCACCTCAACATCCATACATTTAGCCTCTACGGGGAGCTTACCCAACCATCAACAATAAATTAATATTGTGATGTTAATTGTTATGTTGATGAACTATGTGTTAGAATATTATTGCTTCAACTATAAATGAATATTATGATGTTAACGGTTGTGCTATAAATTAATATTATGATGTTAATGGTTGTGCTATAAATTAATAATATGATGTTAACATTTATGTTGATGAATTTTATGTTTGAATATTACAAATTAATAATATGATGTTAACGGGTTATGTTGATAAATTTTATGTTTGAATATCACATTATAGGTTTATTTTAATTACTAATCTAGTAATTAATTACTTGATCTAGGGATCAAGTTTTTTGATGTGCAGTGTAAAATTTGATTTTTTTTTTTTTAATTTAATTCGCACTTGATAAAATGACCATTAAAATAGATTTATACTGATTTTATATCTATAAATAAAGAGAAAGGGGAGAAGTGTAATTTTCAATTGTATTACAAAACTTAAAGTTGTTATTTCAACAAATATTTGTTGAATTTAAAAAAAACTATAAAATTTTATTTTTTTCAAATTGCTTTATTTATTTTTTTACAAATTGCTTTGTATAATATGTATATAATTATTTTTCCAGCCATATATAATATATACATAGTTCACAATGGAATATTTTGAAATATTTTATTTATGTACCAAGTTGTCTACATATAGATCTATGTTAACCACACAAGTTTCGAGAGGAATCAAATCTCTTGATGAGCAAACATAGTTTACAATGCAAAACTTGAAAAATGATTTTCACATTGAGAGACTTAATTCCTCTCCACACTTGATAGATCCATGATTAAAATGAATCTATAAAACTTGAAAAAATATTGTTACATTCAAAGATTTAATTCCTCATGTGCAAACATATTTTACAGTGCAAAACTGGAAAAAAAGTTTTCAAATTGAGATATTTAATTCCTTTCCACACTTAATAGATCTTTGATTAAAATGGATCTACCCTAGTTTTGTCTCTATAGATCCATCTTAACCATTGATGTAGCAAGGTCCATGTTGTATACATGTAAATCCTTGGTAACCACATTGTCTACATATTTTATTTAAGAGAATGTTAATATTTTCAATTAAACTAACCCAACATATATATTTATTTATTTTTTTTATTATAGGAGAGAATGTTTTTCATTTAGAGAATATTTTATTTTTATTTTAAAAAGCACATATGTCAACTTAAGTTTGAGCATAGAAGAAATTACATATTTTTGCCATATTCGACTATAGAATGTATGCCTAGGCACAATTGAGAATTGAATGAAATACATTTCTCCATTAAAAAATAATTATTTTTTACTTTTAATTTAATTTTCTTTTTGAACATTATAATATTTTACTATGATCAACATTAAATAATAATAATAACAATAATTATTTAAGTTTTGTATGAAATATTTGTAAAAAGTAAAGAAATAAGTGAAAATATAGAATTTCTTTTATTTTTAATTATTTCATATTTTCTTAAAATTATATAAAATTATGTGATTTTGTATGTATATGGAAATATTTTATTTATAAATGAGAGTGAGACTGAAATATTATTATGACATCTTCTTTATAAGTAGTAATATCAATAATGAATTGATTGATTATACTAATGTTTTGAATTAAAACTAACCAAACATGTATATCCATTTATTATTATTATAACATAGAAAGTATGTGTAATTTATTCTTTATTTAACTTATATATATATAGATCGAATGAACCTCTTAATGTAATTATTTTTTATTAATTTATATTTTAATTATAATTTTTGTTTTTTTAAATAACCAAATTGTTTATATGGAATGTTTTTATTAATAAATTTAATTTTAAATATTCCTCTCGATATATTTTAGGTTTTTTTTTACATATATTTGTTTTGTTTAGTGAATCATTGAATCATCTTATGGGTTGATTAACCCATTGTTGGAGGCGTAATACTACCTAAGCACCCACAGGGGATTTGAACTAGTGACCTATCGCAAGGAGTGCCTTAACAGTACACCCATTCACCATCAATCCAAAGCCCCATGGACCTGTAGGCGTATTGGTTATGGCAACCTTCCATTAAAAAGATAATCTTATTAGTTTTGAGATATTGGGTAAGAAAATAAACACTGAGAGTTACTTGAAACAACTGAGTTTCCGACTGATGAACATTATTTCATAATATGGCTTAAATTATATTACATGTTTCCCAACTTTGAAACAAGGAAAAACCAATTAATTGGTTATAGAATTAAATGGATGAAATTACATTACAGGTCTCCCAATTCAAAATGAAGAAAAACAAATTATAATTGAGTACAAAATTCGTTGAACCCTTGAGAGCTTCTCTGCAATTTAAGCTGCCATATCATAATGGAAAATAATGCATTGGATCATGGCATGGTGGCCTACAGTTCATACTTTTTATTCAAAAGAGAATAGAATGGAAAATTCACTGGCACAACACTGTGAAGAGCGAGCGTATTTTTTTTTCAAAGTGTTGGGGCCTTGCAAAATGATTGATTGGAATGATGTGTTTCTTCATATTGTAAACATTATAAGGCCATTTCTTTTCAATACACCTTAGATTGAAAATCTACCTTGAAGTGGAGGCCAAAGAAAAATAAGAAACAACCATCGTAAGTTTTGTGAAGAGCCATGAGAGTGAGAGGGAATGTGATGTGCAAAGAGATTTGATGGAGAGGGCAAGGGAATATGAAAATTACTACCTTCACTTGCCCTCTCTTGGGGATATGCCTGCTTTGAGAAGGCATGCTTATATTATGCTTGAAATTGACCTGAGATGGCATGTTGACGATGATATGATTTTTCTGAGTAAATTTATACAAAGAAAGAAGAAGATTGGATGACACACTAAATATATAGCAAGTTTATGATATTTAAGGCCATTGGGAATCTTGCAGTCAATGTTCTACGGTTGAGGATACCAAGTTGAAGATCGAGAAAATGAAGGCATACATGAAAATAAGAGATGATATGAAGACTCTAGCGTCGGGAAAATCGAAAATCAATTACCTACACCCAAGAATTTCAGTTGCCTGGTGTCAGGGCCATGATGTTCTCATTGAGAAGATATTTAATAAGCCCCTTCTCGCCAAATTTGCGTGGGTGATGAATATAGAGAAAGAATGCAAAGTTTGAAGCCCGGGCAATGAATACAGATAAAAAATACATATCTTGAAACATTCACCACTTTTGATTTTCCTTACATGGAATTATACTTAGCGTGCTGCATATTTATGGATTGGGCTTATAAATGGAAAAATTGGATCTATAATATCACTTCAGATGGTAAGTTGTGTTTAGCTCTACGGGACGATGCAAAATTCTCTTGTAGGTATGTACATAACATGAATAAACTCAGTTCACTTCACAAAGTAAATTTTATACACGTGTGCATTGGAATGTCCGAATCTCATCTTCCCTATTGAACAAGTTCAGAATAGGTCATTCCTAAAAAAATACCCCTTCCCTGTATTCCAATTATAGTGAATGACCTCATTCATCATGGTGCCCTTGAGAGGCATGATTTCCAGAAGCTTTGTGTCCATAACGTCTGCCCAATTCAGTGCTAAGGAGTGCAAAACAATATCTTATTCTTTAGGCAGGATCTATGTACACGAGCTCATCCATTGGATGTACAAAATTCATGAATTCCACAAAATCCATGGGATTCAATTGCAACAAAGGGAACATCTGGTCTATACAATTAAAGAATAGATTCCACAATCAACAAAATCTGAAAATGGTATACATAGATTATGAAACACAGAATAGGACGAATGTTGCCGAATGCTAAACGTCTTCCTTGCTATTTAATGAGGAGGGTGCGGGTGCGAAAGAGTAAAAATATACTCAATTCCCCAAGGAACCCATGATTTGCAGTTGGAAATGAAAGGAAACATTATTTTTTCAAGGCCAAATCCTCCAAAAGCAATGAAAGCGAAGAAGGAAGGGAGGAAGGGATCTATACAGTTCTTTCCATAACTGACTGTATACAATTTTTTACATAGCTTGATGTATACAGTTTCCAGTCCTAACTATTATTATTTTTAAGCCCTTTAACTATTAGTTTTTGTGTTATTTACTAATTATTAATCCAATGGTGTACATATTTTCAATCGTCTAACATTTGATCTGATGGTGATGGTGCAGATAGGTATAGAGTGCCAGCTGGGGGAGTTGTTTTCAAATTGGAACACCTTACGATGTAATTATAACTATTTCATAATTATTATAAAGTTATAACATAGCACATAGCTAGATATATTATAATTCTATATATATTGTTTATAACATAACATAGTTCTATAACTATTTAACATAACATAACTTGTTATTTCACATTTAACATATCATATATATATAACGTAACATAACATAACATAACATATGACATAACTATAACTAGATAATTCATAATATAATTATATAACTAGATATATAATTTAAATATTATATATATATATATATATATATCATAGTGTAATATGTATTGTGCGTAACTATAACATCATAACATTTATCATAGCACAACTATTTAAAACATAACACACACACACACATATATATATCGTTTGACAAATAACTATATATAATTATATAACTATATATATAAGTTCATGTTTCAACAATGCATCATTGATAGATACATTAAATTCATCATGAAAAATGCATTTGGCCTAGTGAATAAAAACATTTAGACTCTTTTCTAATTTGTACCATATTGTTTTAATATGTAGTGTGTTGCACAAGAAACATTGTCTTCGTGTGCTTGCACCTAGTACATGTCATGTGTCAAACTCAAACATTAAGAACTTAAAGTATATTGGAGTATTTGGCTGGTATGAATTTGATTAGTTTTGTAAATAGGTTTATTTCAATTTTTTACATATTTATTTGCTATGAATAAAATGCATTATTTAGAAACGAGAAAAAGTGTGAAGGTAGATTTGATCACTTCTTTCAATTGTGTTTGCATGGAACTCAATATTTTGGTTGATAAATTATCAAAAAAAGGACTCTGAAGTTTAGGACTTCAGGCTAGGTTATTCTCCTTGAGTTTAGAAATGGTTTTTATGTCTACATTCTTTCTATGTCAACATTGTTTTCTTGGATTACTTTGTATGCATTATATGTAATAGTTTTGTATTATTTGTAATATTTTAGTCAACACATTTTTCTTGGATTAGTTTATATGTATTATATGTAACCGTACAAGAACAAAGGACATTGGTGAGGGTCGAAAAATGTCACCATAAGCTCATTGGTGATGGACAAAAGAGTCCCCATCACCATAAATTTAACGTCACCAAAGGTGGCATCGCCAAAAGTATAGGTGTTGTGGTGATATTCAAGGTATGTCACCAATTATAATGATTTATAATGATGGATAGTGGACGTCGCCATTTCATATGAGTAATGGTGACACACCTTAGCCTCCGTCACCAAAAAATTGAACGTCACCAAAGGTGGCATCGCCAAACGTATGTGTTGTGGTGACATTCAAGGTCTGTCATGGATAATGATTATAATGACGAATAGTGACCGTCACCATTTCATATGAATAACAATTATTTATTATGATGGACCTTTCATGCCCACCACTATTGTGGCATATATATGGTGACGTTTGTTGGCCGTCACCATTTCATATTTTGATGAGGGTCGAAAAATATCACTGTAAGCTCATTGGTGACAGTCAAAAGAGCCTTCGTCACCAAAAATTGAACATCACCAAAGGCCGCATAGACAAAAGTATAAGTGTTGTGGTGACATTCAAGGTTCGTCACGAATAATGATTATAATGGCAGATAGTGACCGTCACCATTTCATATGAACAACAGTTATTTATGGTGATGGACCTTTCATGATTGTCACTATTGATGCACATATATGGTGGCATTCATTGACATCACCATTTCATATTTTGGCGAGGGTCGAAAAATGTCACCATAAAGTCATTGGTGATGGTCAAAGGAGCCTTTGTCACCAAAACTGATTGTCACCATTCCATATGAATATCAGGGAATGATGGAATCGAACCACCAACCTCCTACTTGTAAAACAAGTGCTCTTCCATTGAGCTAGCACCCTTTAAATAATTAGACCTTAAAAATTTAAACCTTGAAACTCTATAAATTATAAATTCTACAATTTTCAATAAATTATAAATCTTTGTAAAGAATTAGAAAATCTTTTACTAAACAGGAAAAATGGCATTGAACTTACACGTCCCTACCTAATGGTTATGGAATTCATCAAAAGTGGGTGGGGGGGAAATAGTTACATATAATATAATCAATATGTTTTGTTGAATACTCAATTAGAAGTGAAAGTTTGAACACATTTATAGCCTATAAATGACATATACTTATCAAACCTAAAAGTTGTAATTACACAAAATATTGATTTCTCACCTTGTGAATCGTATAAATATGTTGTGATAACATAAAATCTTCCTCTAAAAGATTAATTTGCATGCCAAAAAGTAAAGACTAGTGAATATATATGATGCAATTATGAATAATGAACTACTACTTGAATCCTACTGGCTATGGGGTCTATAAAACTAATTCGGGGTGTTTTTCAGTATTAACGAATTCAAGATGTCAAAATATAACAATCAATCACAACGACCCTAAAATGAAACCCCTAAACAAATGTTAAGATGGTAACCACAAAGTTTGACTAATACCCATTACACCAACAAAATATCCAAGGGGCATTCAAACACTTCCAAATCCACACCAAGCACGAGTATCTAAAGATGTAATTACATGTATACAAGGAAAGCATTCTCTACCTCTCAATGATAACTATGTCTTCCTAAAATTACTTCAACTAGCAATGGGGTGTGAAGAAAAGAACCTCAAAGCAAAAAGAACTACACAATACAAAAATACACTACATCCCCCTCTACCTTTATAGAATAGATCTAGGCGAATAAAAAAGGATCTATAGAGAATAGGACTAGAAATTGCCCCTAAAGTTGCAAAGATACACAAAAGGAATAGAATATTTGTGTCTACCCAACCCAAGCCTACAGAGACACACCTTTGATGTAATTATGTTGCTTTGTCTCCATGTAGCTAAAACAAGGTTAAATTCTCTTGAGAAAACCTTGCAAATCCTTCCACTCACATTATTTGGATATGCTCTGCTTCAGGAAACTCATGTTTCTAAAAAGAAATTGGATGCTCTAATAATTCAATTGAAAACATGTAAAGAGTCTATCCATAATGCTAAAAGTAAAGTTTTTTGTGAGTTATTTGTTGCGAAAAACAAAATTCAAGTTCAACCAAAATTGCATACTGGCCAAAAGCAAGTCCTACATTGGTTAATGAGGGAAATAAATTCTTTTGACAACTAAACCATTCATGATCTCTTAGACTGATCAATCGTTTTTTCATGATCTATTATGTTTACTGTATAAGGTCAATGACTACACCATGTTGTATTCTGTATTGATTTCTTGTTAAAGACATGTCTCAATCTCATCATGAAAGATAAGAGGATATATGATGTTCAACAATTGTCTCCTCTCCACAAACTATAATATTTTTTCCTCTTATAATAACTATAGTTTACAAGAAAAAAACTCATTAGACTAAATTGTCTGTTTAGTGGAGGATTCTAATTGGGGCTCTACATTTTACATGTTCCTGTCACTTTATAAGGGCCAGAATGTCCATGGTAGAATAAAATGTTACATCATTGCAACGCAACTCAATAAATACAGTTAAATGAAAAATGGCAGTTATGATAGAGTAATAAATTCATATCTGGATATTTTTTTTAACTACAAGTAAGGGTTATATAAAACAAAAAGTACATGATCAATATTTTATCCATGAAATAAACATGCAATTTAATGAGCTTATGTTCAGATTCAAAACATACATTCTTTAGAAAAATAGAAGAGAGAGCTTGAACTTTCAGAAATTAAGACCACTTTAAAAGAATGTCCATATTCATGAAAATTTAAGATATGTAGAAATGTATAATAGAAATCACATGATCACTAGGTAATTTTACGAAGCACAAACCTACCATAGGCATATATTAGATGAATGACAAATTAATGCCATGTGAGATGAAAATTAGTTAAAAGAAACACACATGAAGAGCTTTGAAAGCATTGTTTTTTCTTTAATCTTATTACAAATAAATTCAGCTTCAAGGATTTTGATTTGGCACCCTATTTGGATAGAATCTTGCTGACAACTTACTTTATTTCAGTTTCATTCACTATTCGTTTACTGGGGCACTTGGCTTTGTTCAGTGCTAAAGAAACTTTTATAAAATTATTTACATCACTGCTAAATTCAAATTATTCTCATTGAAATCTAATATTTATGGATGGTATCATTTAGTGTGGATGTTAAGAAGGTGTTTGTTGAAAAATTTGTTAGGGTTGAAGCATGAACTTCTTTGGTTTTAGGGAATAATTATGTGCTTTTTTTGGTTTTGGCACCAAGTGGAAATAAATCTTACCTTTATGTTTCTTGGTTGAACCGACAACTCCCTCCTCATACTAATTAAAATGTACAACTCTAAACTAGGTCATGTAATTAGATGAAACTCTAGTAGGTTGTATCAAGAGATAATACCTCCTCACACTTCTTCCTTGTAACTACATGAAATGGTGTGTTGTCATTTCTGTCAGGTAGCATAACTATTGTTGGGTCAACCTGAAGTAGTTTCTTCATCACATACAAGTAGGTGGATCCTCTGGATGTCATGGTCATTGTTTTATAGCCCTTTATGTCTATTCCTTGAGCCATTTATGGATCCTTTTCTAGAAAAGATCTCACAATATCTCTGTAACCACTTCTTGCAGCCAAATGCAGTGCATGCTTTCCATTGTTTCTGGCAATCCATTTCAATTATGTCTAGCAAGAAGTTCATTGACCACCTCAACATGACCCTTAGTTGTCGAAGAAATGAGGTGTTGCATTTGATAAATGCAAAGTTTTGCTCAAATCAAGGTTGTAGTTCAAAAACGCCTTGACGTGTGTAAAATTTATTAGTGAACTTTGTATGAATGTATTGTGCCATGTTTTTGTTTATCAACATTCATAATATGTGATCCTAGAAACAAATTCAACCTCAATAGATCACAAAATGAATTCCACTATTTAGTAGTCCACAACTCACATTCATCAAAAGAGAAAATGGCATATAGTTTTCTCACATGGCATGTCAGATAAAAAATTAGGCAGAGAACATAAGATAAGAATTTGATTTCACATGCATTGTTGTTTTGAAATTTGATCTAAGATTTTTTCTTGCAGGTTGTGAAGGGAGAGTATGAGTATCATTTCTCCTGTTGTGTCTCTCTAATGGTTCCCAATAACACATAAGCATCATGGAATCTTGCTAGTCCAAATGGTGATGCTAAATCACCTTAGACTCGAGATCAAGAGGTGGTTGTACTGCATTATTTGTTTGGTAGAGGGGCAATCTTTTGCTTGAAGGTTGGTTCTCTTGCTTTTATTTCATTTTTTGGATGCATGATGACTATAACTTTTCCTTTCACCTTTGTCTATCACCATTGAATCATGTTCCCAAGACTCAGAGTGGTGAAGTAAATTATGTTCCCTATTGTGGAATTCATTGATTATGATTGTATACACATTTCTCTAACCTCTTTAGCAAATGAAAGCCTTTTGTGATGAGAATGCATGAGAACCAAATTATAACAACCTCAAGTGTTTAGATAGAAGAAGCACATCATGAATATTACTCACAATTATTTGCTCCAAGTACACCTCAGTTAGAGAGGCTTCAGTTGGTTAAACTCAGTATTAGGGGTTGTCTCTATCAAAAGTGTTCTTTGTGGTTTTTAAAGGCCCATGGTTTACCCTATGCATGCACTTGGCATGATGATGTGATCTGGTATCAACCATGGGAAAGGAACATATTGAATGTTGGCTCCATTTCTTTCTTTACATATATTGGTAATTTTTGAATTAGTAATTCAACACTAGGAATGAAAATGTATATCTTAGTTGCTACCCTGAATTCTACCACTCCTAAAATGCCTAAATAGAGGAATCTACTTCTGTTGATTCTCTCAATATGCTAAACGGGACACCAAAAAAATATTAATACAATAATATAACATGAGTCATTGATTTCATAATGGAATTTTGCATTCCACATAGTAATAAGTGATAGAAGTTTCTGGGGCTATTAATTATTTTGGATTATTCATCTAAAAAGGTATGCCAATTTTTTTAATAGTATTAGACTATGGTTTAAATTCTTATCTCTAGTGTTTAAGTGAACTTGGAATAAGTATTTTGGAAAACAAACATGGGTTATACATATGTATCATCCACTAGAAGCTATTTTGCTAGAGTTATTATGTCTTTCTATGTTTACTCAAAGGGGCTTAATGTGAAACAAGGTTAACAAAAATGATCTAATAGGAAAGAGACAAACCAATTCCCAGGAGTTGTGTAAAATAACTTGAAATTTATCATCAACTCCATCAACAACATATGTATGGAGACTTTGATCCTGACAATATGATAATGTAGAAGGAAAGAAAAAGTTATATTCATAGTTGATGATAGAAGTAAAAATATAGCTCAGTACATAGCAACTGAGAAAAACAAGGGTGAATGCATATGGACCATAACACTTTCACAGATCCATTTAGTGGAAGATCATAAGAAGTTCAGACACATCTAGTTGTTGCAACAACTACACAACTAGTGCATATTTTTTTCACCTCCTGATCTTGCAAAAAGGGAGAACAACCCCCTCAACTTGGCACAAAATTATGAGAAGCTCTGAAAATTTTTCCATCTCAATATTTGTGGGGCAAGCTAAAAAATATGTGGATGAGGTTATTTAAGTGCATGTGATATGTAGATACAGAAAGGAAGCTAGTGTGGAGGAAAAAATAAATATTCACTAAACAAGGAGAGCTATAGAGAATTCAAAAAGCTAATGCTGATAAGGACATTTATAGAAAAATATATCCCAACAAGGACACCCATAGAAAAATATAGCCTAATAAGGACACCCTCTTAGTATGTGTACTGATGTGCAGTGTGGGTATCAAATTCCACTATCATATTTTTTATTTTTCTTACAAAACGATATAAATAAGCTTGAATATTAACATTGTTAAAATCCAAGTGGAAGGATGAAGGAAAAGAAATGGCCAAGGAGAATGCATAATGCCCCAAAAATAGAAGAAGAAGAGGATTCAAGGACTGAAGTTGAAGCAAACAAGAGAGAAGGGAAGGAGGTAGTAGGAGGGATTTCAAGAGGAAGTAGGGACTAGGATGACCTAGGTCATTTCAGAACCAAGAAAAAAACTTTTACTTTGCGAATGATGTCCAAGATGAAGCTTGAAAAGTTTTCTTGAGAATTAGGCGATAAGTTTTTCAGAATTTAATGGGACTATGATAAATCTATGGAGTACAGTAAAGCTTGGAGTTGATGTGTGGGGCATGCAAAAACAATAACAACATTTGACATAAAATGTGATTAAACAACAAAAATAGGTTGAGGAACAAAACATGCAATTGGACAAGGTAGTGGAAAAG
Source organism: Pinus tabuliformis (assembly GCA_031772625.1). NCBI lineage: Eukaryota > Viridiplantae > Streptophyta > Pinopsida > Pinales > Pinaceae > Pinus > Pinus tabuliformis. The sequence goes on from CM062816.1 coordinate 918,359,371, forward strand.
CTGGATGAGACATGAACAAAATGAGTGCATTGATTTACAGTGTCAAGGAGTGAAAGAAAAGTTAGACTGGAGATGAGGAAAAACTCCTTAAGCTACTGGAAAACACCATAGCCTCGACCGAAAGGGTAAATTCCCTTAGAGAAGTTTGGGTTTGAGCTAGGAGGTTATGCCTGTAATTTTGGGATTTTGGGGTTGCAGCTAGCCCAACTTCCTATTTGGTATTTTTGTATAAAAAAAAAAAAAAAAAAAAATCTTTTAAAAAGAAATTTTGTGACAAAACATGACTCTACTTGCCTCCTTTTGCAAAAGGACCATGGATGAATAATATTTTAAACCAATCATGTTAGTTTCTTGTAATGAATACATGATCCTGACTCCTAGCATCTAGGATCTACTAGAGAAAAGATAATTATGATGAATTGATTTAATTGCCACAAGAGAATATATGTGCATGGCCCAATGATGACAAATATCCATCCTTAGAGGGGATTTCTCATACATCAGAGGTGGGAGAGCCAAAAGAGTGAATGGCATTTTTATCAATACATATCCAATGACTATTACAATAGGTTCATGTATAATTATATTGTCTTCATATCTCTTTATCAGATAGTGACATCATTATCTCTCTATTAATAGATATTAAAGAATTCTATTATTATTCATTCAACTATGATTGTCCTATTCATAATTACCCAAATGGTACGCGATATATTGAAAAATGTTTTCCCTTATGCTTCTATTTTTTCTCAGTAGAGAAACCATAAAATTTGTAGTCCTATGCCACCAAACATTGTTCATAGCTTCCCATAATGGTCTTCCAAATTATACTTTACATAGTCAGACATGTGATAAATCTCCATGGCATAGGACATCAAAATAGCCTATAAATTTTGTATATCCTACAATTAAACCTGTCTAACTAATTATTATACTCAGACTTATCCAGAAGCCCCACTGCACAGGCATCAAAGTAACCTTAGTGACACCCTAATGAAAAATAATTCCCTAACTCATCTTTGTAATAATAGTAAATACCTTTTTACAAGCAAGAAACAACTATACTATGATTGATGCCTAGCTAATATTTATAAGAAAGATAGGGAAGTGTATTATCAGTTCCAATTTCCATATCATTGCATGATTGATTTACAAAAAAAAACTTCCAAAAAGGGCATGTTAAAGGGAGTTTGTATATCTGTTAAGTACAACACTTAAATTTAACATTAGATCAAACTACAAAGAGAAGAAAATGGATAGGAAAAAAATTGGTATAGAAAAAATTGTGAATGAAAAACTTGCCCTTCCATCCTTCTAGTAGTGTACGGTGACATCCAACATGTATCCCATGTAGAGAAGATTGACAACTTATAAGTTTTGTCAAATTGATAAATTTCAAATATTACATTTCAAGTCTTAGTAGATGGTTATAAATCTTATAAATTGATAAAGTTCAGCTTATATGTTTCTAGGTTGCAACATAAGATGCATACTCAAGTTGCTAGTGGCATACACATGCAATCTACAAGGTTCCAATTTGTCCAACACCTAGATCCATATCATATTCTCTAAGGAAATCTCACCCATAACATACATGAGCAAGGCATACTAATTATGATTTTCAGAGGCACATTTGTATTCAATAATATCAAAAAATAATCATCTCTACTTCAGACTCACTTCGTTGTAGAATTTAAGGACAAATTTTTGGGTTCTCTTATGTGTTGTTGTCCTTTCCACCTGTAGTAGGAACTACAATCAGTGGTTGGGTATGATCGATACAAGGCTACCCACCCAAAGGGTTGAAATTTGCATGCTTAAAACACTAGAAAGTACACACTGAATAAATTCTAATGAGACTTATTAAATATAGATTCAATATAGAAGCATGAGAAAACCCTCATCCTCTTTTGAACCTAAGTTCATCCATGTATATATTGAATATTTTTTTCATAATAATGAAAACTATTTAAAATTGAAAACAAAAAGGAAATAATTTCCTAAGTAATAGTTTCAGATCATATAAAATATGTTTCATATTATAGTATATTAGCATTGGTCATATGACCCTATAAATAGAGAGAAATTTTCATAATTTTTTTCATACCTAAGTTTTCGAATACACCGGTGAAAAACACCATATGATAGCATTAATCAAGAAAGAAAAAAGGAAATTTCTCGAGCAAATACCTGTATTCCCAGTGAGAGCTCTACTTCCACACTAGCAATTAAAATCTTTGAACTACCCCACTCTCGCAACAAGAAGATTGAATTAGAAATACAACCCTTAGATGCAACAATCTTTTTTGCCTTTTGAGTTGAATAGGTAGGTGTTGGAAATAATACTGAGAGGGGGGGTGAATCAGTATTATCAGATCAATCAAACTTTTCAATGCTCAGAAACATATACGCTACTTCAGTTAGGTGAACCAGCGTGTACACGCTACTGTGGTTAAGTAAAACAGCGTAGAAGAAGAAAACTCATAATTTAGTTAGCTTATTCTTCAGTTAAGTTCATCAGGACATTATTTACCACATTAACAGTAAGCAGGTGCAGTATAACAGAACAGATCAAAAACCACACACATGAACACCAAGATATAAGGTGGAAACCCAATGTGGGTGAAAACCACCTGCTGCAAGTTGTCTCTATCTTTCTTTAATAAGAAACTTCAGTTTACAATATTTTGTACTGGTGCAGCCTTGTACCAGTACGCAGGCTACAACCTGCAGAAGGCTACAACCTTCTCTCGTTCTCCAAACTTCCTTGGAAGGGAGCTCCAACCCCCTTTGCTCTTGTACTAGCCAAGATACTAGTACGTAGGTGCTGGCCTACAATCTTCTTTCTTTCAGGTATCACTTTTCATACATTTTCAGACTGGATATTCCTGAAGCACATCATTCAATCTGTAGAACCCAATTCATTCAACTTTCATAACAGATCCATGAAGCATAGAACAACCAATACTAGAATTATCAAACTTTGAATCACTGAACCACTGAACCCTGTCAATCACCAGATACCAGAACCCAGAGCAGTCTACAGAACTCTGCAATAACAGTCAGATCCAACATTAGATCCCGATTTGTCCTTAGATCTAGTCTTCCATCCGCTGATGTGATTTCTCCTTAGCTCATATCAAGCAACCCGAACCCTGCATATCAGATCTCTTTCTCTCTTAGATATTCAAGCCTTGTCGAAAGATGATTTTGCCTAATGATCTTCTTCTCCTTATATAGCCTTAGGCCTTTCTCAATACCAAGAGCCAAAACCATAGTAGCACAATACCATCAACTTTAAAACTAGGGATCGACACGCCCGTCGAGACATAATGGTCCGAAATCATAGGCACAACTTCCAAGGACTAACCACCATGGACCAAAGGAACCTTTCCACATACACGCGCTTTTTCTGAATCGAAATGGCGTGTACACGCGACTTGGGCTTAACGAAACGGCGTGTATGAGCTTCCTTGGCATGCTGTACTGAGATCTGTCTTCTGATTAAGTTGCCATCACCTGTACCAACCTCTGAGTGAGTTGCCATCAAGGACAACACTTAAATCATAATGCCAACAATCTCCCCCTTTGGACTTGATGGCAACCACCACACCAAGTCACTCTCCCCCTTTGACATCAAGGGCAAAGGGCTGTGCTCCCCCTGAGGACATGCTGATACCTCTGCTTGGCTGTGCTGACTCGTGCTCCCCCTGACAGTAGGCCAGATCTGCAAAAGATGTTCTTCAACAAGAACCAAGACTTATACACCATAAGGGACCGTCCTATCACCAAAAGACTCAATACATACATCCATACTCCCTACCAAGAGGGGACATATCAGAAACAACCAATTATATTACAGCATTCATCCCAGGCATAGTGGGGAAACCAACATAGGCCGTTACATGACCTTGACACCATAAAAGAAATATGACAAGAGAGATACATGACATAGAGACAACAGATCTAGACCAAGACTTAGGAAAGGCACCAGCAGCATCTGATAAACATCTTGTTAGATCAGCAACCAGGATTTCTTTCTGAGCTCCTTCTCCTGAAACCAACACCCAAAACATCTGAATGCCAACAATGCTTTATGAGACTTTTAAGCTGCTCCCCCTGAACCTGTGCCTGTTGCACTCCCTGAAACTGTGCCTGAAGAATTCTGACATTCCCATTGCTGTTCAGAACTCCAGAGTTTTCCCTTGCTGTTCAGAACTTCATATACGCGATTTTTCCTGTATAAAACAGCGTATGTACGCGGATATACTTTCTGCAACAAGCGTCCAACATATACGCGACTTACCCATCATGAAACCGCGTGTATACGCGCATATCCCTTCCGTAACCTGCGTATACCAACTTTTCTGTAGAACAAACAAACTTCAACAACAGGATGAAGCATCAACTACTCCCAGCTTTTGTCTGAGATATTCAAAAGTTTCCCTGGGCAGTGGTTTTGTGAGAATATCAGCAACTTGCTCCTTAGAAGGAACATACTCCAACTTGACCTTCTGCTCAAGCACTTGTTCCCGAAGAAAATGGTACTTGATTGGTATGTGCTTGGTCTTTGAGTGCATGACTGGATTTTTTGAAATGCTGATTGCACTTGTATTATCACATAAGATAGAGACAGGTGGAGTGCAAGTGATTTGAAAGTCCTGCAAGGTCTGCATCATCCAAAGAAGTTGTGTGCAACAAGATGCTGCAGCCACATATTCTGCTTCAGCTGTAGATAAGGCAATCGAACTTTGTTTCTTGCTGAACCAAGATACTAATCTGGAACCCATGAAGAAAGCACCTCCACTTGTGCTTTTCCTATCATCCACACTTCCAGCCCAATCTGCATCTGTGTAAGCATGAAGAGTGAGATCTGTATTTCTAGGATACCATAAGCCATAGTTTTGGGTCCCTTGAAGATATTTGAAGATTCTTTTGACTGCCTGAAGATGAGTTTCCTTTGGGTTGGCTTGAAATCTTCCAACCATTCCTACTGCATGTGTAATATCTGGTCGAGTACCTGTCAAATAAAGCAAACTCCCAATCATGGATCTATAAGTGGGTTGGTGAACTGCTGCTGATTCATCATTTGCACTGAGGCTGCATCCTGTAACCATGGGTGTACATACTGGCTTTGACTCTTCCATGCCATACTTCTTCAAGATCTGCTTGAGGTATTTGGTTTGAGACAAGAAGATACCTCCTTCATTTTGTTGGATTTGCAATCCAAGAAAATATGTCAATTCTCCAAGAAGTGACATTTCGAATTCTTTCTGCATAACCAAGGCAAAGTTTTGACTCATGGTCTCTTCATTGCTGCCAAAAATAATATCATCTACATAAACAACAAGAATTAGCAATTTGTTATTTTCAACTTTTATATAGAGATTGCTATCTGCTGATCCTTTTGAAAAGCCTTGTTGGTGAAGATATTTGTCCAACCGATAGTACCAAGCCCTTGGAGCTTGTTTGAGTCCATAGAGTGCCTTTTTCAATCTACATACAAGGTTTGGGTCATTCCCAAGAATGAAACCATCTGGCTGCTCAATATATACTTCTTCTTCTAAGTCTCCATTCAGGAAGGCTGATTTCACGTCCATTTGAAATACCTTGAAATTTTGAAAGCTTGAGAGAGCAAGGAACATTCGGATGGCCTCTAGTCTTGCCACAGGAGCAAAGGTCTCTTCAAAATCTATTCCTTCTTGCTGTGCATACCCTTTACAAACAAGTCTGGCCTTGTTTCTAATTACTTCTCCATTTTCATTTAATTTATTCTTGAAGACCCATTTTGTTCCTATTACATTCTTATCTTTTGGTCTAGGAACTAATTCCCAAGTGTTGTTCTTTTCGATTTGCTCAAGTTCTTCATCCATTGCTTTGACCCAACATTCATCTTTGCATGCCTCTTTCACATTTTGTGGTTCAATGGAGGAGAGTAGTGCCAAGTAGCTTGAAGCTTCTGCAAGTGTCCTTCTTGTTTGTACTCCTGCTTCTTTCTGCCCCACAATCTGAGTTTCTGGATGATTCTTTTGGACATATCTGGATGGAGTCTTCTCTTCCGTTCTTGTCTGCTCCTCTGGTTCTTCTTGAGATTCTTCTTCTTCTTGAGGTTCTTCTTCTTCATTATTTCGCCTTTGAGAGTAACCTTCATCTTCTTCAATGTCTTCATGATGAACTTGCCTAGGAATATATCCCTTCTCATCAACCACTATATCAATACTGTCAACAATTCTGCCAAGTCTTTTATTGTAGCACTTGTATGCTTTGCTATGTGGAGAATAACCAAGAAGAATGCCCTCATCTGCTCTAGGTTCAAGTTTGCCAAGTTGCTCATCAGTATTCTTGATATAACATTTGCTCCCAAAGATTTTGAAGTGCTTCACGGAAGGAGTTTTACCACTCCAAAGCTCATGAGGTGTTTGAGTGCTGTTTACTCAGACATTTGTTTTGTTAAGAATAATAACAGCAGCATGTGCAGCTTCACCCCAGAAGGTTGCAGGAGTACCTGATTCATCGAGCATAGCACGAGCCATTTTTTGGATAGTTCTGTTCATTCTTTCCACAACCCCATTTTGCTGAGGAGTTCTAGCTGTAGAGAATTCTCTTCTTATCCCATGTTCATCGCAGAAATCGAAAAATTCATTTGATGTGAACTCCCCACCTCTGTCAGATCTGAGGCACTTAATTTTGTGTCCTGATTCATTTTCAGCCAATGCTTTGAAGGATTTGAATTTTTCGAATGCTTCATCTTTGTGCTTCATAAGCCCTAACCAAACAAACCTTGAGAAATCATCAATGAATAATATCAGATATTCTTCTCCTCGAGGTGTCCTTTTCCTAAATGGACCACATACATCTGTATGGACTAGCTCAAGAGGCAAGCTAGCTGATCCTTCCTTCTCTGGAAAGTTAGTTCTGGTTTGCTTTCCAAACTGACAAGATTTGCATATGGTGTTGTCTGGAATTTTGATATCTGGAAGATCGCGAACTGCCTGATATTTGCATGATTTCCTTATTTGTGAGAAACTTAGATGTCCCAACCTTCGATGCCATAACCAGTGCTCTTCATCCTTGCTAAGATAGCATTGTTGTTGTCCTTCTTCAAATATGTACAGATTATTTGGAGTTCTTTTGCCCTTGAGAACTGTTTTTCCTGTATCAAGATCACGAACAAGACATCCATTCGATCTAAAAATAACCTCGGTTTTTTGATCACACATCTGGCTGACACTTAGAAGATTATGCTTCAATCCATCAACATATAAAACATTTCCAGCCTTGACCTTTTCTTTCAAAGGAGCAATACCTTTTCCTTTTATAGTTGCAGGAGTATCATTTCCAAAAGAAACTTTCTTTCCCTTTTCTAAAGTAGAATAAGATTCAAGTTTTTCTTTATCACCTGTCATATGTTTCGAACATCCACTGTCAATGTACCATAGATTTTCCTGTCCTTCTGCATAAAATGCTATCCCACATCTTTCTGTTTGAGGTTCCTTTATTCTCCATGTTTTGGTGCTTGTGGCTTGTTCCTTTTTCTCCTGAAACCTGCTCCTGCATTCAGAGTCTTTATGACCAAAATTATTGCAAATAGAACATTCAACTTCATTTTCAAGAACCGAAAAGTTGTTATAGGTCCTTTTTGTAATCCCTGTCATACTTCTTTGTTTTTGAGCTTCCCTAGTCATGATTGTTTTATATGCAACACATTGAGCTGCTCTGTGACCAAAGTTGTGGCAAGAAAAGCATTGTCCATTGAAGAAGCTTCTGCGGTTATTGAATCTACCAGCCAACTGATTGTAATTTCTATTTTCATCTATTCTTGAGCCAAACTGAGAAGATTTTACCTGTGGTTGGTTGTAGCTTTTGTTCATCCTTAAGGAGGATTGTCCCTGATAGTTTCTGTTTGTAATTCGTCCCTGCTTTACCTGATTATCTTCATTGTTCTTCCGCTCATTTCTTCTTGCTGCATCAAGATAACTTTTTGAGGTGGATGCTTGAGAGGTTTCTCCATTATAGCCCAAACCTGTCTTGTTTAGAGGAGACCGCTGCACACTGATAATCTCATCCAAAGTTTCAGATCCTTTGACAAATTTAAGATTAATAGCTTTTGTTTTCTCAATTTCTTTTCTGAGACCAACAATTTCACCTTCTAGTTTTTCAAGATGTTTTTCCTTTTCATCAATCTGAAATTGCAAAGTATCAATGATCACATTCTTTTCTTCTATGCCTCTCTTGAGTCTAGTGATTTCATTATAGAGATTATCCACATCTACAGCATCCTCATAATCATCATCTTCAAATGCCATTAACAGCTTATATTTATTACTTTGTTCATCTTCATCACTGTTTGATAAGCCATCACTATCTTCATGGGTGTAGTAGCTTTTCTTATTTGCACTTTGTTTCTTGTTCCATCTAGCAGGTTCTTTTCCTTTATCCTTATAAGGACATTTTGCAGCATAATGACCTACTCTCCCACAAGCAAAGCATTTGAAAGGTAGCTTACCTCTGAACCTTCCAGAACCCCTTTGAAGATTTCTGACAAAATTTGATTCTTCTTCCTCTTCTTCTGGAACATGGCTTGCTTCATAGTAATCTTCTTTTCCTGATGCCTTAAAAGCAGCTTCCCTTCTGTCAGATGGACCTCCCTTTCTCATTTCATAAGCGGTTAGAATTCCATGTAGCTGAGACATAGTGAGAACACGGAGATTTTCTTTTTCTTCTATTGCAAATACTTTAGATTCAAACTTGGGGGATAATGATCTTAGAATCTTTTGAACTACTATAGTTTCTCTTATTTCTTCACCCAAATTTTTCATACAATTAACAATCTCATCTACCCGAAGAAAATAATTAGCCACACTTTCATCATTATACATCTTGAGAGTCTCATATTGAATCCTGAGAGTTTGAAGTTTAGCTTGCTTTACCTGTTCATCTCCTTCATAGCTAGTGATCATTTTGTCCCATATTTCTTTTGCTGATTTGAAGTGCATGACCTTCATGAATTCTGTTTGAGATATACTTCCTAATAGAGTACTGACTGCTTTTGCATTTGTTTCATACTTCTTTTTCTCAGCTGGATCTGTAGGAGTAGCTGAAGGAAAAGCATAGCCTGTTTCTACAATGTTCCAAACTTCTGTACCAAGAGATTGAAGATATGCAGTAACTCTTACCTTCCAATAATTGAAATTTGTCCCATCAAAAATCGGTGGCCTGATTGATGCTTCTTTCTCGTAGCTGCTCATGATGAATGATCTACCTTCAAGCGATCAAGCTTCTCTGAAGGACCTGCTCTGATACCAATTGTTGGAAATAATACTGAGAGGGGGGGTGAATCAGTATTATCAGATCAATCAAACTTTTCAATGCTCAGAAACATATACGCTACTTCAGTTAGGTGAACCAGCGTGTACACGCTATTGTGGTTAAGTAAAACAACGTATAAGAAGAAAACTCATAATTTAGTTAGCTTATTCTTCAGTTAAGTTCATCAGGACATTATTTACCACATTAACAGTAAGCAGGTGCAGTATAACAGAACAGATCAAAAACCACACACATGAACACCAAGATATAAGGTGGAAACCCAATGTGGGTGAAAACCACCTGCTGCAAGTTGTCTCTATCTTTCTTTAATAAGAAACTTCAGTTTACAATATTTTGTACTGGTGCAGCCTTGTACCAGTACGCAGGCTACAACCTGCAGAAGGCTACAACCTTCTCTCGTTCTCCAAACTTCCTTGGAAGGGAGCTCCAACCCCCTTTGCTCTTGTACTAGCCAAGATACTAGTACGTAGGTGCTGGCCTACAATCTTCTTTCTTTCGGGTATCACTTTTCATACATTTTCAGACTGGATATTCCTGAAGCACATCATTCAATCTGTAGAACCCAATTCATTCAACTTTCATAACAGATCCATGAAGCATAGAACAACCAATACTAGAATTATCAAACTTTGAATCACTGAACCACTGAACCCTGTCAATCACCAGATACCAGAACCCAGAGCAGTCTACAGAACTCTGCAATAACAGTCAGATCCAACATTAGATCCCGATTTGTCCTTAGATCTAGTCTTCCATCCGCTGATGTGATTTCTCCTTAGCTCATATCAAGCAACCCGAACCCTGCATATCAGATCTCTTTCTCTCTTAGATATTCAAGCCTTGTCGAAAGATGATTTTGCCTAATGATCTTCTTCTCCTTATATAGCCTTAGGCCTTTCTCAATACCAAGAGCCAAAACCATAGTAACACAATACCATCAACTTTAAAACTAGGGATCGACACGCCCGTCGAGACATAATGGTCCGAAATCATAGGCACAACTTCCAAGGACTAACCACCATGGACCAAAGGAACCTTTCCACATACACGCGCTTTTTCTGAATCGAAATGGCGTGTACACGCGACTTGGGCTTAACGAAACGGCGTGTATGAGCTTCCTTGGCATGCTGTACTGAGATCTGTCTTCTGATTAAGTTGCCATCACCTGTACCAACCTCTGAGTGAGTTGCCATCAAGGACAACACTTAAATCATAATGCCAACAGTAGGTTAAATGGTAGATGCCACACTTGCAACCTTCTCTGATGCATTTTCTCTCCTAGCTCTTATTTCCATTTGTCGATCAGACCTTGCCTTTATATTATATGTCTTAGATAAAGGGGATACAAAAGAGTTGGTTTCTTAGCACAAGGCTTGTTCTAATGATAACAATTTGTTCTAATCCTACAAAAGAAAACCAAACCAAACCAACTGAAGTACCCCTCAAATTTGGAATTTGAATGCATGGTGAATGGAAGAAGTCAGATGGCATGGGTGAAGCTCGCTTAAATCAAATTTCAAATATATCTATATGCAGGAACAAATGGTTGGTAGAGTTGGAATTTTAAAACAAATCTAGCCATTTTCATATTTCTTATTTTTTTTTACGATTTAAAAAAGATATCTTGACAATTTTACAAATTTTTTAATTTTATTTGACGAACCAATAACCCCATGATGAAAAATTTTCTTGTCAAACTCCATATTATAGTTGGATACATGATCTCAAAATGAAACTACTTGTATTTGCTATTCAAGGTATTCATTTCCATTAAATAATATGTGCAAACTATTACTCATGTCTTGCAATTGAAACAAAGTGTTTTTGGTAAATTTCTGAGTCTTATGTGTGAAGGAGTATTATTTCATTTTACTGTTTAGCATATTAAATTTGAAAAACACAGCAAATTAAAATCATATAATATAACACAACAGTTGATAAGGCAGTTCACCCCTCCTGGGCTACATCTGCTGGGTCCAAGGCCCCCAAATGGGCATGTCCTTGCTCTTATTAGATGCTCAAATTGGTTATACAGTGATAAGAAAGACTACAAAGGAAAAATAAGATGTGGAAATGAGTTCACAACATAGAAAATAGTAAATATTAGCTTTTGTTTCACCTCCAATGGTTAACCATAGCCCAATACAGCTCCAACACTCCCTAGGCCCTGATGGCTCTCCAAGCTTCTCTGTTGAAAAAGTACCTGAAGATCAGCTCTGTTGACTCTACAACCTATACCATTGGCTCTAGAATGCTCAGAATACTCAAAATCAAAAAAAAAATTGCTCCAAAAGGTTCTCCCTAGTGAAAGTTATGACCAACTAAAGTTTTGTCCAAGTTGGCCTAAGGAAACTCCACCAAATCTGGAAACTGGAGATAACTGGCGTTAATTTTGGAAATTGGCACTAAATTTGGAGTTTCTCCAAGCTAACCGCCAGCTAGCTACCCATAACCGTTGGCTTAAATCACGCACATGTGAGCAGTTAATCCGGGTGGGTAAGGTTTGTTAATGTTTAATGGGCGGTTGACTGTTTCCGTTGCGGTTTTATCGACATGTGACCACTCTCTAGGACTGCTGAAGGTTACCCCGAAACCAAAAACTATTACAAAATAAATATTACCCGCGTGCATAGTTTGTTAAGAACTAATGCATAGCGTGGACGATCAAGGCTGTAGGTTTGCTCGCAGGAGGTCACGGGTTTGATCCCAATCGACCCCATAAAAATTTTATGATGCCAATTCAGGGCCACGTGGCAACCTCTGAGCTTGCCATGTGTCGGCCTCTGATTGGTCCAACCAAATGAAATATTCCAGCAAATATTTTGGAGAATATTCCAAGGAATATTCCTCGAACTATTCTTTTTTTTTATTTTAATTTTTCCAAAATTCAAAAATTTGCAGTTTACTAGGCATTTTAAAATGCGATAACTCCTCCATATGGTGTCGTTTTTTCAAACCGTTCATGGTGCCTGAATCAAGACAACAAGGTCTATCCGATTGTTTTGGTTTCAACCAATTCTGAGCAGTTCCAATTTTGAGCATTTTCTTCACTTAGAATATGATCACCTAATCACACCTCCCAAATGCAAAGCTTTTGGACCCCAAAAGCCTTCAATTACCTATTAATGAGGTGAGGGTACAACTCCCTCACCTTTTCCACCTCCATCCACTTTTCCTTACTCAGTTTGCTGCCTTTAAGACCAACCCGAACATAATCAACATTTCCCCTTGTTTATGGGAAAGTTAGTGTCTTGTTAAACGACTAACCCTCTAGGTTTGGCAGCTACCCTAGAAACAATAGTTTAAAGAAATTCAATGATTTTTCCTATGTGTAACAGATAAGAGAAAGATAGTGGAACCAACCTAGAACTTCCGCTTAATCCCTTGCTTGATCTCTCTCTCTCCTTTGGTAGATCCTGCAACTCCTCCCCGTACTTAACACGCTTGGAGAGTACCTGCACAAGTACAGCAACAAAGAACCATCAAAGCATCATGATCTATTACAACATAAACATTATAGAATCAGATATATAATGAAAAAATGATAGCATTCACAATTGCACAATCATATGGGAGAAAACTTGAAGAGCTTTATTAATAGAAAGGAGAATTACAACCCAGTTGTTTGATCCAGCGCCATCCTCCCAGCTTCAATCCTTCTTCACCTCATGAAATAGCAAGATCACACCAACAAGAATACAATGCTCTCTCCTCAATTACAAACTATCAGCACTTACTTGCAATTCACAACATTCCAGCCTTCTGATCTCTTGGATTGGAGATCCATTTATAGATATTTGCAAGGGTGTGAGTCATCCATGGGGTTTGATTAGTGTCATTCCACTTGTTACAATTGGTTCCACAAGAGAGGGGATTGGAGATGGTTTCCTAGTTCCCTTGTTCATCCTTGGGCGAATTCAGAGAGGCAAGTGGCATAGGAGAAGTTTCTAGAAGATTCCATGAGTAACCAATTAACAAATTGTCTCGGAAATTGGTCCATCCTCGCCCATCACACCATATATAAGGCCTAAATAGTATGCATCAAACCTTGACAGTGTACCATTTAGTATGCATTGCACTTTGACAGTGTAACAGTCAGTATGCATCACACCTAGGCAGTGTAGCAGTTAGTATGGTTCAGTTTAGGCAATTTCTAGCTGATTTATGAGGTGGAAGTTTTTGTGGAATGAAGCATTAAGATGACATAGTTTCTCTAGGGTATGAAACAACCATTTTAGGGTTTGATGAGCCCTAATATCAGTGACATATGAGTTTGGGGTTGATGTGCCCAAATATGTCTATAACAATAGCCCCCTAAAGCATGAAGTCGTAAATGTTCATTTCAGGTGAAATGCTTTATCATGAGGATCCGAAGTTTCGAACTGGAAGGTGACCTGCATAAGTTACAATAAAATACATCATCATAATATGATTTTTCATGAACTAGCTGAGGGAGGCATTCCCATGCTCAACTTTATAGATTTCATTTCATGTACATTGATTAGATAGTTGTCTGCAGATACAGACTTATGATTCTACAGATATAGAGTCGTAATCCATGATTAGGATGACCATATATGTAATCTCTCTGCACATTTTATGTCTTCTTATCCCTAAATATATATCATAGCCCAAATGGATGAAACCAGATCCGAGGTCTTCAAACTCATTCAATCTTCGCTCGATGTACAAGTCAATCCATGTGAAGAGATGTTCTGAAGTCGAACATGGAAAGACATCACCTAATTACCAGCCAATGATGTGAGCTGTTAACAGATGCGAGAGGGATCACCGATAATGAAAATGATCCTCAAGGTACTACAGTACATTTCACATGGTGTGAATACATGATCTGATGTTGAACACCACGCAAAATATTTCAGTCGAAGGCCATTGATGTCAACCTATTGCCGGAAGTGAGGAACTTGCCATTGATGTATGCAAGCTTCAAAGAACTGAAGGGGTTGTTTCTAAGTCAACTTCTTGGATAAAGGGCTAATGTCAACAAGAAGCGACTCATCGTAGGAGGGCCTTGATGTATCCCACATCTACGACATGAAACAAAGCAAATGATTTCTGGAGGTGAAAATGAACTGATGACACAAGGTTCAGGAATGGCGGTCATGAAAAATGAAGGTTGGAGGTATTGCAGTGTATGAGACATTAACCGGATGATGACTTCTCAACTTAATGAATTCTCTTGAACATGTCGGCGACACTGAGATGAATTGGTAGCATTAACACCAAAAGATGGGTATGAAGACCAATGGTATGATGACCAGTGAACAGAATAACCCAACCCAACTCAATCATGGAGATGAAGTGAAAGTGTCATGTTCAAGAGCGACTTGCTACCATAAATTCTTCAAGTTTTTTCCTCTTTTTCCCCAGTCATTGCTGACCAGTACCTCTTTATTTTTGTCAAGCTTGAGGAGGATAACATATGCTTGTTCTATAATTTGCCCTTCAGGAAAACCCGTTGCTATTTGAGGTTTTAACGAGTCTAGCGATAGTGAAACTCGGTCTTGTCTAGATGGACAAGTTTATCGCTATTATTTTAATGAGTTTAATGACAATGATAACTCGGTCCTTTTCATGTTTAGAGAGTTTGAAAAGGGATGAAAAGAAAAGTCCATAAGTTATTTTTCGTAAAATAATCCCTCAGGTCTGAAAAAGGATAAAATAATACAGGAGGGATGACATTTCCAATACTTTAACAAGCTAGAAAGGACAAGCACTCGACAATCTTTTCATGTTTAAAGAGTCTGAAAAGGGTTTAAAGAGGACTCTATTTTGAGGAACGAGTGGTGTCTAGAGTAGCAACTGGTTCCAGTGATGTTGGAACTTCTCAAAATATGTTGATTTATGTGAAGAGGCTGGCTAATAAGACCACTCATTGCAACTGTTCTTCAAAAAAGGGTAAAACAACCAAGTGAAAGTGTATGATCGGCCAAAGAGATGGTGGCGATGGGATGAACACAACCAAGGCTCAAAAGGCTGATAGAATGATAAACACAACGGTTAAAAATTGAAAATGGGTTCATTTTTAGACAAGCTTGAACCATAGGGAACTATGCTTGGATTCAGTTTCATGTTTACACAAGCTTGAAATGAAAAATTATGCTTGAGTTGGTTTGCATGCCCCCAGCTTGATGAAAGGGAGAGTCTCGTGTAACCAGATGGAAGTCACTACGATGAGGCAGGACGGTTATCCAACACCTCTTTGGCTTCATCTAGATAGACAAAGGTGAATGGTGTGATAGACCAATCACATAACCTACAGGGAAACTTATCTTTACCACTAGGTGCATGCCCCCCAAGCTTCATTACATTCACCTAAGTAGACTACTCATGGCTATCAGGTGGATGGAATGAAGGTTCTTTTACGAGATCAAGTGAAAGACTCGACTGGGATTTTATGAGATCTAATCAGAGACTCGACTTGGAACTTTTCTCCAGGGGTCCTTGTTTCATTTTTTAATGAGCTTGACACAAGACAAGGAAATCTGCTCAGATTCCTTGTTTCATTTTTTAACGAGCTTGACACAAGACAAGGAACTATGCTCATTGACCTGTTTCACTTTTTTAACGAGGTTGACACAGTAAAAGAACTGTCCTCATAGACCTGTTTCATTTTTTAACGAGGTTGACACAAGACAACTAACTATCCTCGGACTCCTTGTTTCTTTTTTTAATGAGGTTGACACAAGACAATGAACTATCCTTGGAGACCCTTGGTTTCATTTTTTAACGAGGTTGACACAAGACAAAGAACTATCCTCGGGGACCCTTATGAAGGAAAGATCTAGTTCCAATGCCCCCAGTACATAATGTACAACATCACTAAATTGATCGTTAGTCGATGTAGGTATGGAACAGGTTGCCACATAATTAACCTGTGGCAGGGATGATACCATTGGTATAAATGGACCATTTAGGGACGATGGTTGACTAGGAGCTATATTTGGACTGGGAAATGAAAGTTGGTCAATGGTGACAATTTTGCCTTCATGCGGGAAACAAATCACTCGAAAGAGTGTTGAAACAATAGCTCCCATGTCATAAACATAGTCACGCCCAAGAAGTAAATTGTAATCTAAAGGGCCTGGGACTACCATCACGTTTAGATAAATAGTTTTTCCTCCCAAAGTAATAGGTAACTGAGGGAGGATCCCTAACAGTCCACTGGTTCCTCTTTTAAAGCCTAACAGATTCTGTGTAATCGACACAAGCGGTGGTGAACCAAGCACTTGCCAAGTAGTTGAGGAAAGGATACTCACTGATGCACCTTCATCTATAATAGTGCCAGATACAATCATTTTACAAACTTGTACTATGATCTGGAAAGGCACATAAGAAGGAAGGCAGGATCCTGCCAGTCGATTCCAATCAGAGGAAGTGACTAGACTACTTGGAGGGGGTACCGTAGAAACAGGAGAATTAACCCCTTGAGTTATGAGAACTGGAACAGGCGGATTGCCCCCAAGATCGTTAGAATCTGAAGTAACAAAAAGAACTTGAGCAGTATCATTTTCACTCTCTTTGGAAAAGGTACAGTTGGTTGAAGGTGAAATCGGGTCAACATTTGCCTCGACCTGTTGATTTTGCTTGAGTATAGACTCATAGGATTCACATTTAGAGGGAGTGGGTTCGACTGACTGTTGATTTTGGTTAGTCAGTTTATCAACTAGTGAAGGATTTAGGGAGAGTTTCCTGTAACCAGATTGAAGTCGCTGCGGTGAAGAAGGACGGTTATCCAACACTTTCTTGGCTTCATCCAGATAGGGACAAAGGTGAATGAGGTGATTCCCTTCACATAATATACATGGAAACTAGACTTTTCTCTTCTTTCCATGAAATTTACTATCACTAGTTGGTGGCGTGTTACCAACATGATCTCTAGAGGTTGATGACACAGGATGATGTGAATGGGAAGACCATTCTTCCAAGATCCGAGGAATATTAGGACAACTTCGAAGAAGATGGTCTCCCGCACAAATTTTGCATGGATATCGAACTTTGTGTGGCTTAATGGATGGTTTCTCATTAGAAGTTGCATTTAGAGCAATGGTTGCTTGGTTTCCCCTCTGCTGAATTTGCTTCTTCTTCTTCTTCTTCCCTTCCTTCTTCTTCTTAGCCACCTGGTTACTAGTACCAATACTTTCACCAAGCGAAGAGGAAGAAGGGGAAGAAGAAACAAGCGAGGAAGAAGGCAAAGGGTAAACTTTAGGATCAACTGGAGGTTGATTTTGTCCAGTTGGAGGTGTACTCGATTGCAGGGAAATCACGACATTTGGAACCAAGGACGTTGAAAAGATCCATACTGGCAAGCCAATGGTAAATCTCGGAAGGGACAATGTATCCATATAAGGAGCACCAACATCTCTGAAAGAAGGAAAAGGACTAGGATTCCCATCCAAAGGAATTCATTGATCGGTGGACTCCAGATTTGTTGCCATATGTTTCAACCTAAGATCAACTAAGGAAGAAGCATGGAGGATGTTATTCCTGGTCAATTAATTTTAATGACACTTGGACACAACTTTTCTTTTTCAGTTTTAAAGAGTCGAGAAAAAGCTAAAGATGACTATAGTCTCTTTCGATTTTTAATGAGCCTGAAAGGACAAGTGCTCAAATGGACCTTTTCTTTTAAAGAGTCGAAAAGGAACGAAAGTGACTACTCTGGAGAATCTAGACAAAAAAGGTTTACCAGACCAATCGAAAAACCACAATATACACCTTGGTGATAAATTAAAGAGAAGTTACCAAGGACTTATGTATGACAGTCAATCTTCCAGAATGTTGTGTTCAGTGCATTACGATCAATAAGGCAACAGACTCAGTTTCCTATGGATAAAGGATTTAAGCCTATTGTGGTCTCCCAATATATACGTGATGGTATGGGGAACACAAGTCCGTGCTAGCACTTGTCGCATCAAAGAGTAGGAATCACCCAACCAAATAATGAAAACAATAGCCACTAGTTTTAATGACGCCAGAACACGTCTCTAGCCTAGACCTCTAGATATGTTGCGTTAAGTTCCAAAGCGTTGTTAGGTTCATTGAAGTTCATTTTAAAGTTGATCTTTCTTAGAGTTTTCCTTTCAATGGTTCACCGCATGATGACGATCTAAAATTCCCAAGATGCAATCTACAATGATAAATAATCTTTTGTTTATTTGAGCAATGAAAATCCTTGCTACTAGGGAAAGAAGATTAAAGTGATTTTAAGCAAAGAGCAAAGAGCACACCCTAGTGCATTTCCCTAAATCATCTTTTTTCACACAAATCAAAAAATGCTAAATGCAAATGCATGTATTTATTTCACTCTTCTTAATGTGAAAGATGCAAAAAGGAAAACCAAAAGTAGCAAAGATCTAAAATATTATGCTCAAAGTGACATTTTTGACAATTTTTTCTTTAAAAGGGAAAGGAAGACTCAAAACAACACTTTCAATTTTAAATAAAAATGATTTTGACACTTTGAATGCAAACAAAACAAATCAAATGCATCAAGAAAAGTTTAATCGATTATCAAGGGAAGGAATAATTTATGACACTTCTCTTTTCGACAAAAAACAACAATTACGACACTTTTTGTATCAAAGTGACAAATTGACTAAAACAACTTTTTGACAAAGGATTTTAAATGAGGAAAAAATACACAAAAATGTTCACTAATCCTAATGTATTGAGGCTGATCTAAATGATGCAAGTAAGCTTTAGTGAAGAGACACTGTTCATATGCAGCAAAACAACCAAACAAAACCAAAAACAAGTCAAAAACCCTCAAGTCCTGGATGGGAAAATGAGCTTAGTCAATCATCGCTCCTGGGCTTCATAGAAAATAATATGCATCGCACTTTCTACACTCAGGAGGTGGGATGCATACTGGAACACAATGGAAGACAGTGCGATGGTCCAGAGAGTGCAACTAAAAGAGGTTTTGGCTCAAATGTGGAGCAGTTTTCAATGAAATCAAGCTTGATTTTGATGAAAAATGATGAGAAAAGTACGATGGAATGTCTTGAGAGGTTACTAAGCTACCAAAAGGGCATCTAGATGTTCTTGCAAGTCAAATGTTGAATTCATAAACTAAACCAGAGATTGACTGAAGTAGCATTCATCTACTATGCAATTGCAGAGCAGGAGTAGTTCGAAAGCTAGCTGGCTGAATTCATACTCTGTCTATAGTTTATCAAATTGAACATAAAACAAACAATAACAACAAACAAACATCTGTTCATTCCCCAGTGGAGTCGCCAATTTTTTTCTGGGAAAATTAGTGTCTTGTCGAATGACTAACCCTCTAGGTTTGGCAGCTACCCTAGAAACAATAGTTTAAAGCAATTCAATGATTTTTCCTATGTGTAACAGATAAGAGAAAGATAGTGGAACCAACCTGGAACTTCCACTTAATCCCTTGCTTGATCTCTCTCTCCTTTGGCAGATCCTGCAACTCCTCCCCATACTTAACACGCTTGGAGAGTACCTGCACAAGTACAACAACAAAGAACTGTCAAAGCATCGTGATATATTACAACATAAACATTACAAAATCAGATATATAATGAACAAATGATAGCATTCACAATTTCACAATCATATGGGAGAAAACTTGAAGAGCTTTATTAATAGAAAGGAGAATTACAACCCAGTTGTCTGATCCAGTGCCATCCTCCCAGCTTCAATCCTTCTTCACCTCATGAAATAGCAAGATCACACCAACAAGAATACAATGCTCTCTCCTCAATTACAAACTATCAGCACTTACTTGCAATTCACAACATTCCAGCCTTCTGATCTCTTGGATTGGAGATCCATTTATAGATATTTGCAAGGGTGTGATTCATCCATGGGGTTTGATTAGTGTCATTCCACTTGTTACAATTGGTTCCACAAGAGAGGGAATTGGAGATGGTTTCCTAGTTCCCTTGTTCATCCTTGGGTGAATTCAGAGAGGCAAGTGGCATAGGAGAAGTTTCTAGAAGATTCCATGAGCAACCAACTAACAAACTGTGTCGGAAATTGGTCCATCCTCGCCCATCGCACCCTATAGAAGGGCTAGATAGTATGCATCACACCCTGACAGTGTACCAGTCAGTATGCGTCACACTTTGATAGTGTAACAGTCAGTATGTATCGCACCTAGGCAGTGTAGCAGTCAGTATGGTTCAGTTTAGGCAATTTCTAGATGATTTTTTATGTGGAACTTTATGTGGAATGAAGCATTAAGATGACATAGTTTCTCTAAGGTATGAAACAACCATTTTAGGGTTTGATGAGCCCTAATATCAGTGACATATGAGTTTGGGATTGATTTGCCCAAATCTGTCTATAACACCCCTCCTCGAAGTGCGTGTCCTTTTTGTCAAGGATAGCATCCTCTTTCAACGCATCCAAAAATTCTAGTGAGAAATCATCTATGGAAGGTAGCTAAATGTCACTTTCATGATCAGAAATTAAAGGAGGTTCATACAAATGTAATTTTTCCACGTTCACAACAGAATACATTTGCATATATGAAGGCAAATCTAGTTGAAAAGCATTATTTCCAACTTGTTTAAGGATCTTGAATGGACCATAACGAATAAGCTTCAGCTTTTTACCTTCTCCTTGCATTCTTTCCTTACTAATATGCAGCCATACCTCATCACCTTCTTGAAACTTATGATCAACTCTATGTTTATCATGTCTCTCCTTGTACTTGCCTTGACTTTTTTCAAGTTGTTCTTAAACTTGCTAATGTATGAGCTGAATTCTTTTAATGAACATGTGAGCTTTGTCAATGTCACTATGCCCATCAATGGCAACATCCTTCTCAAGAGTGAAATCTAAAGGTGACTTAGGCAAATACCCAAAACAAGCTTCAAAAGGTGAAGTATTTGTAGAAGTGTGCTTGTCCTGGTTGTAAGCATCCTGAATGTAATACAAGTGCTCATCCCAAAGCTTAGGATGCTTGCTACAATAACCTCTCAAAAGATGTACAATGGTTTTGTTCACTACCTCTGTTTGGCCATCTATTTGCAGATGGAAAGCAGTACTCTTCTTCAACTTGGTGTCGATCATTTTCCATAGATTGGACCAAAAATTCCCAACAAATCTGGAATCCCTGTCACTAACAATAGAAGTAGGCAAGCCATAATGAACCCATACAAGTTGAAAATATAAATCAGCAGTTTGTTCAGCAGTTATAGTTTTCTTACATGTCATAAGAATACACATCTTGCTAAATCTATCAACTACTACATAAAGATAATCATGCTGCTTTCTAGCTAGTGGTAGACCTCCTACAAAATCCATAGAAACACTTTCCCATGGTTTAGAAGGTGTCGGAAATGGCATATATAATCCAAGCTTCCTATTCCTAGGCTTGCTTGTAGCACATAATGAACAACCTCTAATGAAACGTGAAACACTATCTACCATGCGAGGCCAATAACAATACCTCTATAAATGTGCCACGGTTTTGCTTACCCCGAAATGTCCAGCAATAAGAGAAGAATGAGCTTCTCTCATGATATTTAGTCTCTCTCCCTGTGGTATACATAACTTCCCATATGAAACAAATTATTATGCAAATGATAATCATTCTCCTCAACATGATTCCCTTCAATCAAGTTAGCATACACATCCTTAAAATCAACATCTAATGCATACTATTCTATGTAGCTCTCATGTACAATAGAATCATTCTTAAGTAAATTAGTAGCACTAATAATAGGCCTTGAAAGCATATCAACAACTTTATTGAAAATCCCTTTCTTGTACCTTATTACCAAGTGAAATTGTTGTAGGAAGCCCATCCATCTGAAATGTCATGACTGCTACAATTTACTTTGTGACTGAAGTACTGTAAAGGTTGATGGTCAGTGTGAACAACTGTTTCTTTGCCCATCAAATAGTGTTTCCACTTTTTGATGCTTTGTACTAACACATGCAACTCCTTGTCATATGTAGGATAATTCACAACAGCACCATTAAATGTCTCAGAATGAAATGCGATAAGCTTACCATTATGTAAGATAACTGCACCCATGGCGTAATCACTAGCATCAGTCTGAATCTCGAATGGTTGTCTTAAGTCTAGTAATGTAAGAACTGGAGCTGGACTTATCTTTTCTTTCAAAGACTTGAAAGCTTTCTGTTGCTTGCCTCCTCATTGGAAAGCATGATTCGCGCTTGTCACTGCATGCATAGGAGCTACCATGGTAGATAAGTTATAGATAAACTTCCTCCAATATTGAGCTGCACCCAAAACACTTCTTACCTCTGTAATGGATTTGGGAGTAGGCCAATTCACAATAGCTTCTACCTTAGAAGGATCAATTCTCAAAGCACCTCCTCCTACTATGTGTCCCAAATAAACCAAAGAAGTCTTTCCAAATTCACACTTTGACATTTTAAGAAATAACTGGTTTTTCTTCAAAATATCAAATACTTTCTCAACATGCATGACATGCTCTTCTCTAGTCTTGCTGAAAATTAAGATGTCATCTAAGTATACAATAATGAAATCATCAAGAAAAGGACGTAAGACATCATCCATTACCCACATGAAAGTTGCAGGTGCATTGCATAAACCAAATGACATAACAAGCCACTCAAAGAGTCCTTGTTTGGTTTTAAAAGTTGTCTTCCAAATGTCACTTTCTTCAATTCTAACTTGATGATAACCACTACGTAAGTCTAACTTAGTGAAATATTTAGCATCTTTCAGCTGATCTAACAAATCATTTATCCTTGGGAGTGGGTAACGATTCTTTACCGTTATTTTGTTCAATGCTCTGAAGTCCACACACATACGCCAAGTTCCATCTTTCTTTGGAATCAACACTATCGATGACCCACATGGCGAAGTGCTTGGTCTTATGAAACCTTTGTCCAACAAGTCTTTAATTTGATTCTTTATTTCAACATTCTCCATGATAGACATGTGGTACATGCCTATGTTAGGAAGAGGACAATCTGGATGTAAATGGATTTCATGCTGAATCTCCCTTTTAGGAGGCAAACCTGTTGGTTCCTGAAACATCTCATGATGTGCATCAACTACATCATATAAATCGGATTTAAGCTTGGAATCAAAAATTTGAAATGACTCATGATTCATATCAACCTTAGGCTTGATCATAAGAAGTACAAAACTCTTACTTGAATTAACTAGCCTTTTTACTTGTCCCGCATTTACCATCGCTATATTTGACTTCTTGCGATGTGCCCTCACAATGTACTCCTTGCCATCTTTGAAAATATGATATTTATTTTCATGATGATGGAAGATAGATTTCCTATCAAATAAGTAAGGACTTTCCAAAACAATTCCTGATATATCAAGCAGTACTACATCAAGTTCAACTGTGTCAATAAAGTGTGCAGTAATTGCAAAGCGCAATATGCACTTTCTTGAGACTTGTAAGTTTGCATCCTTGCATATCCACCCAAGTGGATAAGGCTTTGGATGTGGAATGGTCTCAAGTTTAAGTTGTTTGACCAAGTCTTCTGATATGAGATTTGCTTGTGACCCACTGTCAAACAGTGTGTCAATTTTTGTATGTTTTGAGACTACCCTCACATGGAACAATTCAATTCTTTCTTCCTCATTAGGAGCTTGTACATGACAATTTGAAGTACTAGTGCTTGCTTTAGTTTCAGTTTCCTTTTCCTTCATACTTTTCAAAACCATGGCTGCAATTTTGGTTTCATCCCCTGAATCATCACCTAAATCTTGAGGTGTAGTTGTAGTAGCTATAGTTTTCTTCTTTCCTTTGTTTTTGTTAAACTGATTTCTTTTTTCAGGATAAAGTTTCCAACAATTTTTCTCTTCATGGCCTTCTTTTGAACAATGTTTACATATCACTTTCTCACCCTCCTTTTTAACAGATGCATTCTTTTTGCCTTTTCCCTTAAAGGTTTTCTCTTTGTTTTTCCCCTCAAAAGGCTTGTTTCTACCCTCATCAAAAGTGCTTTTCCCTCTAGTCTCTAAATGCGTAGCTTGTACGCAAACTTCGTCTAGAGTAGTAGATTTGAACATAAGGATAGTATGTTTAAGGTAGTTGTGAAAACCACCTATATATTTCAGCAAAGTGTCTTGACTTTGTAAGTCTACCCCTAATAAGAGTGCTCTTCTCCTAAACTCTTGGGTGTAGTCTTGAACATTTTGTCCCTTTAGTTGTCTAAAGTTTTGCCAGTTCATTATAACCTTTTTGTAAATGTGCAAGAGGATAAAATTGCTTCTTAATTGTGGAAATAAATTCGGCCCATGTTAAAGTAATCTTACCATGTTTCTTAATTTCATCCTTGGTCTTGGCTTCCCACCATACCAATGCTGCTCCATCCATTCTTAAAGAGGATAACTGAATCTTGGTGTTGTCATCCTGTAAGTTCTGTATCCTTAAATAAACTTCCAACTGTCTTATCCAATTGTCAAGTTTCTCTATATTGACTTCACCATTAAACATGGGTAATTCAAATTTAACATCTAGCTTTAAAAATGGACTTTTTCCGGAAGATTTAAGCTTACGATATTGATTTACCGAGGTAGAGGATGACGATGGGGATGGTGGATCACCATTTCCTCCATGTCCTTTCTTTGAATTATCATCAGCTTTCTTTCCTCTTGAAGAGACCTCTCCTTCTTTTTGATGTTTAGACCCTTCTCCAACCAACCTATCATTCCTTTCCTGGTATAATATTCTTACCATCTCAGTCATGTCCAAAAAGCTTTTTTGAATACCCGTTCTTCTTCTTTTGGATCCATGTCTTCAGGAACTTCTCCTTCCCTTTCAGACATACTTGAAGCTTCTTCTAAGGCTATTGAGGGTGAATTAGAAGGTGGAGATAATGGCACCTTGGCCCTCCTTGGTTGAGGATTATCTTGTGCTCTAACCAATTGTCCTTTCCCTCTTTGAAGTTTAAGCCTAGTAAGCATTAAAACTTGCAAAACAGTCAAATATATCTTTGCACAAAACTAATACTCAAAACTTGAGCTCTGATACCATCTAATCTGAAAATGAAACTACTTGTATTTGCTGTTCAAGGTATTAATTTCCATTAAATTATATGTGCAAACTGTTACTCATGTCTTGCAATTGAAACAAAGTGTTTTTGGTAAATTTCTGAGTCTTATGTGTGAAGGAGTATTATTTCATTTTACTGTTTAGCATATTAAATCTGAAAAACATAGCAAGATAAAATCACATAATATAACACAGCAGCTGATGAGGCAGTTCACCCCTCCTGGGCTACATCTGCCAGGTCCAAGGCCCCCAAATGGGCATGTCCTTGCTCTTATTAGATGCTCAAATTGGTTATACAGTGATAAGAAAGCCTAAACAGGCAAAATAAGCTGTGGAAATGAGTTCAAAACACAGAAAATAGTAAATATTGGCTTTTGTTTCACCTCCAATGGTTAACCATAACCCAATACAGCTCCAACACTCCCTAGGCCCCAATGGCTCTCTAAGCTTCTTTGCTGAAAAAGTACTTGAAGATCAACTCTGTTGACTTTGCAACCTGTACCATTGGCTCTAGAATGCTTAGAATACTCAAAATAAAATTAAAAATCGCTCCAAAAGGTTCTCCCTAGTGAAAGTAATGACCAACTGAAGTTTTGTCTAAGTTGGCCTAAGGAAACTCCACCAAATCCGAAAACTGGAGTTAACTGGCGTTAATTTTGGCAATTGGCGTTAAATTTGGAGTTCTTCCAGGCTGACCGCCAGCTAGTTGTCCATAACCATTGGCTTAAACCACGCGAATGTGAGCCGTTAATCCAGGAGGGTAAGGCTTGTTAACGTTTAATGGGCGGTTGACTGTTTCCGTTGCGGTTTTATCGGCATGTGACCACTCTCCGGGACCGCTGGTGGTTACCCCCAAACTAAAAACTATTACATAATAAATATTACCCGCATGCATAATCTGTTAAGAACTAATGCGTAGCGCGGACGGTCAAGACTGTAGGTTTGCCCGCGGGAGGTCACAGGTTTGATCCCGGTCGACCCCATAAAAATTTTACGATGCCAATTCAGGGCCATGTGGCGGCCTCCAAGATTGCCACATATCGGCCTCTGATTGCTCCAACCAAATGAACTATTCCAGCGAATAGTCTGGAGAATATTCCAAGGAATATTCCTTAGAATATTCTTTTTAAAATTTTTCCAAAATTCAAAAATTTGTAGTTTACTAGGCATTTTAAAATGCGATAACTCCTCCATATGGTGTCAGTTTTTCGAACCGTTTGTGGCACCAGAATTAGGACGACGATATCTATCCAGTCGTTCTAGTTTCAACCAATTCTGAGAAGTTCCAATTTTGAGAATTTTCTTCACTTAGAACATGATCACTTGATCAATACAAGAGCCATTGGTGTCTGACAAAGAACAACCTCCCATTACATACTTTTTGGTCCATAAGGCTCTCCCTCCACTACTAAATTAGTTCGACACAAAAATTAATTACACGTGGCCTGTAGGTGACAATGGTATTAATTTTTCACACAAATTCGAAGGTTTGAGATCACACTGGCCTTTAAATTATATGGCAGTCAATGATTAATGGGTAGGCTAGAATGAACAGGGCCATGGGCACCACATTAAGAGGAGCAACAGGTAGGTTCAATGGGAAAATGAAATTAGGATATATACAATGTCATGTTGTGTTGAGGACGACAATGAATGGAATCTTCTTCATTCGTTCTTGTATTAAATGCGAGGGAAGGAAATCATATGGTTGGAGTTTCGAACCCGTGACCATTCAGTGTTGTGGTACTGTGCGTATGGAATGACATTCAATGCTGTGGTACTGTGCATATGGAATTGCTCTAATGATAACAATTTGTTCTAATCCTACTCCATTAGACAACTTCCCATTGAACTTGGAAAAAGTATCATGGATTATGCTAATATCTTACAATGGCCTTTTGTTTGAGTTTCAAATATTAACACTTTCCAAAGTGTGGCAAATAATTTGAAAGTGCTCTTGAATCTACTTAGTGGAAATCCTGGATTTGTTTCTTCCCAATTACGAAATACCTATCTTAAATGAAGATGTACGTATTGTTTACTGTCCAGCTGAATAGTTTTCCAAACCATATGAAATATTTGGGCATGAATTTGTTGCGATGATGTTGCTATCTATGACAAGATTATTCTGCTCATGTGTTCATAGATGTGGACTCAATGTTACGTTCTTTCCAAAAAAATCAATCTATATGGAAAGTGTGAAATTTTTTTATGCATTAGCAACTGACCTGATACTACAAATTATGAAGTTTTGGAGGTTAAATATCGAAATGACTGATTTGGCAGATAATTATTCTTGTTGCTTTATCTGAGCATTACTCAGAAACGGAGAAACCTTTTTAGAGAACTGATCCGAGGAAGAAAATCTATTCACATCCTCTAAAAATAATTTAATTAGTTGAGGTTCATGTCATCTAATTAATGATTCAAGGCAATCAGCCTTTGTATCAATTTCACTAATTGCAAATCATGGACGACGCTCTTAAAAAGTAAATAGTGCCTTCTCATGCCTTAACTATCAAAATTATTTTTTGTGTCTGTAGGAACTCGGTGAGCCTTGTAGTGTGTGAGAACTAGTGAGAAAATCATAGAGTATTTGGTTATTTTAGTCCTTGCGAAACATCTACATATTTGTTTTAGGTAATTTCGACTTATAACGCATATCATTTTTAAAAACAATAAGGGTTTTTACCGATACAAAAATAGAGAATGAATAAATGGAATAGGAACATATTAATGGTGACATCATCATCAGGGCTCTGGAGCATATTTCCTATTCCCTTGGGGCTGAGTGAGTTGCAAAGGGTTCTTGCCTTAGCTGGAGCAATGTTGGCCTTCTGAGCATCTAAGTCTCTCATTGGGGTTTTTTGCTCTTGCTCCTTTATTATGATAAATGGTCTCTCAAACTCATCAAATGCCAACGCCCTCCCTGCAAACAGTAACAAAATGCATCACAAATATTAAAGCCTAAACATACAAGTGTGGATGCAAAAAAATAATGGATTTTGAACTAGATACCTGAGGTGTGTGTACTCCTCTCTATGTGGAAGACTAAAAATGGGGTAAACGCACTGAAGTTACAAATGGAACAAAACTTGGCAGAGTGAATGGACTGAAGATTTGATGGTGGGGTTCGATATTGGGTTTGTTACTAGTAAAAACCCTTATTCACAAGTCTTTTAAATCTCGTTTTCGCTTCGGCCCTGTGAAAAATGAACATATACTTAAACGAAGATAGGGGTTGGGAGGGATTTTGTAAAGAAAAATTAACACTTAATTTTTTCAAATATGCTAAAATTTTCCCTCCTAAATATATATATATATATATATATATATATATATATATATATATATATATATATATATATATATATATATATATATATAATTTTATTTTCACATAAATACATTATACATTATTTTATTTTCCCTTGGATAGTATGTTTTTAGTTGTATTTGAGAAACTAATGCCCTTGGGATGATTTTTATTGTGTTTGAAAGCATTTCTGGCATATTTCGAGTAATTATCATAATAATAATAATAATTTAATTTTAAGATTATTGTTTTTATGCAAAGATTTTGTTGTTAAAGTTTATGGAGATAGACATAATGTACTTTTGGAATTTAAATGTGACACCTCTCTTAAGGAAACACTTTTTCTTAATTGGTTGTATTGAAAACATTTAAGTGTAAGAAGGAAATCGTTTACTCTTAACTTTCTTGTATTGAAAATATTTAATTGTTCTTGCATATTAGGTGGGTGAAAACAAAAGAAAGTATATAGTAAGTTGATTTAATAATTAAAACCAAGTGTTAGTCTGTTAAAAGTCATATGAAAAATTTGGGAGTAGGGTATGTACCCTAGGTTAAATATATTCAAAATGTTGTGTGAATGGGTTTGTAAGACCCTATATTTTTATCTTGATAAAATGGAGTCCTCTCCAAGTTACTCACATAGTTTAGGTTGTCATAAGCGAAGTAGATGCTTTTCCTTAAGATGTAAACATTTCATTTTAAATAGTGTGATGATGTGGTTTCAGCGAGGCATTAAAAGAAGCAAAAAACATGCACATTTGGGATGCTAATTTTATGTTCTACTTGACACATGGGTGCATGTCCAAGAAGACTCTAACAAAAATTGAAGAGGTGGAATAGTTAGAGGGGTTGGGGGGTTGTGGTCTCACTTAGAGGTGTAGAAAATAAATGTATGCACCATGAGAAGTTATGAAGCTAACTTAAGACATTTGACAAGTTGCAAAAAGGCAACTTGGCAGTGATACTAAGTAAACATTCCTTGATCGAAGTTGATATGCTCTCCTTGCACTACCACTTTTCAAGACAAAGAAGAAATGTGAAATATATGTGTAACCCACTAAAGAGGTTGGAAAGGTAGTTGCAACATATATAGGTGGTATTTTTGTGTTTCACAAGGGTGTTTTGGAACTTGGAAGGTGACCATTGGAGTAGATTTCTAATGAAGTGTTACGGAGGTGCTAGGATTTGATAAGGATTGAATTACACACATCTAACAAATAGGCCATATTGGGTTAGAATAGCATTTTTTTGGACATCCAAAGTTGAAGGTGCCTTTTATGGAGCTGTAGTCTAAGTGCTTGGGTGTGGGCCACATCTTACATGTATCTTAGACTTTTGGTGTGTGTAGTGGTGTTAGTGCATTGTGTTTGATGAACACTAGCTAGAATATGTTCCATGAAGGAAAAAATCCCATGAATTTCAGATGGCTTAACCATTTCACATGGTAAGGTGTGTTATGCCCTAGTTTTGAAGAGACAATTAGAACCATATTAGAGTGTGATGGGTTGTACCATGGAATTAGGTCCACTTGCATGGGTTGACGTTTAAATGTACCCCATGAGTTAAGGAAAATGATTCTAATCCTTACCTATATAGAGTGTTTATGATATAATATTAATGAATTTTTGTTGGGGAATGGAAGAAGAATATAAGAAAGGAGAGGAACTGAAGTTTGTTGTAAATAAATCAAAAGGAAGGAAAAATGTCTCCTATTAGCTAGATTTTTCAAGTTGCCTCTTCAATAGGACTAAATTTTAGTTGGATCTAAGAAGTTGGACTCAAAAGCAATGATTGGGTACTCTAGAAATCCAAGACCTAACATATCCAAGATAATCCATTAGAGAGATTCGTCTTGGGAAAAGGTTGCAAAGGCTAAGGTGAAAATATCCCCTTTTTAATGTGGGTTTTAAACCTTCCATTTGAGAATGCTAAAAACAAGGTCATTGCCTTGAAAGGAGGTCCTTGATTCTACCAAAACCTAATTCTAATGCTTAATCCATGGTGTGATTCTTTCTATTTGAGTTTGGCCTTGAACGTTGAGATCTATCTTTGGGTCTAGTTATCACTTTGTTGTTTCACTTATGCATTGAGAAAGTTTTAAGTGCTATATAGGATAAGGCAGTTATTTTCCAATACCCCTCCTTTCAAACCCTATAAAGAGATGGTGCACCCCATTCTTTTTTCGTAATATTTCAACCACAAGCTCTTCCTACCAGGATGCCCTTGAAGGGAGGGTTTGTAAGAGAAGTGGAAAAAAACAAAATTTCATGTTGAGTCAAAAGATGGGTATAAATTACAGGTGTCTCTAAAGGTCTTGGCAAAGGTAAAGGGGAATGGATTTTACCTCCTATTGCAACACCTTCTCTTCCACCATTCAAGGTGCTAAAGGGAATTGGCTTTAAGGGTCATAAGTGAAAGCTCATGAAGATCTTAAAAATGAGAAGGTGGGTGTGATTTAGAATAGGATTTATTCTTAAATGGTTGACTTTTTGGGTGAGATTTCCCAGTAAATGGAAAAAATTGAAGCCCTAATACCTATAGATTAAGTATATTATGAGAAAATGTTTCCTAAGATTCAAAGAGTCTCTCCATATTTTATCCATGAGATCCATGGAAACTATGTTCAAGTGTCGATATCTTGTGTTAAGATATCATCTTTGATTCAAGGCACATATACTTATTCAACTAGTGGTGGAGAGTCTAACCAATGATTAGGCAAGGTTGTTCATTTACAAGGTTGGAATCAATCAAGAATTCTCCCTCTCTACCCAAATATAAGATGAGGAGTGTGCATAATGGATTTATTATTGTAAAAAATTACAAATATTGGATTATATTGAATTTTGAGTGCTTGAAGTGGTTCTCTCAACCTATAAATCTTTAAAGGAACTATGTGTTTTTCAATTAGACCCTTGTGGTTAAGGAGCTGCAAAAGAGTAAGGTCCTATCATTATTTTTAAGGGGTTGGCCTAGGCTCACGTATGTATTAACTTCTTTTGTCAAATGACAAATGCAACTTTGGTTATTGTTGCAAGAAACTAAATTTCTCTCTTCTCACTTGTTTATAATGTATATTATTGATCCCAAAAAATTAGATCATGTGATAAGAAACCTCTACTTGAAGGGTTTGGAGAAATTTTTCAATATTGTAAAAGTTTACAATGTTTATCTTTGACTAACTTGCTCATGAACAAGGCCTTTCAAGGTATTCTAAACAAATACCTAGAACAATCAATGCCAATATTATGTGCTCCCTCTTTATTGACATCCATGGAGGAATGTTATTGTTGATAAAAAAAATAGGCCACACTTAGTAAGTAGATCTGAGATCTCCAAATGGATTGACACTGCGAGCTACCAATGAAAGACTAAGATTATAGAGAAACCAATGACCACTAAAACACTAATGAAGTGATGGGATAACACCAAAATAATTCAAGGAATTTAGCTAGGGGTGGTACTCCACTTATAGTTTCAAGTTGGTAGCTTAAGATTCCATGGTCCTAGTGAGCATATCATATGGATAGGAATACATAACCCATTTCTACAAGAATTGGATCCTTGTGATATAAGGAACTATGAAGACAAAACCATGTTCAATGAGGTGGAGATCATCTCCAACAACTTGTTCCATGCAATAGGTAAGTTCAAGAATCATTTCCTTGGTTAATGTTTCAAATTATTTATGTTCTCCTACCTATTGGATTGTTAAGTATGTTCTTTTAACCCATTCCCTTAAATGTCCTTTGGGTTGGATGTAGAATGTATCTTGCAATCAATGTATATTTTCCAAAATATTTATAATTTGAAGCATATTCACTACTATCCCAGGATTTGTAATGACTTTATTGCCCCAATCTATAATTATCTTTGAGGAGTGCCTCAGGTTCTCCTCCACAATTGTGGTTTCCTTGGAGTTGATTGGTAATAGATATATAACTAAGAATGGAAGCTATATACATGCATATGGAGATACTAAGCCTCATTGTTCCTTTCCAAATCATACTTTGGATATGCTCTTTCTAAAATAAATAACCTACCAAACTATTCTATATGGCCTCAACATTACCATGAAGATTAGGGTGAATAGATAATGCCCTCGTTATCTTATTTTTTTGGTGCACACACCTTCCATGATTTTGGTCACATCATAATTTTGGTTAGAGGGAAAAAATATTATCATCTAAATATGGAACCATCCACAATGCATGACCTATTCTTGTATCTATTTTTTATTTATTTAAATGTTAATGATATTTATTACATGAATTTGTTGAAATGTTGACATTACTAGAAACAAATTGAATCAGTACAAAATGATTCAGTGTCTCTTACATATGAAACAAAGGAAGATGTCATTACAATAGTTTTGGGGCCTAAGAGGAGGGGTCATGTACATGGGGTTGGCTTTGGAGTCACTCCAACTAAATTGTTCAGAAAAGAGAATGCTTACAAGAAGCAATTACATAATACAAAAGAGAAATTGAGAGAAAAAGACAAGAAACATTGAAGATAGAAAGAAGTTATTGAAGAATTAATGAAATGGAACATTTCCATGGAGGCGAGAAAAGAAAATGGTTGAGTTGATCCAAAACCAACCAACAATGTAAGAATTACATGTGTAGACTATTTGATTTTTTATGTATGCCATATTTGAAGATTGGGATTTTAAAAGCACAATGCCAATATGAACATGATTGTATTATTGTAGGATGTGTAATAAATGAAACATTGTTTTTGTAGCTTAATGCTTCATCTTCTGATTTCATGGTATTCATGCAAAATATTTATTTTTTAGCAGAGTTCCCTAAGTCCTAGTTAGGCTTTGCCAAAACAAACTCCATTGACTTCGGGACAACATATTCATGATTCAATTGGTGACTCAATAACATAAGTAAGTTATATACTTGTTTATTTTCTTGTTTAATATTATCTTCTTATTTTGTGGAATCTCATAAGAATTTGTTTATTGACAGGGTCAACCGCAATTACTACCTTCAAATATAGGATTGAAAAGGAAAAAATGTTTACTTACATATTTTAATGGTAAAGTGAAGGTTGCAAAGGGTTACATAAAAAAAATTAAACCAAACTTTTTCATTCCCAATGGAGAAGAAATAGGAGAAGGATATTATTTTGTGTGCCCACAATCAATTTTGGTTGATCTTTATTATGAAATCAACCTTAAGCGCAGAAGTAATCGATGCAAGTATTTAGTGGATGCATTTAACACTTTTATATATTGGAAGAGCAGTGACAATATTGAATTGATCAATGATTGAGAGAAATGACTTGAGAAATTACTATTCCAACCATTGATTATGATATTAACAACTCTTCTTCAAGAGGAACAAGGGATGACAAGTTCTCGAGTTGAGTTTTAGTATTCTTATTAACTATGGATTGAGTTAATTTGTAACTTTGATTGAATTGATGGAGTTCATTTCAAACTATAAAATTGAATCTATATGCAACAGTGAGACTTTGAAAATAATTGCAAGTGTTGGAACCTGTCCTTTGTTAAAATTTACAAGCTTAAGTATATTATTTTCCTTGTCATTTTTCCCTTGATTTGCTTGAATTTTTATTGTGCCATTTTTCTAATCTTATACAACTTCTTGAGGATTGTAAATCACATTGAATTTTTTTATTAGGCTACATTTGTAACAAAACCCACCTTAATTGTACCAGTAACTAGGGTAGTTACTATGTTAACTCAGTTCTTAAGGTTTAGTTATGATAATGTGGTGAAATACTTGTTTTTTTGGTCATTTTTTTTTGTATGTATAAATTTACATGTGTATTTTGGGTGAAACCTTGGCAGCACTATAAATAAATTTGGAAGTTGGGATTGATGCCTTGGGGTTTTCTTAAGACTTAGACCAAACTAATTTCAAGTGCTCTAATCTACGTTATGATGGTTTCTTGGCAGTCATGCATACTCCATTAGGATGTGTATATGCATTGTAAGGGTGGTGCAAGTTAGTGACAAAAGGCGGGTTGTTTCTCCAATGTGGACAACCACCTCTAGGGTTTTGACCAAGTTTCTTAATTATATAAAACCCTAACCCTAATCAACATTATTTTCAATCAAAGACTAACCTTAGCTTTCATGTATGGGTCAATTATAATATGTTGGGGTATGTTATACACCATAAAAAGCATGAACTAAATGTTAATGCCTCAGACTTGATCATTGGTAGCTTCATGGATCATGAGAAACTTGATAGCCCTAGTTTCTGTATGCACTTCATATACAATATAGCCTAATGTTATAATTAAACAAGTGGATGAATTCCAGTACAATGTTAAGGTGTTCATACCTAGGTCCCATCCCATAGGAAACATGATGGGTGTAATCAATGATGCGTGGTGTCCAAATCTAAAAAAATTGGTTGGAAACAAATCAATTTTTGGCATGTTCAAACTTCATATATTGAAATTATCTTTTGAGTAATTCTGAATTTTGTGAGGGCTTAAGGACGATAAACATGGATGAAACAAAGGAAGGTAATCACCCAAAGCCTCCAATGTAGATCTCACATCTCCTTTTCCTCTTATAGGAATGTTATGTAACACTTTTCCTTACCAAAATTTCAGTGTCCTCTTAGAGGAATGTTATGTGACATTTTGCCTTACCAAACTTTCAGTGATTATTATCTTAAAAAATAAACCTCAATAGTGTTTAACTATTTGTAATGCAATGAAAAAAATAAAATATTTTTGTATTATCAACAAAAAAATAACCATTTCATTGGAATTTCGAAAACTCTTGACCAGAGAGACATTCTCCAACTGGAAAAATATTGACTTTGTCAAATGTCAGTATTCCAATAGACAGATAATTGACCTAGTCAAACATTGGATATCTGACAAACATTCAATTGTCGATATTTTACCAAAAAAATTATCGTTGGATATTTGAATAAAATATCGTCAGATATCCGATGATAATTGTGTTTGTCAGATATCAGACAAATGTTAGGGCTTTAAAAATAAAAATAAAAATATTTGCAAGTAAAAGTCGATAGTATGACTAAACTATTGAAGTACGACATCATATTTTTCACCCATATGTACTAGTGGGGGTTAGGGGTTAGGGGTTAAGGGTCACAAGTTAATAGGATAAGGGGTTAGGGCTTATGGGTTCATGGATTTTAAGTTAGGGGTTAGTGGCTTAAGGTTCAATGGGTCAAGAGGTTAATGGGTTATGAGTTATGAATGTACTGGTCAAGGGATGATGGCATGGGGGTTAATGGGATACAAAATTTAGTGGTTATGGGTTAATGGCTTATGGGTTGTGATAATGGAGCCCCTAATCCCCTTATCACCACTATTGGGGGTTCCCCTATCAATTTCTCTCATTTCCTTCCCTCTAGGCCCCTTAGCCCATATGACATTAGGTCCTAAGTTGCCTTCTCATTCTCTAATGCTAGGATTATAGATCTTACTAAACCATGCTTGGACCTCCCCTTTCCACATTCAATACACAAGAATATAGCCCTCCCACCTTTTTGGTCATACCATTCAACTTATCCTAATGTTATGAACCCCCAAGTTTGGTGCCAATGCCCCTACAACTACACCCTTTCCCCCACTTGGATAAGGGCTTAAATGCATTAGGGTTTACAGGTTGTGATAAGGGAGCCCCTAATACCATTATGACAACTATTGGGGGTTCACTAATAAACTTTAATTTCATGATACATATGAGAAATTGAGAGAAAAATACAAGGAACTTGGAAAATTAAAAGTATTTATTGAAGAATTAATGAAATGAAAAGCTACCATGGAGGTGGGGAAATGAAATGGTGAAGTTAGTCCAAAATCATCCAACAATGTAAGAATTACATGTGTAGACTATTTGATTTTTTATATGTGTTTGTCCTATGTTTGACAAGAAGGCTGAGTTTGACCTATGTTTTATCCTCTTAATGTATCTTCTAGCCCCACATATGTTGAGAGTATTAGTGTAATTCTATTTCGAAGAAAGTCATTCCTTAAGAATGAGGCCATATTCTCACTAGATGAAAAAGGGAGATCCAATTATAAGATGTCCTTGGTAAAATTTCTATTGAAGGCGTAAAAAAAGGGGTCAAAAGGGGATGAACCTAGATATAGATAGCTTGAATATTGCACCATTCATGTAGTTGAAGAATGCTTGTGTTAGTTTTGAATAGAATTGGAGCAAACTAAGGGAATTTGAATGTTGTTTTGAGCATGTTATGGACATAACCTTTGAGAAATATTGTAGATATTGACACCCAATCCTTGAGATTGGGTGAATATGTGTAAAATAATGTAAATAGAAAATAAGGAGAGTTGGAATATGAAGAGACACTGGGATATGAAGCCCAAGAGTATCTCCCTCCATGTATATATTTATGATCAACCTTAATGGAAAATCACAATTCAGTTTCAGGAGTTACCTTCTGGTCTGACATGGTTATAGATCGCAGGTACCAACCACTATGTTTGCTCCCTTACTGACCTTGTAAATCCCTCCTACCCATGTTCTACATATTTCTATAAGTATCTTCATTAACACTCTTGGAAGAGAAAAGTTCAAAAGATTCATAATGATGCTTGGACTCACCAACAACCCTTTAGATTAAGGGGGGGTGGGGAGGGGGATGTTGACACCTAATTATTAGGATTGGGTGAATATGTGTAAAATATTGTAAATAGAAAATAAGGAGAGATGGAATATGAATACATAGTATGAGATGAAGAAAAAGAGTCTCTCCCTCCATGTACATATCTACGACCATCCTTAATGAAAAAACACAATTCATTTTGAGGAGTTACCTCCTGGCCTGACAACAGACTTGTATGGGACTATTACCCATACATTTGGTAAGAGAATGGACCAATGTTAAAGGATGATGATAGTTAAAGGGAAATCCTTATATCCTCCTTTTTCTTTTAAGTGGACATGAATTACATTTGGGTCATGCATGGAGATTAACCTTACTTTATCCCTATGAACTTAGATGCATTTGTGGATATTAGAAGACCATATTATTTCCCTTTGAAAGAAAATACATGGAGGATATTTTAGGGGAAATGTGACTATCCATAAAATGTAGATCAGATTTGGGGACCTTGTGGCTCTTTTCCTTGGACTCTAGTAGTGCTTGGAGGTTGTGTTTGGAGGGGTTAGCATAAAAAAAACCTATTATGATGAAGAATATTAGTGTTGGAGCACCTATGGTTTGGGATAAAGGCTTAGGAGTTCTACGAGTTAAGGGGTTTAGGAGTCACAGGTTAAGGATAAATGGTAAAGGGTTAGGGATTAGGGGGTTTTGGGGTTAATCAGTTGAGGGCTAGGGGGTTTAGGTCTAGGAGGTTTAGGGGTTAGAATTTAATGGATTAGTGGTTAAGGGTTAAGCAAGGGTTAAGGAAAAAGGGCTTAAGGGTAATGGGATTTAGGGTTTAAGTGCTTGAGGGTTATGGGATTTAGGTGTCAGTGGGTTAAGGGGTTAGAGGTTAGGTTTTAAGGGGTTAGTGGATTATGGTTCAAGGGATCAAGGGGTTAATGGGTTATGATTTATGAGTGTAGGGCTTGAGGGATTATGGCTTTGGCATTAAGGGGATATGGAATTTAGTGGTTATGGGTTAAGAGCTTATGGGTTGTGATAATGGGGCCCCTAATCCCCTTATCACAACTATTGGGAGTTTCCCTATCAATTTATCTCATTGCCTTCCCTCTAGGCCCCCTAGCCCCTTTTCCATGAGGTCCTAAGGCCCCTTCTCATTCTCTAATGTTATGATTATAGATCTCAGTAAATCATGCTCAAACTTCTCACCTCTACCCATCCATGCTACCTTTATGTCTCCTTTCCCCGTTCAATACACCAAAATATTCCCCTCCTCCAAAATTCATGAGAATTCAACATTTTGAGGTGATCATTTAACAATAATCTCTAAAAGTTTATTTTTTATAGCTTTTTTCTTAGGAAGGGGGTTGTCCAAAAATGCCTCCAAAAGTTACTTTGTCTTGACTTTTAAGGTGGTTATGAGTTATGAGTGTACGTGTTAAGGGATTATGGCTTGGAGTTTAAGGGGATAGGGAATTTAGTGGTTATAGGTTAAGAGCTTATAGGTTGTGATAAGAGGGCCCCTAATACACTTATCACAATTATTGGGGGTTTTCCTATCAATTGATCTTGTTGCCTTCCCTCTAGGCCCCCTAGCCCCTATGTCATGAGGTCCTAAGGCCCCTTCTCATTCTTTAATGTTAAGATTATAGATATCAGTAAACCATGCTTGAACCTCTCACTTATACCCATCCATGCTACCCTTATGTCCCCTTGCCCCATCCAATACATCAAAATATCCCCTTCCCCAAAATTCATGAGAATTGAACATTTGGAGATAGTAATTTAACAATCACCTCTAAAAGTTTAATTCTAATGACTTTTGGGGTGGGGTGGTGTTGGCATTATGACTAGTGTGTTGTCCTTAATGAAAACCTGCTTTATGGGTTGTCTTTTGATGGCAACCCACTTGATGAAGATGTCAACAGGATGTGTCTACATATGACAAAGAGTTTGGACGAAGGAATAATAGTTCAGAGATAGAGGAATGTTGAAGGGGATGTTTTGATAGGCACATGTGAGTTCTATGAAGTAAATTCGTGTACACACATGGGTATGAAGAAGAAAAGGCACATACAATTTCCACACCATGGTATTCTAAATACCAAGGTTCTTAACCATGGTTTTGACCCATAGTGTTGAGCCCAGCAACAAATATTTGATCTCATCTAAGAATACCATCGACATTACTAAGGATTTGACCTGTAGTATTGGATAAGGCCTAAGATATATAAGGATATTGAAATCAAAGCTTTTGGGTGTGAAAGTGATGAATATTTTATGAATAGTTAGATCGAAAGCAAGTGTGCATATAATGGGTTATTAATGAATTGTTTGATCTTAAACTAAGTATGCACTCAAGAATGTGATGATGGATAAGATCCAATAGATCTTAAATGACTATATTAATAATATATTGATTTGATCTGTAATATTTATGTCTAACGCATGTTTTATTATGTATCGTGAGAGTTGGATTTGCTCAGAAGGTCTGATGTGCAGTGAATCTATAAGTCAATAGTTGCAGATTTGTACGTAGGTTTGATAACTTGAAAGGTTCATACATATGCAGTTTTAATGCTAGTAAGTTGCATGTTGATTATGCACTTTGGACAAATATGTACGTGGGTTTGATTCCTAAAGAGTGCGTATACACGCGAAAGTGTTTTATTGAAAGCGCATATATAATCTAGGGTTTTCTTGAATAAGATTTTGATCAGTCTAATCAGTGTTGCTATGTTTCTGTTGTCTGTCAATGAAGTCTTACTTGATGATCTAGGTTTAATAGTGATGGTTGAAGTTGAATTGATTGATTAAAGAGTGATGATGCTTCTAGTTGTATTTGATTGAAGATCTACGATGATTTTGTGATTATTTCAGAGTAATTCAGTGGTTCAGGGTGTAACTCAGTGTTTTTTTAGAATGATAGTGATTCAGCTTCAGGGCTCAATGTTCTGAGATCTATACACAAGTATGCTTCAAGGAAGTCACATATACACATGGATTTGCTAAAGTAAAGTAGCGTATATATTTTGACAATTTTATTGATCAAGGTTTTTAGTTGGTTCAGTGAGTTGATGCAGTGTTTGGGTTTAGTATTGGTATTCTAGTTACGGTGATCTAACTGCTTTTGGTTTTTGAGAATAAGTTGATTGATTTGGGTCTTAGTTCAGTGTTTGGTTGATTCACTTGGTTTAATAATTGAGTGATCTGTTGCAGTGATCAATTTCAGTTTTGATATTTGGTATTGGGCTTAAATGATGGTAGTGGGTCCAGTCTGAAAATTTGATGAGAAGTGGCCTATGACTTGTGATGCTTTTTATCAGGTGGATCTAGCGTGAGAATTTATGAAATGTTGTCAATGGTGGTGCTGAGGGTTGAAGCCTTCAGTAAGGGAGTCAGTGCTTTCTTCCAGTGGTAGCTGGTAAATCAGATGAGGGGGTAGGAGCTCCCTTCGATGGGTGTTGGTAAATGGGATTAGGGGGTTGGAGATCCCTTCTAGTAGGTGTTGGAGAATGAGAGAAGGTTGTAGCCTTTTGCAAGTGGATGCCTACATTCTAGTATGAGCCCACACCAATACAGAATTATTTCATCATAATAAAAAGAAGACAGAGATGATAACAATGGTGGTTTTCTCCTACATCGGGTTTCCACCTAAAAATCATGGTGTTCGTATGTGTTTCTTATGTGTGATAATTTATTATGTTCTTACTAGACATGGTTATTGTATATCTAGTGTTGATGAAGTACTAACATACTAATTCAAGATGAAATTGATTGAAAGATTAAGTTGACTAGATATGCACTAGTTGTCTGCATTAAAGTCGCGTACAAACACACATTTACTTCAAAATAGTTGCATACAAAAATCATAATAAGAAAATTTAATAAAGTTTTATTAAAATATTGATTCAACTCCCCTCTTCGTATTTTTCCTAACAAGTGGGGGTTGTCCAAAACTATGTCCAAAAGTTACATTGTCATGACTTTTAATGGGGGTTGTCAAACAATCCCCCTTAAAAGTCACAAGAATTGAACTTTTGGAGGTAGTTTTGGACACCCCCCAAAAAAAAATTCATTAGAATTGAACTTTTAGAGGCGTTTGTTAAATGAATGCCTCCAAATGTTCAATTACCATGTCTTTTTTGAAGGGGTTTTTCAAAAACTACCTCCAAAAGTTAAATTCTCATGATCTTTAGGGGGGTTTTCAAAAACCCGGCATGAAGAATATGTTTTGGGGTAGTCATTTAACCCCCCCCCCCCCCGGCCCCATAAAATTCATGAGAAAACACTTTTATAGGAAGTTGTTAGAAACCCCCCACATAAAACAAGTTCAATTTTCATGACTTTCGATGGGGGGATTAAAAACCGCCATGAAAAATATATTTAGGGGAATTCATTTAACTCCCCCTCCAAAGTTTAATTTTCATTAAATTATGGGCTTGTTTAAAACAAAAACGCCATGAAAAAATATATTTAGAGGCAATAATTTAAAAACACCCTTCAAAAGTCATGAGAAAACACTTATGTTAGAAAACTCCTCGAAAAAGTTCAAATTTTCATGACTTTCACGGGGGGGTTTCAAAACTGCCCCTGAATCCCTAAAAACATTTTTAGAGGTAGTTTTGGCAAGATCACCGCAAGCCAAACCGCTCTTGAAGGCATTTTTTGTAGTATAGCAGGCACCAATACATGCCAAGTTCCAAGTGTTAGTGAATTATAAGTGCCAAATCTTCCTATGTTACTTCCCTCCTACTTTTCAATAATTTATATCAAATAACATTAATATTAAACCATTTCAAACCATGCCAACACATGCCAAAACATACCAAGGCATCTTAATGCATGCTAGGCATGGTAAGACTTGCCAAGTGCCAATGTGTGTTAAGGAGTGCTATGCATGCAATGGAGTGGAAGGGCATGTCAAAGAGTTCTAAGGTGTGCTAGAGAGTGCCAATGCATACCAAAGAGTGTTAGGGAGTACTAAGGAAACACAAGGGAGAACTATGTCAAAATGCATTGAAATAAATGAATACGAGGGTGTGCCAGGGAGTGTCAATGAGTGTTAGGCATGACAAGGAGGGAGTGACAAGGTATGTTAGGTAGTGGTAAGGCATGCTAGGGAATACCAAGGCATGTCAAGAAGTTCCAGAGTGTGCTAGGGAGTTCCAAGGTGTGCTAACATGTGCCAAATAGTTCTAATACATGACAAGACATGCTAAAACATGCCAAATGCTAAGGCATTATAGGATGTGTAGGCTTCCAAGGTGTACCATCATGTGTCAAGGAGTGTCAAGGAAACAAAAGGGAGAACCAAGCTAAAATTCAAGGAAATGAATCCATAAGAGGTTTAATGAGTCAAGACTTTACCTTTTTCAAAAGGGGCATGCTAGGCACACTAACAATAGGTTCTAATACATGCCAAGTTCTAATGTGTGCTAAGTGCTAATGTATGTCAATGCATTTCAAGGTGTTCCAGGGCATGCTAGGGACTACAGGGCATGCCAACACATGCTAGGGGACTACCATGTTGTGCTAGGGCATGCCAACATGTGCTTGGGCATCCTAGTCATGGCAAGATGTTCTAGGTACAAAGATGTTCCAAGACTTGTGAGGTGCCAAGGAATGTTAGTGTGTGCCAAAACATGTCAAAGTGTGCTAGGAGTTTCGAGGAGAAATAGGTCTCTCACATTAATAAAATTTACTGAGATTGATTATGTATTAAATAATTGTAGGTTTTAGCCCCGTACAGAAATTACCTACATACAGATTCTAAAACACAGAAAATAAACAATGCGAGAGTATAACACTTAAAACACATATACATAGAGATTTTCCCCTAGATCCCAAAACCTGAACTACTAGCTTGATTTTTCATTATGTTCCTTTCAATGTTACAATACATATTTATACATGCTGAAGCATACAATACCATGGACCTAAAACCACCGCGTCCAAAACTATGGATCGAAAACCATCGCGTCCAAAACCATGTGCGAAAATCATGCACAAAACCATAGGTAGGTCCGCCCAACCTAACATAGGGTCCAAAAAAAAAATCTGGGGCGCTGCCATAGACCCCATAGAGTGGGGTTATCTGTAGCCCTCAAACCCCCTGTGACCCCCCCTGCTACGCAATTGGTGCAACGAAGGGGG
The DNA here is from genome assembly GCA_031772625.1 of Pinus tabuliformis. Classification (NCBI taxonomy): domain Eukaryota; kingdom Viridiplantae; phylum Streptophyta; class Pinopsida; order Pinales; family Pinaceae; genus Pinus; species Pinus tabuliformis. Next base: position 918,402,792 of record CM062816.1, read on the forward strand.
GGCTCTGCCCCCCTTCTAACCCCCCGGTTAACTATGTCAGTTAGTCGTGGAAAGAATATAACACAACCCAACATTCTCCCACTTGTTGTTTTCTTTCCATAGGGGGCCACAGGAGAGCTTAGTGATTTATCCAACCTTGCAATGCCCATTGTTTCTCTACACCAAGACAACTTCTCAGAGCTCACAGATTTTGTCAATGCATCTTAGTATTCTTCAAAGTGTCCACATTTACCAACAACACCTTTTTGTCTTCTATCATATCCCTCACAAAGTGATACTGAACATCAATGTGCTTTGTCTTTGAATGATATGCAGGGTTATTTTCTAAGAAAATTGCACTTTGGCTATCACAGTCTATCCTTATAGCTCCCTATACTAACCCCATACTTGAACACAATCTCTGCAACCAAACTGGTTCCTTGCTTGCATGAATGGCTGCCATGTAATTTGCCTCTGTAGTTGATAGTGCCACTACAGATTGTTTCTTACTCATCCAACTGACTGCACCTCTAAATAGGTTAAACACATACCCACTTGTAGATCTTCTCTGATCCAGATCTCCAGCCCAGTCTACATCAACAAATCCACGAATATCCAACACTCTGTCCAATCCTAATCTTCCTTGGTAGCACAAACCATAATCACTAGTGCCACACAAATACCTGAAAACCCGCTTCACTATTGTCTAGTGCTCCTTCCCTAGTTTTGACATAGACTTGCTCAATACTCCCACTGCATGTGCAATGTCTGGTCTAGTATAGACCATCGCATACATCAGGCTACCGACTGCACTTGCATATGGAACACGGGACATGTCCTCTTCCTATTCTTGTTTCTTGGGACACTGTTCAGCAGATAAATTTAAACCTACAGGAATAGGAACCTTCTCCGATTTACTATCATGCATATTAAACCCCTGCAATATTGTCTCGACATACTTACTCTGGTTTAACCAAAGCTTCCTCTTTGTCCGATCTCTTTTAATTTCCATTTTCAAAATATAGTTTGCAGCACCAAGATCTTTCATGTCGAATTTGGAGGACAAATAGGTATTCAAATCTTGGATAATTTCTTTGTCATTTCCAACCAGTGACATATCATCCACATACAAGACTAGATAAATAACACGGTCACCAATTAATTTAAAATACACACCGTGATCTGCTTTGCTTCTGGTGAAGCGAAGTCCCCATATAAATGTATCAAATTTCTGATACCACATCCTTGGTGACTGCTTTAACCCATACAGAGACTTATTTAACTTGCATACTAGTTCTTTCTTACCCTTCACCGCAAAGCCTTCAGGTTTCTTCATGTAGATCTCCTCTTCTAGATCCCTGTGAAGAAATGTTGTCTTCACATCCATCTGTTCTACCTCAAAATCAAAAGCAGCAACAACAGATAAAAGTAATCTAATAGAAGTTACCTTGGCAACAGGAGAAAAAATATCACCAAAATCAATTCTCGACACCTAGGAATAGCCTTTTGCTACCATTCGAGCTTTGTATTTCTCCACCTTTCCTTCTGCATTTGTCTTCTTCTTGAACACACATTTGCTGACAATGGGTTTCCTTCCAGCTGGTAACTCCACGAGATCCCAAGCCTCATTTTTGTGCAAAGATGCCATTTCATCAACCATGGATTCTTTCCAAAGTTTACCATCCTCTGAATCTACTACTTCCTCCACAGTTCTGGGATCGTCATCAGTAATAAAAACAAAATTTGAATAGAAAGTAGATGGATTATAGCTTTCTGGCTGCCTTATTTCTCGAACTGATCTTCTCACACCCGGAGTTTGTGGCTCTTCATCTTCTGATTCCTCTTCTAATGTAGAGTCTGATTCTTCCTCCTTAAGATCAAACTCTATATTCTTAGGTTCCTTTGGTTGGACTTCATGTTTAATAACATCTTTCACCTCTCTGAACACCACATCTCGGCTGTACACAACCTTCCTTGTTACTAGGTTCCAAAGCTTATAACCCTTTAAACCATCCTTATACCCAATAAAGATGCACTTTTCAGATTTACTATCCAAATTAGTTCATTTCTCCTTTGGAACATGTACATATGCATCACATCCAAATATCCTCAGATGTGAAAGAGAGGGTTTCTTACTATTCCATACCTCTTGTGGAGTCGTATTCTCCAACGCTGATGAAGGTGATCTATTGAGCAGGTAACATGCTGTCTCCATTGCCTCTGCCTAGAATTCCTATGTTAACCTAGAACCATTGAGCATGTTTCTTGCCCTTTCCATCAACATCTTGTTCATTCATTCTGCAACTCCATTTTGCTCAGGTGTTTATGGAGTAGTCTTCTGCCGTGCTATACCACACTTCTTACATAATTCTTCAAATTCCTTACTGCAAAACTCTCCACCATTATCTGTCCTCAACACCTTTATCTTCTTCTCTATCTGGTTTTCCACTAGAGCCTTAAATTCTTTAAACCTGTCAAAGACTTTAGATTTATTCTTAAGGAAATATATCCATGTATTCCTTGAGAAGTCGTCTATAAAAGATACATAGTACACAGACTTACCCAGTGATGGAACCTTCATAGGTCCAAACACATCACTGTGCACAAGTTCTAATATATGTTTCGGCCTCTTACCACCAGAGGGGAAACTCACCCAATTCTACTTCCCATATACACAATTTTCACAGAAATCAAAATCCAAAGAGCTATTACTCATACCTTCTACCATACCTTTACCATGAAGTATTTGAAGGCCCTTCTCTGCAATATGTCCAAGCCTTTGATGCCACAGCATGGTCTTCTCTCTAGAGACACTAGATTTTCTGCTCCACTTTTAGGAACCACAGAACTGTTTCACCCATCAATAACAATGCTACCTTGCAGCTTGTATAGAGTTCCAATCCAAACTCCCCGCATCAATACCAGTGCTCCCCGAACCGTTTTGCAAGTATCCTTCTCAAACACTGTTTTTACACCTGCATCATCCAGCTTGCTTACGGAAATCATATTTATGGCCAATGCAGGAATATGCAGAACACTCAGAAGTGTTCTAACCCTTCCACCTTGCAACTTCAACTTTACTTTTCTGCGACTAATGATTCTAGCCTTCCTGTCATCCCCCAAGAAGACATCACCACCATCATATTTCTCATACTCGTAGAACCACTCTCTATGGGGAATGAAGTGAAAGGATGCACTTGAGTCAATTAACCATGCCTCATTATCTACATGTGTACTTGAAGAAGCCAAGTACACATCCACACCTTCACCTGAGGTGGTTTTTGCCTCTACAGAAGGAGCATCATCAAATCCCTTTCCTTTGTCAGGAGCTTTAGATTTACATTCCCTTTTTTAGTGCCCTTCCTTTCCACATTTCTAGCACATCACCTTTATAGGCTTTCCTGGAGATTTAGATCTCCCACTCGATGACTTATTTTTGTTTCTATTCTAGGACCGTCCTCGTACAGATAAGGCATCACCATTCCGGCTCTCCGTATTTTTCCGTCTCATATCCTCCATCAACAAGGATGAGACTATTTCATCAAACTGAAAGGCAGTTGCATTGCTACCTATTGCAATAACCAGACTATCCCACGAATCTGGTAGAGAAAACAACAAACTGATGCACTTATCTTCATCTAAAATTTTAATATCAACATATAATAACTAACTTACCACAGTATTAAATGCATTCAGATGTTCTTTCACCGAGTCTCCATATTTCATCCTCAGGTTATACAGCTTTTTTAGTAGGAACAATTTATTCACCAGAGACTTAGATTGGTACAAAGTCCCTAACTTGTCCCACAAGGCCTTCGCCATAGCTTCCCCTGATACATTCGGCAATACTGAATTTGAGACACACAATTGTATTTTGCTCTTAGCCTTCTGATCAAACTTTTTCCATTCTTCATCGGACACTTCCATTGGTTTAGTACTTGGATCTACCATGACCCACTGATCTTTATCCACCAACAGATCCTCCATCTTGAGTTTCCCTAACTTAAAACTCTAACCATTAAATTTCTCGATCTCTATCTTTCCACTGCTCCCCATCTTCTTTCACCACCAGAATCGATCCCACATATATCCCACTAAATTGGGTTTACCACAAGCTCAAGCGAAACCCCTCACCAACAAAGGCATCCCCTTGAAGCCAAAACAACTCTGATACCAAATGTCGGTTTTAACCCTGTACAGAAATTACCTACATACGAATTCTAAAACACATAAAATAAACAATGCGAGAGCATAACACATAAAACACATATACACAGAGATTTTCCCCTGGATCCCAAAACCAGGACTACCAGCTTGATTTTTCATTATGTTCCTTTCAATGTTACAATACATATTTATACATGCCGAAGCATCTAATATCATGGACTGAAAACCATCGCGTCCAAAACCATGTGTGAAAATCATGCACAAAACCATAGGTAGGTCCGCCCAACCTAACATACGGTCCAAAAACAAAATGTTCTGGGGTGCTTCCCCAGAGCCCATAGAGTGGGTTACCTACCCCGCTCAAACCCCCTGTGATCCCCCTCCCCCCACCCCCCACTACGCAATCGACACAACGAAGGGGCAACTTTGCCACCCTTCTAACCCCCCGGTTAACTATGTGGGCTAGTCATGGAAAGAATATAACACAACCCAAAAATAATATGTTTCCTACACACATTAGTGGAACTACAACTGAAGGGAATTTGCTAGATAATAAACCTAACATAGATGAATCATGTATCGACTCATAGGGAAATTATGATGAATCATGTGTTGACTCATAGGAAAACTATATTCTCATTACTTGAGGGAAATGATACACACTAATTAGTTCTTAACAAATTGATTGAATCTAACCACTATGGCATTAGACACATAATGAAAAAGAATCCGTAACAATGGTCATAAATTGTTATCTTTTGACAAAAAATATAGCAATAGTCACATAGTGTCATCAAAAACTCATTGGAATGATCAATGATGACAGAAATTTTTTGACCATCACCAAAAGTAACCAAAAAGAGCATTGGTGAGGGCCAATAAGAGATCGTCACTAGAAGTGTCACCAAAGAGAGAATTAGTAATGGGCATTTAACATTCCTCACCAAAAGTGTCATTGAAAATGGATTTGGTGACAAACCTTAAAGTACCATCTCTATATGCACTTACAACAACATTTTTTTAAGGACCATCACCATATGCAACATTGGTGGTGAACCTTAAAGGTCCATCACAAGCATGACCCTCACCAATGACCTTTTTTCTTGTAGTGTAATATGTTTAGGCATAACATATATGTGCCCCAACTGTAGGCCATTACAATGTGAGGGGTTCTATTATACATTGTTGGGCTTGTGATAGATCATGTAGCCAATCGAGAGTTCACGTTCCACTCATATATCCTACCTCTAATGCCAGCCAGAGTGTCAGGGGAAATGTTTCTATCTCTGTTGATAATCATGCAACCTTCAGTGGACCTTCTTTTCCTATTTGTTATGAAACCAGCTCACAAAAAGATAGAAAAGATAGATCAACGCTTTAGAATTCAACCTCTTCGAGGGGGAAACCTCCTTTACATTACATAAATGAACAATTCTTTGATGATACAAATGATAAGACCTCCTTTATATATATAGGAGTCTAAGGAGTCATAATATAATCAAAGCTAACATAACAATAATAATGTAAGGGCACAATAATAACAATAGTGGGCTTCTATGGGGCACAATAGTAACAATATGGGGACTACATGGATACAAAAATATAATAAGGGGGCTGTACTAATAACAATAAGCGATTACACTAGTAGTATAGGGGCCTAACATGCTCCTCTCCTTCAAAAAGTGTTGTCCTCAACGCTTGAGTAGTTCTTGATTCTTCTGTCAAATATTCTTGTCCTCCCATGTGGAATCTTTAGCGGGTAAGTTCTTCCACTTGATGAGATACTCTGAAATTGATCAATTTCATAGCTGTCGGGTTCTTGTTTCTGTGACTGCTCCATGTTCCAATATGATTTTTCCTTCCTCTTCAAGTTTTGGCAATATTGTTTGAATTGAGATCTTCTCCAACTTTTGAATGAGTGGCCACACTTCTTCATCCTTCTTCCATTCATCCCTTGCTTCGTTTATCCAATTTGGTTGGATAATAGAAATAGAACAAAACAATGCTTCCACATCCTCATCCTTTCTTGAGAGTGCATCTGCAACAAAATTTTTCTTCCCTTTTCTATAGATGATGTCAAACTCATAACCCAATATATTTGTGACCCATTTTTTCTGTTCTTCTATAGATAATATTTGTTCTAAAAAGTATTTAAGACTATCATGATCCATTTTTACCTTGAAGTGTCTTCCCATTCAGTAAGGTCACCATTTCTTAAGTGCATGTAGTATTTCCAACATTTCCTTCTCATAAATAGCTTGCTTGAGATGTAGCAGTAAAAATACCCAATCACCTACATCAAAATATTTGTCACTACAATGTTGATCTACTTGTTGTTTCATTCGATTTTGCACCAAAGTGGCATTATCCTTTAAAAGTTGGAGAAGTTGTTGTTGATGCTCGATGTGATCTTTCACTACTTGAACCTTTTTCTTCTTGATATGCCCTTCTATCATGAGAGTTTGAGGAGTGATAATTTATTCCAATGCTTTACAAGATATGGTCGGATTCATTTCTTGATGCTTGATGTGATCTTTCACTTCTTGAACATTTTTCTTCTTGATATGTCCTTCTATCTTGATAATTTGAGGAGTGGTAATTCTGGCCAATCCATTACAAGATATGGTTGGATTCATTTCTTCTTTCTTGATGTGATATTTCACTTCTTGAACCTTTTTCTTCTTGATATGCCCTTCTATCTTGAGAGTTTGAGGAGTGGTAATTCTTGCCAATGCTTTACAAGATATGGTCGGATTCATTTCTTCTTTCTCTAGGGTTGGTTCCTGGTGTATATACTCTTCTTTTGATGTTTCTTGATCCTTTTCTTCCTCCTCTTCATAATCTATGTAAAATAATTTCTTCTCAACACACTTATGACCTTTAGTGCATTTTCTATCACAATTGTAACAAAGTCCCTTTTCTATTTTCTCTTCCAATTGTTGTGGTGTAACCCTTGTAGGTTGTGGAAGGCTAGGAGAAACAACACTTCCATTATTATAGTTGTGAGGGGTAGACTTCCTTGTTGCCATAATTTTACTTTCCACTATGTAACAAAGCTCTTTTACTTTTTCCAATTGTTGTGGTGTTGCTCTAAATAAGGTGTTGCTCTTTGTATCCTCATAATGTGTTATCATTTCCTCCGTGAAAATTGACCACGTAACAAGTTCTTTACGAGAACAAAGCCCTTTATACCATAAAAAATGATCTGGTTCTAAATATGAAGATGTAATACATACCTTTTGTATTAGTGGTACACCATGTAGATCAAAATATTTCTCCATCTAAAGTATCCAATTTACCGAATCCTTGCCATCAAACTTCCTCATATTGCCTTTTCTTGATTTTAGGAGCTCAATCTTGAAATGACTATAACTCTGTAATTTCGGTTCTTCCAGTTTTGAAATTGCGATCTACAGTAGCCCTCTGTGTCCTCTTTCCAATGCCACCAGTCTGATCCAAATCGGATTCTCCAAGGAAGAGTTATGCCAAATCTCCCACAGTGACCTGATTATAAACTAGTTCAGTAGAACAAATTTGTGTGATGTGCCACGTGTCACTGTTTCAACCTTTGGATTTGAAGAATGTATAAAAGAAACTACAGTCTATCCTCATTCTATAACTTCTAATGAAATTTCAATCTGATGCTCAAAACAAAAGTTATGACTATTTTCCCCAGGTCACCTGTTTGGAATGTAATTCGGGAGTCTACAAAAAGGCCTACTTCCTCATATCATATCTCCGTAAATATAGTACCAAAATCTCTGAAATTCAGATCTGAGCTTTAGACCAATTTCAACCCAAATGGGTTTTTTTATTAGCATCTGAAATGTCACAGAAAAAAATTTATAGCGCAAATTCCATGATGACCTGTTTGGAGCAGCGAACCCCTAGAATCCAAACCTCTGATACCAAATGTTATGAAACCAGCTCACAAAAAGATAGAAAAGATAGATCAATGTCATAGAATTCAGCCTCTTCAAGGGGGAAAACTCCTTTACATTACACAAATGAACAATTCTTAGATGATACAGATTACAAGACCTCCTTTCTATGTATAGGAGTCTAAGGAGTCATAATATAATCAGAGCCGACATAACAGTAATAATGTAAGGGCACAATAATAACAATAGTGGGCTTCTATGGGGAACAATAGTAACAATATGGGGACTACATGGGTACAACAATATAATAAGGGGGCTGTACTAATAACAATAAGGTGTTACACTAGTAGTATAGGGGCCTAACACTATTTCAGGTATACCTCCTGTATTTTTAAATCCTTTTTAAAATTTATGTTTTTATGTCTTGAAATTGTCTTTAATTTTTAAATTGTCTTCAACTGATGTGTTTGAATTTAATGTATATGATATTATACTTCTAGTTTGTTAATTATATATGTTAAATTATGTTTATTATTTGTAGACCCCCAACAAGCCGAAGCTAAGGATTAGAGTTAAACATCGATCCCTTGATGGGATGATGCTAAAACTCATATCACATTTTAGTATGTTATGACCCACCATACATGGATCATGGAAGAGATGCGTAACATCTCTACCAATTCACTGAGTCATCGTAGTTTGTCTTTAATGTTGGATAAAATTAATAGGTTGATTGAGACATACCAAAGGCTGGGCCCATAGAGCCACCTCCTACAGTTCATACATAGGATTAGGAGGCATGAGGTTAGAGGCCCAGATACTGGGGAGGTGGTAAAAGAGCCCACCAAGGATATTGATGTTCTTGGGGAGTTTTTTGACATCCCTTTGCATCACCTTGATAGACATAGAGGTGTTGTGAAGACAGTCCCTTCTGTAGACAAAAGCAATCTCTCTAGTCCTATGAGAGGATCTAGAAACAAACCAGACAAACTAGTGCATACTTTCCCAGTTTATGTTGAAAAATGCAAAGTGAGAGAGAGAAACCTACCTCACTTTGATGCTAAGTTCTCAACTTTTGATGATGATCTCAATCCCTTAGCTTCCAAGATTGCTCCTTGCTATTCTTTGTGTCTGAATACCTGCAAGAGAGATCAAACGACAACAAGAGATACAAGAGAATACATAGCATAATTCAAACATAAAATACATGACAGATCAAGGAGCATCATGCTAAGTGAAATAAAGATTTATACACGTTTGGCTTGGACTTTGAACCATCATGAAGGAGGCCTTCAACATCATGTACCTCGAATTGAGTCATTATCCTGGGGGCATGCAAACTCATCTCAAGCATAATTTATCTTTGATTCAAGGTTGTGTAAAAATGAAACTGAACCCAAACATAGTTTGTTTCTATTTCAAGCTTGTGTAAAAATGAAACTAAATCCAAGCATAGTTTTTTCTCATGTTTCAAGCTTGTGAAAAAATGAAACCATCTTCAAGAATACTCAAGCATAGTTTCCCGTGTTTCAAGATTATGTAAAAATGAAACCATTCCCACTTTACCTCTCGTGATTTCCATATTTATCAACCTATTTTGTTGGACACGCCTTGGTTTTTTTATTCCATCATCACCATCTCTTTGGTTGATCACACTTTCACTTGGTTGTTTTACCATTGCCTAATGAGTGGTCTTATTAGCCAACATGCTGACCTTTACATGTTTTGAGAAATTCCATCATGACCAGAACCAGTTTCTATCCTTTTATACCACTCGTTCCCCATTAGAGTCACCATTTTGTTGTGAATACAATCCCTTCTACGTACATAAGAGATCTCTCTAGTCCTATGAGAGGATCTGGCAACAAACTGGACAAACTAGACAAACTAGTGCGTTCTTTCCTAGTTTATGTTGAAAAATGCAAAGTGAGAGAGAGAAACCTACCTCAATATGATGCTAAGCACTCAAATTTTGATGATGATCTCGATCCCTTAGCTTCCAAGCTCACTCCTCGCTATTCCTTGCATATGAATACCTGCAAGAGAGATCAAAATACAACAAAAGATACAAGAGCATGCATAGTATAATTCAAACATAAACTACATGACATATCAAGGAGCATCATGCTAAGTGAAATAAATATTTATACACTTATGGAAAGTAAACACCAGATTTATTTATTAATGAATCAAAAAGGGAAGCATACAACCATTGCCTTGATGTTTGATAACTCCTTTGTAGTGGATTTCCAAGTCCAAGCCAAGACCATTCAAGCACTCCTTCTCCTTAGCTAGATGGGAAACATTTGGTCATAGATTCAACACAAGAATGTAGGCAACTAATGACCAATTATTTGGGGATGGAAGGGACTTGATTTATAGGAAGGGAGAGGGAGTTATGGATCCACAAAAGAGGGAGGAATATAAACATCTCAAGGGGAAGATTCCTAAAGGTAGGATCAAGGACTCAAAATGGGAGAGATTGACCATATCTCTATCCAACAACATCCAGATCATTGTTCTCAAATATGCTAGCAGGGGAAGCTTCTTCTCCACTTTAGGAAGGACTGCCAGAAGAGGTTCAATGTAGGTTTTCATATCAAAAGGCACACTGGTAGTGCTAGGTCAGCATGATGCAACAGAGCATCAGCATGGGCCAACAGTAGTGCAAAGCACGCTGATCTTGAAAACTAGGGTTTCAAGCAAATTTCTCCAGAATTCTCTTAGGGAAGCTATTCTTCCATTCTTTAGGGATGTTTCTATATGTGTTTCATGGTGAGTACACTTTGAAAATTTTCATAATTTTGACACTTCAGGATATGGGCTGGGAAGTGTGACAAAATACCATGTAACAAATTCCCCCTAAAGCATGAAAAGTGTTATGCATGATTTCATGTAAATACTTTGTACATTAGTGTGATTCATTAGTGTGCAGTTGGTTTTGGTGTGTTTTTTTGCTTTTGTAAATGTGTTTTCCTCTACTTACCGCATTTTCTACTTGGCTTTCAGATGTCATCAAACCTTTATGTTGGTTTCAATAATGGTGCTTGTTGTAGTACACAGAATCTATCTTCTGTTGCATGGGCCATATATGGCCCTAATGGTGAGTTAGTGAATTTTCAAGGCATATGTTTAGGTCGTACCACTAATAGCATTGTTGAATATAGTGTGGTTATCGAGATTTTTTCAGAAGCGATTGCTCTTGGCATTAGAGAGTTAGTCATTAATCTCGATTTACAACTCATTGCACTACAACTTAACAGACTATATTTAATTAGAAACCCTCATATTTTGAGAATGTATTAGCAAGTTCGTCTCTTAGAATGAGACTTTGATTATATCACTTATCAACATATTGTGAGATGTTTGAACACATTAACAGATACATCGGCTAATTACGTTCTAGATAGACATTTCCATCATATGTAAATACAAAAACATATAATAGAAACATTAGATAAGAATCAAGGAAAACATGCATATATATATATATATATATATGTGTGTGTGTGTGTGTGTGTGTATATATATATATATATATATAGATATAAATAAGTTTTCAAAATGTTGATTACATCAAAATATCAAAATCTATGTTCTCAGATACACATGGCTTCTCCAGCCTACATAACTGAAGAAAATGAAAACTAGAGACAACTATCCGCCAACATGGTGCTTATGGTAGCATGAAACAACTCTGATGACTTGGTTTAGCAATCGATGTAACCTGGCGGACGCTCGTATAGTTGCTTATAATATTGTAGTGGCACTTCGTTAATAGACGCATATTCTAGAATTCCTCCTGTCAAGGCCTCCAGGTTACATTCCACCCCTATGATTGGGTCAGCTCCCTCCTCATAGGGAGCATCCTCTATCTGTTGTGCCACTCGCCTGGCTATTGGAGAAACCCCTGGAGGTATCTTTGGTCCAACATCTGCAAAAACAACAAGTGTCAAATCTCAGTACACATATAAAAGAAATATCAGAAACTTAAAAAATAGGTTTTACCTGCATCAGTCCACTTTGTACCATGTGGAAGTGGAAGGTCGGTATATCCCTAGAAATTCGTGCCAACATATGCCCAATCATCTACCATGACTAGTTGTTGTTGCAACCATCAAAAAAATGTTGGATGAATGACATTTTCTGACCACCTCCATGTTGAGGCATGAGCTCACCCCATCTCAGTAATCATGGATCCTTAAGCACTGCGGCATCCACTTCTATCCACTGATATTTGTACAATGGTACATGTTCCAAGAATAATGTCACCAAGATAGATCCATAGCCTAACTATTTTAGCTTCCCTGCCTTTCATTTCATGAGTTGACTCTTCATGTTGACCAACAATCCTTCACACCAGTTGAAAAATGTGGGACTTAGACAATCAATGGCATACTCGAAATGAGACTTTGTTGCTTCATGTAAAGCTTGTGCCACAACTATTCGGGCCATGGTATGGAGAATTGTTGTTAGCGGCATATGGGTGCTAGTTTTATGTCTATCTTCCCACTCTGAGTTTTTCGAGTGCCTGGGAAATGTCTCGCAATCAACATATCCGTACTCTCCCCTCCAGTATGAGAACCGAACATATAAATCCATTGTCCCCTTCTGGACAAACCCATAATGAAATAGATGCTTGTGATATCTATCTCAAGTTCTTGGTCCCCAATCATAAATAGTTGGCGATCTACATCCCACAAACCAATAAAATGCTGCAATAACTCAACTTGTCTCATAATCCCAAGAATACAGAATAATTTCAGTAACCCACATTCCCAAAGGGCTGATATGCAAATTTGGATCTTGGGCTTCCTGGTGATCTTCTACCTCATTCCCTCTCTCCTTGCATTCGATCACCATTTTTCGTGGATTAACCTGTGGAACATCCATAAACCAAGTTTTCATGAGCATCTATGGAGATAAATTCATAAAATAATCATTAAATATGGAGTGTTTTTTGAAACTTTTATAACCCTACACCAACACATCTGTTCCTATATTTTTTTGCGCTTCCATCACACTATAAAATTTGAGCCCAGGGTGATTAGCGCGGGTTTGATGGGTAAAACCTGTGCTGATCGCCCTCTACACAATTTTTTTCCAAGCCCTCCTTATAGAATATACTATGGATAAAAGTATATAAAATCATAATTAAAATGAAGAGAAGAGATAGATATCTTACCTACAGCAAACAGATCAAAGAATGGTGTCCTGGATTGGTTGCACTCCTCACTTGAAGATCAGGGAAAATAGGGTAAAAAGTGCTCTCTGATTTACAAAATGTGAAATGGTAAAAATATTTTTACTTTTTGAGTTTTTATAAGTTTTAAAAGATATTTTTACCAAATTAGGGCACATTTTACTTATATTTTAATATTTTTTTCTTGAAATGGGTGATGTGTGTTTCACTTGTCCACCAACAGGTCATGGATACATGGTGACAATGATTAATTTTGACTAAATCAATGAGTTTTATTTTATCAATTTTTCAGACTCGTTAAAAATAAATGAAAAAGGAACCCCCTTGAGTCATCTTTAAGCTCTTTTCTGACTCTCGAAATATGCAAATATTGTCAAGTACTTGTCGTTTCCAACTCGTTGAAGTAAATGAAATGATGTCTACTCATTATAAGTTTAACCCTTTTCTGGACTGAGATATATAATTGTATGAAAAAGGAATACCTTAGTCAAACATGGCTAAGAGATTCTCTTGGATATTGTTTTCTCCCTTTTCGGATTCGAGAGACTATTTACGAAAATGGACCTTTGGAATTTTCTTTTTGCCTCTTTTTCAAACTCTCTAAACATGAAAAAGATGTCGAGTTACCCTTCATCATACTTGTAAAACTTAAACGGTGCAGGGCTTGTCACCATGACGAGATCGAGTTTCTCCTTTCTACGACTCGTTAAACTTACAAGGATGGATTCATCTAAAGGATGAAATTATATGACAAGAATATTTTTTCCCCTTCAAGCTTGCGATAAAAGATAATGAGGTACTAACTAGAAATAGTGGGGGAAATGAAAGTGAACACCTCTTGTATTTTTGGTAAGGGAAACATGTCTCTCTTTAACATGACACTTATCTATTGCTCATGTCGGGTTTGGGTTATCCTCACTTCATCACTTTCCTTCCTAGTTTTTGGGAATCCATTTCTCCTCTCATTTGATTATACTACATTGTCATCATGACCTTTGATCCTTTGTTGAGTCAAATGCTGCCAAAATCTGGAGTCGTGTCTCCGATATGTTCAAGAGAAGTCCCATTTGCATTTTTTTTACTACTTATACACCGCCTGACCTTTCTGCCATAGTCCTGAAATAAACTTACCTAATCTACTACATCTTTTGTTTCGTTTCAATGATGTGGGATACATTATGACCCTCCTTCGATGGATCACTTCCTGTCGACTTCAGCTCATTATCTAGGAAGATGATCTAGAAACTCCCTTACAATTTGGAGCCTACATGCCTTAATGGCAAGTTCTTCGCATTCGACGATAGGTTTACATCATTCACCTTCAATCGAATGATTCTGCAACTGTTTGACTTTAGCTTCATTATTCACACTTGTGGATTGTGTTGTTGTACCTTGAGAGCCATTGTCATTATTGGTGGTTTCTCTCATGCCTGTTAACGGTTTACATCATTGACTAGTAATGAGGTGGTTTTCTATCATGTTTGACCCTGACACATCTATTCACATGGTAGAATTTGTACATTGATCGGATCGAGACAGAGATGAAGACCCTGGGTTTCATCTAATAAATCTAGGTTGCGTGGAGTTATGAGTTATTCATGATTGTACACATGATTCCTTCTATATGTATGGATGTGACCATATCATGGGTCCATACATATGATCCTTTCTATTCGGATGGTTTCATCCATGTCATGGATCCATACACATGATCCCTTCTATTTAGATGGATGTGCCCATGTTGTGGATTCATGTATTGTTAGATGCCTATTCAGAGATGTATTATTAGGCATATTTATATCAGATATTTCAGCTATGTATATTGTATCATGCTTGATTTCTAGGTCTCCTAACGGTGTTTTTCTGAGTCCTTGCCTTGACTTGTAAATAATTTCACCCATCACTACGTGATCTGCCTTCATGCTTTAGGCGGAATATGTTACATAGTATTTTGTCACACTTCCTGTCCCATATCCAGAAGTGTTAAAATGACAAAAAATGTCGAAATGTATTCACCATGAAACACATACAGAAACATCCCTAAATAATAGAAGAAGAGCTGCCCTGAGAGAACTCTGGAGAAATTTTCCTTAAACCCTAGTTTTCAGGATTAGTGCACTTTGCACTACTGCTGACCGTTTCTTACGTTCTATTGCAACATGTTGACCTAATGCTACCAGCATGAATTTTGGGTGAAAACCCGCGTTAAACCTCTTCTGGCAGTCAGGCTTCCTAAAGTGGAGGAGAAGTTGCGCCTGCTAGAATCTTCGAGAAAAATGAGCTGGATGTTGCTAGATATAGATATGGTCGAGCTCTCCCATTTTGAGTCCTTGATCCTACCTTTAGGGATCTTCCCCTTGAGATGTGGACCTTCCTCCCTATTTTTTGGATCCCTAACTCCCTCTCCCTTCCTATAAATCAAGTCCCTTCCATCCCCAAATGGTTGGTCATTGCTTGCCTGCATTCCTATGTTGAAACTATGCCCAAATGTTGCCCATCTAACTAAGGAGAAGGAGTGCTTGAATGATCTTGGATTGGACTTGGAAATACACTACAAAGGAGGTCTCCAACATCAAGGCAATGGTTGTATGCTTCCCTTTTTGATTCATTAATAAATACATCTAGTGTTTACTTTCGATAAGTGTATAATTCTTTATTTCACTTATGGAAAGTAAACACCAGATGTATTTATTAATGAATAAAAAATGGAAGAATACTTGTAACCATTGCCTTGATGTTTGATACCTCCTTTGTAGTGGATTTCCAATTCCAAGCCAATACCATTCAAGTACTCCTTCTCCTGAGTTAGATGGGCAACATTTGGGCATAATTTCAGCATAGGAATGCAAGCAAGCAATAACCAACCATTTGGGGATGGAAGGGACTTGATTTATAGGAAGGGAGAGGGAGTTAGGGATCCAAAAAAGAGGGAGGAATGTCCAGATGTCAAGGTGAAGATCCCTAAATGTAGGATCAAGGACTCAAAATGGGAGAACTCAACCATATCTCTAGCCAACAACATCCATCTCACCGTTCTCGAAGATTCTAGCAGGCGAAGCTTCTCCTCCACTTTAGGAAAGAATGCCAGAAGAGGTTCAACATGGGTTTTCATATCAAAAGCCACACTGGCAGCGCTAGGTCAACATGTTGCAATAGGCCATCAACACAGGCCATCAGTAGTGCAAGCACACTAATCTTGAAAGCTAGGGTTTTAGGAAAATTTCTCCAAAATTCTCTCAAGGAAACTCTTCTTCTATTCTTCAGGGATGTTTCTGTATGTGTTTCATGGTGAGTACACTTTGACAGTTTCCGTCATTTTGATGCTTTAGGATATGGGACAGAAGTGTGACAAAATACTTTGTAAAAAGAGGTTTGATTCCATTGAAATATTTTAGGTATGTTGATGCATCCCCTTTTGTGTATTATAGATTCATTGGAGCTTGGGACCAGTTCCCCCACCATGACCAGGTCCCCATTTATTTTTCCAAGCATTTTTATGTAGAGTTCGTGTTACATATGAGGTCGGATTACAATGATACTGGATCTTGTTATTATGGAATCAGCTTGGGATGTACCTATGAGCGTGATGGGGCTTGTAGGGACCCTAGGAATGTACCACCAACTTTGAGATTCTTGCCACTACCATCTTAGAGCTTGGTATTACCAACAGAGATAGAGGAGCTATCACAGCTTAGTGGTGAGACTAGGGAGACTATTATATACAACATATGGACGTCATTGGCCAGTGCACGTGTTATATTGGATGGAGAGATTAGGAAAGCACCCCCATTTCCTCGCGACGCACCTGTGCCCTTATATGATGATGCATTTCTCATGAGTTTACCCTTTAACTAGATTTTAACATATACATGTATGTATCATAATGTCATTTGTGAGACTTGGAGGGTGCACAACCTACGTAACATAGATAAGGTACACATATATATGAAACTTTTTACTCTTATTGTCAAATTATACATAATTATTTATATTAATTTATAGTTCGTATTAGATTGTATTTATGTTAATAAGTTCATGACAACATATAGACTCAACCTAGATACATGGATGAGCTTATGAGTTCATTTGAAGGGGCAGTTGATAAGCCAGGCCATCCTCAACCAGAGCATGTTTCCATGGATTCTCCTCCACCTCTACCTTATATGTTCACTAATGTGGAGGAGAGTCACTCTCTACAACCACATGGACCAGCAATTGAGGTAAACTTTTTTATTCCTAAGATTTCAACATTTTCTTTTTTTAAGTTACACATATATGTTAATTAATTTGTAGACTAATTATAATTTGTCCTTGCCATTGTTTACAGAAGCCCATATGCAGAGCATCATTGATGTCATTGTTATGTGGAGAGATGAGTGGGATGCTTAGTTTAGAGGCACTGATGATGCAGGTCCATTGACGCAGGCCCTAATCATTGAGCCACAAGAAGGGGAGCACCAAACCTAGATTCATCAGACCCCCATCCTATCTGACTTGTATTTGGACTCGACTGAGGTTAATAGATTCAAGTATATGTGATTCAAAATCATTTATTTCCATATTGTTTATTTTGTACAAATAATGATCTAATTAGTTTGAGTTTGAATGTGTTATATTGCAGTACCATCTTATGGACACTTACTTTGTGCGCGAGAACTGACATAGGAGTTCTGGTGGTACTTAGAGTGGATAGTTTGTATATTTCGAGGCTCATTTCATAGGGCACATTCACATGGAAAATTTATGGATGTACATGGACATTATTTTAGTTTATGGATGCTTATTATTTCATTTTATGGATGTTCATGTGATATTTGTAATTTGTATATATGTTCATGTGGATAGTTTATTGATACATGTATTCACTATTTCAATTTATGGATTTGTATTAATCTTGTTTATGGATGCTCATTAATTTTTGAATTTTATGGATCTGTTGAAATTATTTCACTAATTTAAAAAAATTTCTATATTATAACTTTTATTAGTAAAATATAACAATTTTGATTTCTAGTTTCATAGACTAAGAAAATAAGTACAATCTTAAGCTATGATGCAAGTCACTTTGATACTTAAAATGAACTAAAATATATCACGTATCAATTTAATATTGAACATGGAAATAATTACAATCATGCTTCATATTGGCTTGCAACAAGTGTCTTTTAGTGCAATCAATATGTATGTTATTACAATTCAATTTTAAAAATAAATTATTTGAATTATAAATTCATCCACATTATCTATATATATATATATATATATATGAAAATTTTTGTCACCAACCCATATACCATTGCATGGACAACTTTTTTAAGCATTTCAATCAATTTATTATCTCAATGTTAAATTAAAAAACACAAATAGGATTGAAATAGGTTTTATTCAATTTTAAAAGATGCCATGTAAACAAAAAATACATTTTATTCAACATTATTTCTTTTGAGATTATCTACAAGAGATTAGTCATAACATGATATAAGTCAATCATATTGAAATTTAATATATAGGTCAAAAAACAATATATGACAACATTTCTATAATTTTATATAATGTTATCAACTTTCTTAAATTTACAAGTAGTTATCCAAGTATTTCAATCAATTCTTTATGATTGAAATAAGTTTTATTCAATTTTTAAAAACTCAAATATGATTGAAATAAGTTATATTCAATTTTAAAATATGTGGAGATGTAAAAGTTACAAATACAAGTTTTATTCAATTTTATTTTTTTTGAGGTTATCTACAAAAGCTTAGTCATAATGCACATCGTCAATAATTTTTTTGTGCTTACACTAAAATCAATGCACAATGTTAAACTAATTACCTTGAAATTAATGTACACCATATATCTAGTTACATCAAATCAGAAATCAACATCTTCACTGAAATCAATGCATCTAATGAAAGCAATCAAATAGGATGAGAAATCAACATCTACACTAAAATCAATGCATCTAATGCAAACAATCAAATAGGATTAGAAATCAACATCTACACTAAAATCAATGCACCTACTGATAGAAGCAATAAAATAGGATTAGAAATCAGCATCTACACTGAAATCAATGCATCTAATGCAAGCTCATTCAAAAAATGTTAGCAATTAACATCTTTAATGAAATTAATGCATCCAATGCAAACAATGAACTAGAATTAGAAATCAACATCTACACAAAAATCAATGCATTCAATGCAAGAAATCAAATAGGATTAAAAATTAGCATTTCGACACTGAAATCAATGAATCTAGTGCAAGCAATTCCCTTTCTCTCCCCCCCACATCTATATTGGTATCTCCCTCCATATCTCCTTCTTTGTCTCTCTATGTCTCCCCCTAGACACACACACACACTTTCTCTTCATATCTATCTATCTCTCCCTCACTCCCTTTAATCTTGTCTTTCCTCTCTCCCCCTTCCATCTATATCTCTATCTCCCTTTGTCTCTCCTTCTTCATCTCTCTATATCACCCTGAAAACATACACATTATTTATCCATATCTATATATATGTCCCTCCCTCTCCTTCTCCCTCTCCTTCTCCCTCTCTCTCTCTCTCTCTCTTCCCCTTCTCTCCCTTTGTCTCCACTTATATATCTCTTCCATCCTACTCTCCTCTCTCCCTCTCTCCATCTCACTTGTCTCTCTCTCTCTCTCTCTCTCTCTCTCTCTCTCTCTCTCTCTCTCTCTCTTCACCTTTCTCACTCTATATGTATTTCTTCTTACCTCACTCTCTATCCCCTTCCAACACCATATATCTCCCTCCCTCCCTCTCATGTCTTCTATCTCTTCCTTTCTCTCACACCCCCCTCTGTCTATTCCCTTCATCACTCACTCACTCTCTCTCTCTCTATCTCTCTCGAGCTTCATCCTACAAATCTATTCACTATCTCCCTCCTTCTCTCATTATCTCCCTATTCGCTCCTTCTCTCCTTCTTTGTCCTTCTATCTCACCCCCAAACATACACACTCTCTCTCCATCTCTCCATTGTCACTCCCTCTCTCTCTCTCTCCACCTTTCTCTCTCTATATGTCTTGAACTTCTTCCTTCCCTATCTTTTCCTCTAAATCCATCTCTCGAGCTCCCTCTCTTTCTCAAAGACTCTTTCCTCCTCTCCCTCTCTCTATATTTGTGTCCCCCTTTCTCTCTCTTACCCTTCTCTTCCACTCTCTCTCCTCTATATTTCAAAAATTTTAAAATACTTTAACAATTAAGATAATATGCTTAAATGATTTTTATTTTTATTTTGATGTCAGACACAAATTTATTTTTTTATATAATACATATTTAAAATGCAATATTTCAAATGTGTGTTGTACATTCACCTCGGTAGAAAATGATAATTTTCCATGGAAATATTATCTAAAATTTTCCAAAATATTAATGGTCCAACTATCTCCATTAGAAATATAAAGAGCACTTCATGTCTTCTAATTGAAACTATTTAGGTTTTATTTTTTTAGGTAGTTTTAGGTTATGATTACTTCAGGATTTTAAAAATATTATATAATTTATTATGTTATATTTATAAAAAATTAGGTTAAATAAAATTAACATATTGATTAATCGTGTATGACTCTTTTAATGTTAATGACTCTTTTGTTGACGCCTACGACGTATATCAACCACATTTATTAATGTGGTTGTGCTAGTGTGTGTCTATATATATATATATATATTATATTATATTAATCCAGAATTAATATATTTAATATTAGCATTAAAATATATTAATATTAATTTTTTAATATTAAGATTAAATTTAGTAATTTTTCTACATGACATGATAAAAAAAATGATAATAATATTTGGAATTTTAAAATGTGGTCAAAACTTAAATTTTAGATCAATTATGGGATTCAAAAGATTTTGTATAAAGGCTTGATCGAGCATAATAGTGCTCAATCGGGCCCCTATTAATCACGTACATGGATTGATCAAGGATTTACAAAACCATCGATAGAGCACTTTAAGCACTCAATCGAGCCTTTGAAGTACTAAAATCCACAATTTCAGTACCCCTTCTGCAAAATTTCCTGCAACACCATTTTGTACCCTAGCGAACTTAGGGATTTTATCCTTAGGTAGCAGAGTTGATCATGTTGGATTCATGAAGGAATCCTCTGTCCAATGGAATATGAGTTTGACATTTTCGAATTCATAAGATATTTTTCATCTAATTTCTTTTAAACATAATGCTTTTTTTTTAACAATTTTAAAGAGGTTGAATAAAAAATTAATTTCATAACATATACACAATGAAAAAAAGTCAAAAAATACCACTATTTTCGTTTACTAGTCCTATTCAAAAGGGTACTCTTGGTTTTTCAATTTATTTAAATAGTTGAAAAAAACCTTACGTGAACATATGTGTCTGCAAAATGTAATTGAAATATTACTTCGCCAATTTCGAAAAATAATAAAAAATAAAATTTTGCATAAAAAATAAATTTTTAATATGAAAAAATTATCTCTCTCAGTGCAAATCATGTTCATATATATATATATATATATATATATATATATATATATATATATATATATATATATATATATATAGATGTGAAAAATTACACATTTTAGACTAAGTTATGCTACATGAACACACGCATACCTCTTAAGATGTGTGAAAATTTGCAAGGACAAGCATTTCATTAATTGAAAATTGACATATTATACGAAAATATATATTTTTGCAAAAAAAATCATTAGGACAACAACATAATTCTCCACAATTTATCTTTTTACTCCGAATAAAAATTCACAGTGCTTATATGAATTTTTAGGGCTTCAATTCGATAAAAGAGGAAAAACTTGAAATGTCATCGCCACATTTGGCCCAAAAGTGTAACCCATCTTCATGTATTCACCCATGAAAAGTTTAAATCATTATAGGAGGTGGTTTCAGTTTCACTTTACAAAGAAGTATTTTTGTTCTATTCTCACTACTCGATATCACTCAAGCTAGTTGGATACAAATTACGTAGTGGTTTTTGGGTTCTGGTCTTCTAACATGATTTGTATATGATGCATACATTATACATGTTGGAGCCTCATACAAATAGGTTGAAGTTTTTA
Source organism: Pinus tabuliformis (assembly GCA_031772625.1). Lineage (NCBI taxonomy): Eukaryota > Viridiplantae > Streptophyta > Pinopsida > Pinales > Pinaceae > Pinus > Pinus tabuliformis. Next base: position 918,425,104 of record CM062816.1, read on the forward strand.
TTGTATGTGGCATTGTACATTATGATATGAATCAAGTTCTGGATCGATAGGTAGTGATTCGTCACATGAATGGAGATTTGAAAACTAAACTATGATTGGACCAACAAGTAGTGATTGGTCATGGATTGGCCACGTAAGACGAGACATGGAAGTAGGGTTCATTCTATGATCGAAAAAAACTAAGGTCAAAAGTATATATATATATATATATATATATAGATATATATATATATATATATATATATATATATATAGAGATATATATATATATATATATATATATATATATATATATATATATATAGATATATATATATATATATATATATATATATATATATATATATATATATATATATATATATATAAAGCTGAGGCAAAAGTTTGAAGTATGGAAGCAAAGCTTGTTGCCAAATTTAGTGGAAGATAAAAAATGAAGGCAAAGTTTAGTTTTGGCGAGAGTATGAGCACTACTCTAGAATAAGTATGATTACAAAGTTGAGGCATTTCTTTATACTGTGTAGGTGTACTGGTTGGATATATATAGCGACGGTTGGCCATATATAGCAGAGAACTCTATGGTGGAGACATAATTTTGGTTCCTAATGACAAGGGGTTGCATATGATATGGAACAAAGTTCTAGGTTGTCATAAGGTGCATAGGACAAGCGTTTCCAAGTTTGATGACACATATACATAAGTTACACAATAATGTGATGTGGATTTTGGACACCCATGCATGCCAAATTATTATGGTAAATCATGGGATGACATACACACACTAGTCAATGCAGAATTGGTCCTACTCTTTGAAGTTAGAATAGTCTCAGTGAGACCAATTCAGAAGGATGGACTTACAAGGAACATCGAGCAGGTTAGTTGGTAGCAGATTTGTGTTACATGAATTGAGCCCCAAGTTTGAGCCTATGCAGCTGTTAGCTTGAAATGTTTTATTATTATTTTTTATAATTTCCATTTTTTCAAACAAATAACAAGTCAATGTGTACATTTTGTAGCACCATTGTCAAAATGTGGAATTTGTAGAAGTGCATCCTGAAAAAGGGCATTTTGTAGAACCCTTAATTTAATATATACGGTTTTGTATGGTTTTTGGAGCTTTCTGGGCTCATTTAAAGTCCAAATTGGATGCCTGAAGAGGCACGATGATCATAGTTCCAAGATGTACACTTCTGAAAGCATGAAAAGCCTTGTTGATACTCTTTTGATGATCGAGATATATGTTATGTGATTTGGGAGCTTAAGAGTATATTATATTCGATTTTGGGTATATGGAAAAAACAAGTTTCGAGAAGGATTTTATGTGACTAGATTCATGAACAAGTTGGAGTAGAGTATGGACAATTGTATGAAATCTCATGATAGTGATTGATATTATGGTGTTTATAGGTTGTGACAATGATTGCAGTGATAATGTTTGCAAATTATGACAATGTTTAAAGAATGTGACATTGATTTTAGTGACAATGTTTGTAGGTTGTGATAATGATTACAGATTGTGACAATTTTTATGAGAGCAGATTCATTGATAGAGAACCATAGATGATGATGGAGGATCTAGTTTAAAATATTTTGAAAAGAGGTCCACATGAATTTGAAGAAGGAGGTGGGTGCCTCCACTAAGGCTGGAGCCTAGAGAAGGTTGGAGTTTGGTCATTGTCAAGGTTGGCACATCAATCAGATTTGAGCCTAGAGTAGGTCAAATCTTACTCATCGTTGAGGTTGGTTCCTCAATTGGGTAATAACCTAGAATGAGCTGTTTCTTGCACAATTTTGAGGTTTGTGCCCAAATAAAATTGTATCCTACCACAATTATCATCTTGCATATTTTGGGCGTGGGTGCCTCTAGTAAGTCGGCGCCTACAAATCTATGTAATGAATTTAAGAAGAAGAAGAAGAAGGAGAAGAAACTGTGGTTTTCTCCTATATGGGTTTCCACATAAAAGATTGTGTCCTCTTGTGTGTATGTGATGTTTTATTGACGTCTTATTAAAGTGATGATAGCTAAATGATGGATTGTTATATTTATTGATATGTTGTTAATGGTTATGATTCATTGGTACGTAATTGTTCATTGATGAAAATTTGTGAAATAATAAAATTCCTCTCACACTAATTCAGCCCCCCTCTTAATGTGATCTTTGGTCTAACACTCTCTTCATAGGTAGCTATCACTATTCTAGCCAGATTGTGCTTTATACTATTCTACTATTTCATTTATTAATAGAAGTTTGTTTTTCACCATATTATTATGCTCTCTATTATATTTCTATATTTTTGTGTTTCCTTTCCTTTCCTTCCTTTCATTTCATTCCTTGTACAACCCACATCAACACCCAATCTAGATTACAACTGGACTAATCCACACAATTATAGGTTTGTTGCATATCAACAATAAAATTCTAAGTAGTTGACCCAACGCAGGGATTTGAAAGTCAGTTTTTCAATTTTTTTTTATGATATCTCAGAAGAGGAATTTATTAGGTGGAAGCAATCAATGCAAGTAGTAGATTAGTACCAAATTAGAAAGAATAAAGAAGAGGCAATATGGAAAAAAAATATGTAGACCTTGTAGAACAAAAATTACAAATTCAAGCCTCCAAACTAGGGGAGATCGACTAGACACTATGTAGCATCTTGTGAAACTATTTGATATTAAGATATAGATGAAAGATAAGGTGCAATACCTACATCACAAAGAAAAATATCTAAAGTTGATGAGGCTTCCTCAATTTTGTAGTAGGAATTTTACTTCATTTTGAAAAGTCAAACAATATTTGGAAGAAAAAATAGATCTTGTTGCCACCATGACTACAATATTGAACAAATAGACTACATACTTGTCCTCTAGTTGTAGCTGACTCAAAATATATTAGGTTTCATTTAAATACTTCATTGACATGTTGGGCTCCACACTGGAAGGAAGAGCAGTAATGGAACCTAGCACACAACCAGAGTTGGAAAAGATACTAGAAAAATAATTAATCCAAGAGGTAATTGTTAAGACAAGGAAATAAAGCACAAATTGAGGCCAACAACACTTTAGATCATATACACAAAATTTGATAGCAAGTGTAGGACATGGATAAGAAAATTAATTCCCAACTCCTTGAGTTCTAGAATAGCTCACTTAGATGAAGTCATTATAACCATAGGTGCAATATTCCATTATAGAGTAGAATACATTTGATTAGCATCTATAGATACTAGCCCCCACAATCCATAAGAAAAAATTGAGGGAATCATGAGCTTCACCTACACTTTAAGGGTCTTCACCTCTTCAACAAAAGTATAATTTTTTAGCTGAGTGTGTCGAGGTATACCCCACACGTATAGCCTAGTTAATAAGCTACAATAGAAGAAGAAATTGAAGGATCCAAATAGTCACCTACATAATGAGAAAGAAGAGGGATCAACCCTATGGATAAATATATGCCTATGCACACTTAGAATATACATAAGAAACCATAAACAATCGATTAATCAATAAATTTTAAACCATCATTAACTCCAACAAAGAAATCACTAGAATCTCCAACAACAACACCTCAATGAGCATCATTCATTAACAATATCTTCTTCTTCTTGTACAATTGTTCACAATTTTGTATATGTAAAAGTTATAAATATCTTTTTCTTTGGGGGGAATAGGCACGTAAGGGTGGGGAGATGTTGGACAAGCTAGTTAACTTAGTTGACTAAGCCCATAAGTCATGATAGCTAACTAGACTCTATAAGTAAATATGTAAGTCGAGTTGAACTTTGAGTCAAATTGAACCACTAGTTGGGTCGACCTCCATATTAGTTCCACCGACTATGTGAGTTTAGATATTTAATCCATTGTAACTATCAATAGTTTGATATAAATATGAATGTGTCTAATGAGAATGCACTTGGGTTGTATTGCAAAGTAATACAAAGGTGCTTTTACTAGTCTACCACTACTTTTGTTCTTTTCTATTCTCTCTTTCATAGTGTTGCATGTATATATTTACTTAGTATCATCTTGGTGTATGGATATATTGGTAACCAATGCATATAATTAACTAGAATATGACAACCTATAAGCTTACAATTGAGAAGCTCTCAATCAAGTTAAGGAACACTTTGATCTATTGTTCTCACCCCTGAGCTAGGAAAATTTGAGTCAAGTCGTGCCAATATCCTTTGGTCCTTAGTTATCTTCTTAAGGGAGCTATTCTAGTTCTGTATAATTGTCTTCACTTGAGAGTGGTGGTGTTTTATTATTTTAGATCTAATAGTTATAGTGATAGATTAAGATTCATTTGTTAAGGAGGAATTGTGTCCATGTGGCCAAGGATAGAGGGGCCCAAATATGGGTGATGGAGGTGCTATAACAAGATCAAGTGTGGTTTAGTTGTTGTATAGATATTTTTTTATCAATAAGGATATACCTTATTCCCCCCAACAATGCCTTGTGTGATTATTATGCATTTTTTTATTAAGAAGCCTAGGAATTGGTTGTGAATTACTTAACCTAAAAGTAGTTTTGATCAAACATTTTACAATTACTTGAAGTGTATATATTTGATTATGGAAAGTTGTGTGCTTGTTTATGTGCATATATGTAAAACAAATTATGACTAAAGTCTCTTGGATAAGGATTCCTCACTTGGATCAAGTTTCAACTGTTATTAAAGAGTTATGTTATTTTCCCTTCTCCATTGCATTTCATACCATGACACATTAGATCTAGGAAAGTCACTTAGTATTCTATCATTGATCTCTTATGGGATATCAACCTACTCACTATAGGATCCATTAGTTAGCAATAGAAAAAAAGTCCCTATAATGGAATCATTCACTCCACAAGGGAATTCTTAAAATTTCTCTTTCTTCGATTAGTTTAGTTGATCTTTGATAAGATATACCTTTAGATTATGAATGCTAGTGTTATCTAATCTCTTAGTAAACCCATGGGTAAGAAAAAAAATTTCTTTTCAAACCTAGCATTTTTTTTTAAGTAATATATATATATATATATATATATATATATATATATATATATATATATATATATATTAACCATCACTCAAGAAATAAATGTGACTGCAATGGTGACAATCCTTGCACACATTAAATTACATGTTGTGTGGCATTTATGGACCCCACATGGGTACCTATAGAATTTTGCAATTTCTCCCTTGCTTGACTCCAAATATAGTTTTTAGGGTTTCTCCTTTAGAGATAGGTGTATTACCCTCTATTTTAAGACTATGTTTCTCTATTTGAGTTTGCATCACTATAGCTTAGTGATTAGTTACTTTTAATGCTTGAAATACCAAAAGTATTTGTTTGTTTCTTAGGGAATTTGGTTGATTTAATGTTTTGAAATGGTATTACTAGTCACTTGTTTTAAATATATTGCACTTCCAATACTTCTAAAATAGATTTGCCACTTGCATTGAAATGTCAACTTGCACATTCTTATTTTTGGGATTCAAAGTAGAATCAAGAATTGTGTTGTTTAATTTGGAAGAAAAAACATAAATGTGAAATTTCATTTCTCAGTTTATGTATTTTATTTAGCATTATTGAGTCTTAAAACATAATTAAGTTTCATTATGCTACCCTTGTTAAATAAATTCTAATCTAAAATAAACTATACTTGTTTACATTGATAAAAGCCAACAATAATCTAGGTGATAGGGCCTTGGTGTAGGTTTGGAGAGTTAATTCCCAAGGCCATAAAAATGAGACTAGAAATCAAATAAAGATTGAAAAATATAATAGTAGCCAATGGTATTTGTTTGGAAAGATCCCATATCACATGAGAGAAACAATAGGTTAAGATGATTTAAGTGTTGAGATATCTGTTTGCCCTATAGTCAATGGGTAGATAAGTAATAGAAGACTTTTGTGTAGTTGGAATTTTATTTGATGTGATACCTTTTTTCTGGAGTTTCATCTATAGTATGAAGTCTTGTACATTTCCCAACATAGAAGATTCGTCCAAAACTATTCCAACCCAACTATCAATTGTGAATTGGAAACTTTAGCAACCACTCCTAGGTTTCCCTTATGTTATTACAAGTGGGAAGTGCATGTGATACCTAAGGTAAATAGTATATCTCAATCCCAAATCCCTTGGAGGTCTCATGTCTTCAAAAGATATATTTCACCCTAAGTGATTGTAATATGTAAAATTGGTATGACTACTTCTCACACCTTTTCTGGTTGGTCTTGGGTCTTCCTACCCCAAGGTTAATTTGTAGAAGGCTTTATTTTTGGTTATTCAGTAATTAGGATTCAAGCACCTTTTAGTTCTTGATTTTTAGAAGTGCCTTTTCTTATGGCTTACATTTAGGTGTTTTTATAGTGGAGTGCTAATTGATCTCACATGTAGTTTCCCATAGGACTCTAATTTTTTGAACTTCATGTTTTGGTATTTGGTTCTTATTTTATCAAAGCTACTAATTACTTACTTTAGAAATCCAAGAGGAACTGAGGTCTTCTTCTTGAGATTGTGAAAACAAATATAGTAAGGTGTCATTTTTCAAGTCTATATCACCATTCAAGTGATCCTAAGAATGAAGTGCAAATTCATTTCAATAAAAATGTTTTTAGAGAACCTATTGAGAATTATCTTGATGAACCTTTTATTGAAGGGAGATAAGGACAAGTTGCATGGCCTAAAGGGAGTTATTTTTTGTTATAATTAGATGATCATGCACCAGAGACAAATGTCATTAAAAATTCTACTTCAAATATTTGTATTCCTCCTTTAATTAATCCTTGGGATCTAATTCTAATATAAGTGGGTGAATTTCCACCTAGAGATCCAACTAGTTTATTGCAAGATCATTCATTAAAATGACAAATGTTGGTTGTTTTTGGGGAGTGGGGTTGTAGTACAATGAATAAGGTGTGGCTCCTTCTAGCTCAACTGTGACTATTGTGGGAAATATTTTTGTCATTAACGTCAAAGAAAAGGGGAGAGTACTTATGTCAAAGATAAAGATTAGAAAATGAAAATGGTTGGAAATATTGTTTTTTGAATATTGATTCCCAAATTGGATACCCTATATTTGAAGGAATTTTCACTCCAATTATCTAGATAAAATGGGAGCATATGATATATCGTTGGAAATATTATTATAGTACCTTTAAACAGGTATATGGCACTCCCCATAATTCCATAGGAATGAGGAGATATTAAATATCTCATCAGGATGACCCAACCAAAGTATAAGCAAGCTAACCAAACCAATTTTACAAGTGAACCCCATAAGTGAGTATGAAAACACCATAAATTAAGATAATATAATTGAATTTGAAGATCATCTGAGCAATAAATGATGTGAGGGCACAAGAGGAGTTGCATAATTTTTTTTGGGGTGATTCTAGGAGATTAAAGGTGGAAGAAAAAAATGTGATTTATAGGGTGAACATGTTTGCAACATTTTCTCTATAGCCTTTCTTTTGGCATGTTTCAGACCACGAAACTTGGGGGAACTAGAGAGAATATATTCATATACTTGTGAGTAAAATTTCATGCCTTGGCTTGCTATAATTTTGGAGATATTCCTTGAGGAAGTTATTTTTCCTAAGTGATCTTGAAAGTTGCTTTAAACATGTCAGCTAGGTAGTTTTGTTATAGATTTTCTTATGGGATGTTTCAAATTGTGAAACTTGGGGGATATAGATAGAAGATCTACATGTACCAATAGTTAAAATTTCAAATCTTGGTTCACTATGGTTTTAGATATATTCTCTGAGGAAGTTAGGCCTCTTGAATGCTCCTGAAATTTGCTTCAAACAAATCAACTTGGAATTTTCACTATAAAATTCTTTTTGTGATATCTTATACTATGCAATTTGGAGGAGACATAGGAGATATATCAAGGTACATGTGGTAGAAAATTTAGATATTTTTTCACTATAATTTTTGAGATATTATTTGAGGAATTTAGTGTTCCTAAATGCTCTTAAAACATGCCTTAAACACGTTAGATTGGAATTTTTGCTAAAAAATATTTTTGAGATGTTTCTGACTATGAAATCTCGAGGAGATAGAGAAGAGACCTCAAGGTGTGTATTGTATAAATTTCAAATATTGTTTCGCTATAATTTCAAATATATGCTCCAAGGAAATTAGTGTTCCTAAATTCTCCTAAAACATGCTTCAAACAAGTTAAATTGGAATTTTTTCTATAACTTTCTTTATAATATGCTTTAGACTATGAAATCTAGAGGAGATAGAAAAGAGATTTGTTTGTACTTGTGGTAGAAATTTCAAAATCGGATTCGCAAAATTGAATATGTGGCATGTTATGAAAAATCATTTTTGGGAAGAAGCCAAAAGAAACAAGTTTTGGAAGAAGTGGACCTAATGAAGGAAGAAGCAACAAGTAAACCTGGTGAAGGAAAAATAAACTAATAGACCTAATGAAGGTAGAAGTAGTAGATAGAATTCGTGAAAGTAGAAGCAACTAAAAGACATTGTGAAGAAGCATATTTAGTCAAGTAGCTTGGTTCCTAAAAATATTTACAACAATGGGGATTGGTGTGTGTTGTAAGTTGTTGCCTACAATTCTTGTAGTAATGGGATTCGTATCTCCTGTAGATTGGTTCCTAGAAAGAATTAGAGGGGATTGGCTTCTCATGTAGGTTGGTGCCTACAAAGTTGCACAAGGGATTGGTGTCTCCTATAGGTTTGTGAGTACAAAACAACAAATTGGATTGATGTCTCTTGTAGGTTGGTTCCTACAAATCAGTAGAGGGTATTGGTGTCTCCTAGAGGTTGGTGCCTATAAAGAAACAAGGGGATTGGTGTCTCCTATATTTTGGTGTCTACAAAGAAATAAAGGGAATTCGTGTCTCCTATAGGTTGGTGCGAAGAATATGTTTCATATAAATAATTTTTGTGGTTTTCTCCCATAACAATTTCCACATATATCTTGTGTTCAGTTTATGACATTGATGTTTTATGATGATCAAATTTTTATATAAGTAAAAATTGTCATTATATTGATTCACCCCAATCAATATAATTATGAATCTAATAATTAGTATCATAGTAGGTTCCTTCAGAAGCAATATAACCACTAGAAGGAAGATATCAAAAACACTATGGCTATTTAGGATGGTTATTACACAAAAAAACCTCCATTATTTGATGGATTAAATTATTCTTTCTATAAGGAAATAATGAGGTATTATTTAATGACTCTCGGCTTTGATACTTGGAAATATATAGTGGTTGAAAGGAAGGGTGATAAGCATAATTCAAAGGACATGAATGCCATCTTGAGTGGGCTATCAAAATGATATTATGATAAGGTGATTCATTTTGAAACAAAAAAATAGTTGTTGTATAAGCTATAAAGCACCTATGAGGGAGATCAAATTTACATTGGATATGAAATAAACACCAAAAAGGTCATCTCAAGGTGAAGAAACCTCCAAATATTCAAAGAACATAGGAGAGTTCAAAGGTTGTGATTACTCTAGAAATATAGCAGATGTAGAAGAAGTGCAATCTATCTCGAAAGGAACTAGGAAAGGCAAAGGTAAGATACCATTTCGTTGTAATTATGGTAAAGTAGGTCATTTTTCTTATAGATTTTCCATTTGAAAAATATGAAGGTAATGATGATGAAGAAGATCTCCTAGCATTGAATGTTCAAGCAATTGATCATCAAAATGAAGATTCATATACAGAGGAAGAAGTTGAAGGTGAAGTATACCTTGAAGAAAAAATTGTTACCGCCGTAAAATAAATAGACTTGAAGGAAAGAATAAAAGCCAAGAATTGTTACAAAATATGAAAAGAACATGATTCTAATGAAGTTCCAATCATCCTCCTAAAGACAAAACTACAAGAGGCTAGGAAAATAGAAGATATATTGATAAGTTAGTTAAAAGAAAATGAAAAAAATTGTGAGAAGCTAGAAGTAGAGGATGTATCCTAAAAAGGCAATCTAGAGAAGACAAATGCTCAGTTAAATATGAACTTAAAGTTTGTAAAATGGAATGAAACATTAGATAATATTATTATATTTCAAAGATATCCCACTATTAAAATAGTTCTTGGCTATAAACATGAACCTAAAATCTATTCTAATGTGCTCAAAGTATCTAGCAACAATATAAGCTACATCAGAAATGAAGTTGAGGACTAACATAGATATGATTTTCAAATGAAAAAGAGAAACAATAGAAAGGAAGTAAAGAATCAATAGACATATAAATTTCCTCACAAAGATATTCATAATAGGTTTAGAAGAATAATTTCCCCAAGAAATCCCTTCTCATCGAGGTACCAAAATTTCTTCTATGGTTATTACTTTTAATGTAATAATTTTGGTCATAAGGCATTAGATTGCAGAGCCCATTTAAGAAATGAATATATGAGGAAAAAAATTAGGTATTCATATGAGATCTCAAGGAATGGTTATGTGAGCAACAATCCTAGAAGTTGTCATGAGAATGCTATAAAATAAAACAATTTATTTTCCCCCTTATTAGATCATGTTAAATGTTTCAAGTGCGATAATTTTGGGCACAAATCTCATGATTGTTGAAGCAATACATTGACGTCTCAAATTGAAAGAAGCGTAGAAGATATTATTAGAAATAGAAATAAAAGAACAAAGGTATCGAGAAAGAAGCAAGAAAATCAAGAGGAATGTGAACTAGCTCTATCTGTTCAAAACCAAGAAAGTTAGTGGTATATAGATAGTGGATGTTCACATCATATGAAAAGAGGAGTAAATTTATCTCTCTAAATAAAGTCAAAGGTGGCTGTGTCACTCTTAGAGATAATACATCAGTCAATATAATGGGTAAAGGAATATTTAGCCTTGATAATAAAAAAATTAAAGCTAAAGATGTCATGTTTGTTGAAGGTTTAAAAAACAATATTCTAAGTGTAAGTCAAATGGTTGATAAAGTACATGAGATAACATTTTTTTATAAAAGGTTGTAAAATAAGGAAGGAAGGCTCTGGAATATTAGTGGAAAAAGAAACCATGTCTTTAGTCAATGTATAATATGTCCTTAATAAAGGTAAAGGAGAATATTGTTGTATGAGTGTTTTATCTTTCACATCTTAATAGTGAAAGATAAATATTAGAAGAAGTGAGACACTGCAACACCTCAAGCCACATTAAGAAGATGGAAAATTTTGAGAGTGAGTTGTAGGAGAAGGACGATGAAATCGAAAGCTTACATAGTTTGAATTAGCAGCTTAAAGTGAAGTGAATGGTGAAATTCAATTGACAAGAAAAGGAAAAGTGGGAGAGTTGCAAATAAGGAGAAGCATCAGTTCAGGGGGAGTAGTCCCAAAAAGAATAAGTAAAATTAATTTCAAACACAAAGGGATTAGTCTCAAGAGTAGAGCTATAGAAGAGTAAATGTTGCATGCAGGGATAGGTGGACATAAGCTTGACAAGGGGAGCCTAGTTTCACACAAAGTAGAAGTAAGCAATCACATGAAGTAATTATTTTTTTGGTCACATCTCAAGAGAATAATTGCTTCCATAAGTAAAAACAACCCTTTTCCATTGATTTCAAAGGGGGAGAATATGTAGACATAAAGAGAGATAGAAAATAGGGGGAGCAATTTCAGTCACTAAGAGAAATTGCAGATATAGGAAGATTTGTAGTCACTAAGAGAAGTTCTAAATAGAGGAATATTTGCAACCACTAAGAAATTTTTCATGCAAAAGAAGAGTTACAAATAAGGAGAAGCATAAGTTCAGGGGGAGTATCCCCTTGCGATTAGGGTCAAAGGGGGAGAAATTGCAGGCACAAAGAGAATTGCATTCAGGGGGAGCTCTATAGCATTATTACATAATTGACTAAGGGTTGTAATCAATTACAAAGGGAGAGACTATTTGAAATATTTTTGTGATTGATGTCAAAGACAAGGGGATACTATTTGTATCCAAAATAAAAAGTTGGAAAATCAAGATTATTGGAAATATTGTTTCTGGACTTTTGATGCCCCATTCAGATACCCTTATATCTTTGAAGGTTTTTTAACTCTAATTACCTAAGGAGCATAGGATATATAGTTGGAAATCTTATTCTAAGACCTTTCCAATGGAATATGGTACTCCCTCTAATTCCATAGGAATGAGGAAATGCAGAGATTTCATTAGGATGACTCAACCAAAGTACAAGCATGCTGACCTATCCAGTTTTACAAGTCAACCGCATAAGTGGACATGCAAACACTATAAATAAAGGGCATATGAGTGCATTTGAAAACCATCTAGGAAAGAAAATATTTGAGGTCACAAGAGGAGAGGAGGAATATTTTTTGCGGTGATTCTTGGAGATTAAAGGTGGGAGAAAAATTGTGATTTATGGGGTGAACAATTCAACTCAAAATTTTCACTATAGATTTTCTTTTGGGATGTTTCAGACTGTGAAACTTGAAGGATCTAGAGAGAAGATCTTCGTGTACCTGTCATTCAAATTTCAAACCTTGTCTTGCTATAATTTTGGATATATGCCCTGAGGAAGTTACACTTCCTAAATACTCCTGAAATTCGGTTCAATCAGGTCAACTCAATATTTTAACTATAAACTTTTTCCTTGGATGTTTAAAAGCATGAAACTTGAAGGATATAGATAAAATATCTTCATGTACCTGTGATTAAAAATAAATATTTTGGTTCGCTATGGTTTCAAATATACGCTCTGAGGAATTTAGACCTCCTTAATGCTCTTGCAATCTGCTTCAAACAAGAAAAATTGGTATTTTCACTATAACGTTCTTTCTGTGATATTTGGGACTGTGAAATTTAGCGGAGAAAAAGGAGAGATCTCATGGCACCTACAATAAAAATTTCAGATATTGTTTCATTATAATTTATGATATATGATCTAAGGAATTTAGTATTCATGAATGCTCTTGAAACATGCTTTAAACATGTTAGATTGGAATTTTTTCTATATATTTCTTTGAAAGATGTTTTAGATAGTGAAATATGGAGGAGATAGAGAAGATATGTCAAGGTGAATTTGATAGAATTTCATATATTCTTTTGCTAGTGTTCTTGCATACTCCTAAAACATGCTTCAAACATGTTAGCTTGGAATTTTTTGCTATAACTTTATTTCTAAGATGTTTCAGACTGTGAAATCTAGAAGAGAGAAAAAAAAAATTGGGCACTTGTGGTAGAAATTTTCATAAATGGATTTGGAAAATTGAATATATGGCATGTTGTGTAAGTACATTCCTCAAAAGAAGCCAAAAGCGACAAGTTTTGGGAGAAGCATACTTGATGAAGGATGAAATAGCAAGTAGACATGGTGAATGAAGCAATAACTAATAAACCTAGTGAAGGTAGAAGTAACAAGCAAACTTGGTGAAAGTAGAAAAATATAACAAACATTGTGAAGAAGCATTTAGATTCAATGAAGTAGGTTGGTGCCTATGAATATTTGTAGCATTGAGGATTGGTGTCTCTTGTAGCTTGGTGCCTACAAATATTGCAGCAATGGGGATTGGTGTCTCCTATAGGTTGGTGACTACAAAGTAGCGAAGGGGATTGGTGTCTCTTGTAGGTTGGTGTCTACAAAGAGACAAAATGAATTGGTGCATCCTATAGGTTGGTGCCTACAAAGTAGAAGAGGAGATTGGTGTCATTTGTAGGTTGGTTTCTACAAAGCAATATAGGGGATATGTGGCTCTTGTAGGTTGGTACTTATAAAGTGATATAATAGTAGGTTGGTGCCTAAACGATATTTCATATAAAAAAAAAATTGTGATTTTCTCTTGTAAAGGTTTCTATGTATATATTGTGTTACTTGTTCAATTTTAAGATTGATGTTTTATTATTTTTAAATGTTTCATTTCCTTTGCAATAAATTAAAATAAAGTTGAATTTTCTTTACAAGATTTGTAAAGGTGCTCACCTTACTTACACTTAGCAGGAGGGTCAACAACCCATTGAGCTTACTAATTGTTTTCCTCCACAATAGCAATGAGTGTTGATAATATTCCACCTTTAGAAGGAGGTGGAAAAGTGTCCCTCCAAGAAAGGGCAATGCATCAAATGAAAAAATTACATGTATGATAAGTACATTAGTCTTCAAACAAGAGTTCATAATTATGATAATCCTAAAACTATATAATCCAGGAAAGAAACATCTACATCACAATAAAGTAGCTCTCTTCAAATAGAGAAATCATGTATTAATATGATGGTACATACTCCAAAGTGCATATTAAGAAGGTCTATGCATCATCTTAATTCCCAAGAATCTCACCTTGCAACATGTCTACAATATAAGTTCCGAAAAATTTCCCTATGCATTGAGAAACATTTTTTAATGTCATTTGTGGGATTGATCTCTCATATTAGTCTCAATTTGGAAGTCCTCATCATGTTGTTAGGGTGGTTCAGGTAAACTTGACTCAGTCAAGTTACCGGTGGTTTTTGAGATCAAGGTATATGACAACCCATTATTTTTCCCATGGTATTTATCTCTAATGTAGCCTATTTAAAGGCCAAAAACATCCATGTTACTTTGTCCAATGGCCATTGGAAACACAACAACGATGTCTTTAGACACCACACAAGACTTTCTCGGTGCTATGTGATCATAACAATTTGTATAAGTCATAGTGGTAAGTATTAGAGCCTGGTGAATATCAGAGCCAAAGGTAGATGTATTTTAAGTTCAGAAATATGCCTATGCTGCCAAGGATTTATTTGTTCTGGTGGATGGAATGATTTGATCGCAGATCAGTAAAACATCATGGCCGATCTAAAGTGTGAGTATGACAAATGGATTTTTTTTTATCTAGCACTTAACTGAGATCTAATGGTATTGGAGTTGCAACACAAGCCTGTAAAGGAGAAATATGAGAACAAAAAAAATTGGGCATTAAATGTTGCACTGGCGAAACATTACACAACCATGACCTATGTGTTGAAGCCAATGGAACCATTTATTGGACATGTTGGTTTTACAGACTTGGGGATCATAGGCGTGGCTAAAGTCGAGGCCCAAAAGAAGAGGTATTTGCAGCTAGAGGCAGAAAGTCATGTGTACAGGTGGATGCTGATCATGGATGGCTTCGTTGTGTAGATTTTGAACGGTGTGATGCAGTGTTACCAGAAACGGGATGGTAGCTAATGTTTCCGGAAAAAAACACACAAGAAACACAACGGTACGGGAAACACCATTTTCTACGACCGTTTTTGTTAACAAGTGGATATATTTTATTGTGAACAAATAACATGTATTTTTCCATGTGTTCGAGCTCAGTTCGTTATAATTTTTCCTTTAGAGTTCGTTCTCAGCTCTGTTTTTCTTCTATTTGCATATATTTATTTAAAAATTTCAGGTCCAAATTCCCTTCCTGTATGTTCATAGATTCCTACAATGAGGCATATGTTTACCAATTAGGTACCAAATGCGCCAAATTTTAAAAGAATCCACAGGGACAAGAACTTCTGCGAGAAGTGTGTTGAATTTCAAACACTCTAATTTGACTATCTTTGGGCCTTCGGATCCTTCGCCATGCACTGAACAAATATTTTATCCATATAGCAGAACGTCATGTTGGTTGGAATATAATAATCGATTTTGCAGCAATTCTTTGAAACCCCATTGTAGAAATTGTCATGGAAGGATTTTGCATGGAATAGGACCAAAACCTACTGTAGAAATAGGGAACAAACAAGTAGTTGGCTTATCAGTGTTTTGTGTTTTGTGGAGTGATGATCATAAGAGTTATGATACCCAGGCCCCAACACACCCCAAATGTCTTAGTAGACTTTGAATCTGTTAAATTCTGTGAGTCAAACTCTTGCAAATAATAAACTTAGGCTAATACCACTCAGAAAAATGAGTCAGTTTGGTGTTGTAATGATACAAAAGTTGAGAAGACAATTACAAATTAATACTCGGAAGGAGTACGGCAAGTGGACGGAAATTTGATTTTAATGTCTCTTTTAGCATTTTGGCCTAGCTAATCTTTGTTTTTCATATTTTTGTTTTTTTCTCTCTCCTCGTTTCTTGAGTGTGAAACCTCCAAACTATGTTTCTAGTACCGTTGTCGATTCCCATTTGGTTTCCCGTCTCTAGTTTCTGGTAACATAGGTGTGATGGTGTGTCAGGTTTGCTAGTTAGCAGGGACAAATTGTTATTGTTAGAATTTAAAACTTTCATTGCCAAAGTAGATGCTATGGAGGCCTTGCTAGGGTTAGATATTGTGAGTTAGAAAGCAGTGGAGGTGCTTCACCCTGGCCATGAAGGGAAATACCCTCAATAAAAAACATTGAAAGTGAGAGTGACGCCTGTAAGTTTTATAGGATTCGATAAAAATATAATGATTGGCTTTCATGAAGATGGTAAAGAGTCCCTGGATGGAAGGCAGGGTTGAATTGGACGCAAGGTAGTGGTTTGCACAGTGTTAGTGGCCAAGGAGAACACATGCGCAATGGTGTATGTCACATTGTGCTCAAATGTGGGATGATATCTATGGTAGTTTGCAAATAGGTCTAAGATGAGCTCAAAATGGGCAGAAGAGTAGGAGGCACGAGTAACTATGCATAATGCGAAAGTAGCCAGGGAGCTCAATGGGCAATGATTTAGCACCAAATAGTACTAGTCTGGCAACCAAGAGGAAATGTATAAGGCATTGGAGTATGGATCAAAAGTGGGAAGTTGAGTAGTACGAAGAGAAATTTTGAGGAGGCTACGAATTAGAATGATAAATAGAAGATGGTCAAGTTATATGATGTTTGATTCATGGGCATGAGTTGTGTTGATAAGATATCACATGGATTCAATGGTAGGAAAGACAATAAGCATGTTGAAAGCGATTGATAGCCATGTAAGAAGGTTAGTAGCTAGAAAAGTCTAAGTCAAGGTATGGTGCTAGAGAGAGGTGTTAGGAACATAATGAATCCAACAAGATATAGTCCGAGAGAGAGGTGATATTAATATAATGAAGATGGAGTGGTATTGAGGGAGGGACCCAACATGTGATGTGTGAACACCCTAAGGGTTTTGGTCCAAGTTGTGAAGTCCTTTTATGGACAGGTGTATTCCTATAGGAAGTTATAAGACCTAATGTTTAGCTAGACATGTTGCACAGGAGCACACATTGTTGTAAGGCCTTAAGACTTTAATCAGGGATACATGCAGCGCAATGGCGCATAGAGTCATCAAGTTATGGAATTTACCACTTAGAGAGGTACCAAGGTGGCAAGTGTACTAGCATCTTGCTTGGGGGGAATTTGAGATCTCATCTAGATGGTCGATAATTAGGACCAGGTTAATCTCCCTAAGCCAAGTTTAAAAGAAGGTTTGTTAGGACGGTTCACGTAAACTTGACTTAATCAAATTATTGATATTTTTTTTATTTCCAAGCATATGACAACCCATAGCCTATTTAAAATTTTTAAATACTCTATGTTAGTTTGTCCCCATAACCATTAGAAACACAACAATAGTGTCTTTCTACATTTTTCCGAATGCTCTGTGATCCTAAAAATCTCATTTCACATTTAAATATTGTTTTGCAAAATGAACATTTTAGGATTTCTATGGAATCCTCTAAATGGGTGCCCAACCTAAATTCTTGTGGTGGGCCATTCATGTCTGTAGTGAGTTTCGCGATTTGAAGAAGGGGAGCAACATCATGATGAATGAATCTTTCAAACAAGATGATGTAAATCAATCATAAAGTAGCAACATCTCATACTCCCCGTGTCTGTTTATGACAGCACAATTAAATTATCTGTAATATTCTATTTTTAAAGCCAAACGCTTATCCTGGCAGCCAGCAGGCAGCCTACACGCCGAATTATGTCGTCTCAAATCTGAGTCACAACAACATTACTGCATGCATTGTCACCATATTCCATTAAGCAACAAAAAGAGAGGAGATGGTGCAGGGGGATCAAAGCGGGGCCTGTGGAAAATTCGAATGCTGTTCATATTTGTAATATGATGTTGGCCATCTCATTAACGCCGTTTTCTATGGTTGAGGAGCAACGTCTCTACAATGCATTCATGAACTGTGAAATGTGTCAAAGGATTTGCGAAGGGTAAATGTTTGATGTCATCGAAGTCAACTACTTGATTGATTGATGGAGATTCTCTGCTCCCCCGTCTTGGAGTGATCCATTGAAATTTTTAGTAAAAATTAGATGCGCCATGAGAATGGGCATAATATGATGTGAAATTTTGAAAGTTCATGTATTGATTGGATTTAGGGGAAATGTGTTACCATTGTCATTGTCTATGTTCACATCAACCTAAATTCACCTGCAAGTGGGAAGCTATATAATCTGGCGATAGTCATAAGATCACAAATGGCTTTTTCGTTCTATAAACTGTCAAACACCACAATCAAAATTAGTGGTGGTAGGGTATACAATTCAGTGATGGCAAAAAAATGCTAAACACCACAATCAAAATTAGTGGTGGTAGGGTATACATTTCAGTGATGGCAAAAAAATGCTAGGTGAAGATGGTAGGATTGGTTAGTTTTTATTGATTAAGTCTACAACATATTCATTTATAATTAAATGATGATTTTTTAATGGTCAATAATATTAAGTTTTTAAATAAGATATTTTAACCACTTTATTTTCTATACCCTCGGATGCATGGATTATTTTAAAAAAGAAAGTGTTACTTATTCTAATCCTATCAATTTTTTATTTTAATAGTTTTATTATGTTTTAGAATTTTTTATAGATATTATTTTTCTTAACATTTTATAGATTAAGAATGAAGATAGATGTTTATTAATTTTATGATTTTTTTTATCTAATTATTTTATAAAATATATAAGTATATATTGAAATATTTTATTTATGTTCTATAAAATTCATATATATATAAATAATTTTTATTTGGTTAATTTTTAGGTAAACATATAATCAAGGAGAAATTTGAATTTTAAATCACAAATTTCAATCAAACTTCATATCACAATGATTCTCAATCAAGCTACCCTTTAGGGGCATGATATTGAAATGTATTACTTATATTGAACTAATTTATTGTTCTCATTGAATTTTCTTTATGTTATTAATATTTTGTAAATATCACTTATCAACTTTAAACTAAAACTTAAATGAATTACACATCTCTCTTATACTAAAAATGGAAAAATAATTAAATTTTTTAACTTTAAGCTCATATTCATATTTAAATATATTAATCAATTCTCTCAATTCCCTATTGCCAAGCCACACCCCCAATCTTCTTGACTTATTAAGCCAACCCAACTATAGCGATCTTGGAATGCTTCTTTCCCCACTCTTTGATCACAGAAACAAGATTTTGAAGAATTACAATTAGACTCTCTTTTCTTGAGGTCCGATAGACCACATTTGTTTTAGTGGACATTAATAATAATAATCATCATCAATATTAAAATCTACATTGAAAGAATTACACATCATCCTCACATTGGAAAATGAAATTATTAAAAATTACCTATTAATTTTTCCCTTCTCAATTTCCTCAACATGTTTCAATTGTTTGATTTAAATCACTATGTATATATATTTTATATTACTATGTATATATATTTATATATATTTAATATGTAACCAACTTAAAGTTAACCTACTTATTATTTATATTAATTTTTAATTTTAATTCAAACAATATTATGTTTTTTTAATTATTATTTTTATTTATTTAGCATCTTACTACGACATGTCTGCCATCCTGAATTACAAATTTTAAAGCAAAATAAATATTACTTTAATTTTTTTTTAAAAATCAACCCTCCTTATATTTCAAACATTTTTATGCTTTAAGTGGCGAGAGATATTATAATCCGGTACTCTTTTTAATTTTTATTAATATTTAAATTAATATTATTAATATAAATTTACGATGTCTTTTTCACATTTATTTTTCCTTTTTTCCATTTTTATTTTACCCGTAATGATATTTTGAAGTGTTTGTTCAGATCGATATCGGAAATATTTCCTATTACCCCTTTATTCCTTTCCTAATCATCAATAAAGATTTTTTTGATTTATTATGTGAGACATATTTTAGTGTCCACTTTACATATTGTTCTTTTTTAATACTGATGTTTTCATTATGTTAGCGTATAAAGGTGATCAATTATGATTAGGACTTTGGCATAACATGCGTGGTGGAATTGATCCGATTATGGGAGGGGGATGCCATCAATATATCTTAGAGGTTTTTGAATTTCTTTCATAAAAAGGTTCTTTACACGGGATAAGCTAATCGTGGCTTGGTAGGGCCCATTCCGAATTTGGAAGGATTCTTCACATATGGGTATGTCAGATGATCTGGCGCTGCAATGGGAACAGGTTAAGTGCTCTATGAGGAGCAATGTTTTATGTCGCATGTTCGATGATGACGTCCTCATTTGGAACGGTAAATATAAAATGGAATCTGTAAGTGTAAAGGATATCTATACAATCCTTATCAGTCATAAATATGATCAATCTCTTCCCTGTTTTCCTGATATCTTTTGGAAAACTGGTTGTCCTCAAAAAATCATCCTTTTCTCATGGTTAGTTTTCCACAACAAAAATCTAACATGGGATAATTTACAAAAGAGAAATTGGATAGGACCGGGATATTGTTATGCATGCAAATCGGCTGATGAAAACAATTTTCACATATTTTTTCAATGCCATATATCTCAGCAGCTGTGGCGTGGACTAGCTGCACATTTTGGTTTCCCCTATATTTCTCATGCCTCTATAATAGAGGCTTTTATTTGGTGGAGCAGACAAAATGCATCATGGAGGCCTGTCATTCTTCTTGTTCTCTGGTTTATATGGAAGTGGAGGAATTATAGTATTTTTCAGGGTAGAATGGATCCTTTCTCGATAGTATATGATAATATTGTATCCTTCTTCGACTCAATCCCAGCAAAATCTGCTCAGAGTATTAAGGAAAATCAAACAGATCGACCTCCAGAACATATGGTTTATCCTAGAGCGTTCTTTGATGGGGCAACACAAAATGATATTTGTGGATGTGGGGTTCATATTATTATGGAGGATAATCTGCAATATCAAATATTCTGGAACGGAGGAAAGGGTTCAAATATCAAAGCAGAGGCTATGGCACTTGCAGGCCTTCTTTTCATATGCCATTTTCTTAATATTCAAACACTTCAGATTTGGGGAGATTCCAAAGTTATTATTGATCATGTCTCTGGGAAGCATCATATCAAGGAACAACATCTTATGGGCTGGATGAATAGAATCTCGTCCCTATGGAGGCAGATGGAAGACTACTCTATTCGTCATATCTACAGATCTCAAAACCAACAAGCCGACATTTTATCCAAGAAAGGTTTGCTCTCCCAACCGGGCATCTGGAATATGGAGGTAATATTTGAAGCTGAAAGATTCCTCATACAGGAATTCTCTCTCCCTGGTACATAACCTATTTTTTTTCATAGCAGAATACCAGGTATGTCTTTCCGGTTTCCTATATTTTGTATTTTGTTTTTTGCCACTGATTAGAACTGCAGGTGGTTATAGCGATCCTATATTATTCTGCAACATTGATGTTTGGAATTTTATCCATCATTGTCCTATTGAAGCTGTAGTATCTCCATCTTATGCATAATGCTATCATATTCTGTCTATTAGGCCATATTGGGGATCATCATTTAGTTCTGACTAATCTGCAAATTTTGTTTCAGTATATTGGTTGGACCTATTTTCTCAGCAAATGATGTAATATTTTGCCATTATATATCTTATATAATACTATCGAGCTTTTTTTCGCTTGGAAAAAAAAAAATTGACTTGAAATTCTAATTAGATATGAGAAATTGTGTTCTATTAGTTTTGTTTGGTTTATTTTTAATATTTATTTTGATGTTTAAATTAAAAATTAAAAAAAAAATATTGTTAAGAATTAAAAAATATTATTAATATTAATTTCAAAATATTATTAAAAGAATGAGTAAATATATATTAATTATAAATAATAATGTAATTATAATAATACAAATTATTTATGTATAATTAGAAATAAAATAATTATTATAATACATATAATAATTGTAGATGGTAAAAAAAACATAATAGTAAAAAATGAGTAGAGGAAGAAAATAAGACTACCATTTCTTTCCCGTATAAATCATGCACAACTTACTCTTGGTCTTTCCTCTCCCAAAAAAAGATATAATTGTTACGTGTAGATTACAATTAGTGCTTTCATATTCATGTAGTTCAAAATTTTGTTAAAGTTGGTTTGATTTATGTAATTTGATTTTTTTATTTTATAATTTATATTATTGTAAAAGTATTGTTACGTAATATTATATTTAAAAATATTAAAATAATAATTTAAATTAACAAATTAAAATAGTAATAATAATAAAATTAATGTTAATTATAATTAAAATATTTTAATTTTAATTTTTATTATTTAATATGTAGACGAGTAAAAAAATTAATTTACATTTTATTATAAGGAAGAAATGTAAATTTTTCAGTGTTTAATATTGAGATGACATGAAATAGTATTATTGATATTACATTATGTGTAATTCATTCTACATTTAGTTTACATGTGATATTTAAAACAAAAATATATTAATAACAAAAAATATTTCGTAAAATATTTAAATGTCCATATTAAATAACATAATTTATATCTACTTTATATAGAGAAAAATAAAGTGATTTAAATTTAGAAAAATCTTATATTTTCACTTTCCATAACTAAGGAGATGTGTAATTTATTTTATTTCTAATATAAAATTTATATATAAGATTTTTAAAATATCAATAACAAAGAAATATTTAACTTAGGTTATAAATAAAATATTTTAATACCCACTTTGAGTAAATTTTTTTAACATGAAACATATATAGAGAAAAAGAGTAAGAGAATTCTTATTCCATTAATAGTTACTTTCTAATTCAATGTATGGATATTTGTAATTCTTTCAATGCTTAATATGGATTTGATATGTAATATTTAGAAAATATTAATAATAAAAATAATTAAATGTAATGTGGAGAACATGAATTATAAATAAAATATTTCAATGTCCACTACATATATATTAAAATATTTTTATGTCAAGTACATATATATTATAACAATCTAGATCCATCTTAACTCTATATCTACCAAGTGCCTAGAGGGACCAAATCTATTTTCACTCTAAAAGATGTTTGCATCTCAAGAAATTCGATCCCTCTAGAAGTTTAGTAAATCCAGAATTAAGATAGATCCAGACTAATACTTTATAACACAATGATCACCAATTAATTTATCCCCTAAACTTCATAAATTTTATTTTTATAAACAAAATTGGTATATACTTTTCCCCATCTCTAATAACATTACCTTGAAAAGTTATATTCACAATACAAAATCTTACCTCAAAATATGAACCAATTCACGAATCTATTCCTCCCTTTGAAATTATCATCATTGATTGTTTGTCAACTTAATTGTCTTAAATTGATTACATAAATTATTGACTATTCCTCCCTTTGAAATTATCATCATCAATTGTTTGTCAACTTAATTGTCTTAAATTGATTACATAAATTATCGGCGAGAGTTGGTAAACTTGTGAAGTGCAAGTGCACAATATATGGTAGAAGCCTTTTTATCAAGTTGGATTTATTAATTGATTGAGTTATTGGAAATGTGTCTTTAATTTTTGTATTCCTATTTCAAAATGAAATTAACATTGCTATCCAGTGAAAATAAAATGATTGTGAATTTAAAGAAATATTTCTTACTTGAAAAATGAAACCATAAAGAACTCACACTTGCAGAATGAAAACTATATTAACTCACACTTGCAGAATGAAAACTATATTAACTCACACTTGCTTCAAAATTGAAAGTTCAAGAAGTAACTGCAAACAAACCACTCTTCTTATGAAATTAAACTAAGAAAACTTTTGAATAAAAATGCTCTAAACATAAAGCTGAAAGAAATCTATATACCCAAATCTATAGAGAGAAACATCTTATGCTATGAAGTTGAAATTCTTTTTAATGAAATTCAAAAGAAATCACAAGGAAATTACTGGTATTTTGATGATTCAAATCAGCTTCAAAAACTATAAAAGAGAGTTGTAAATCTACCATAAAATGATAATGAACATACATAAAAAAGTTGCAACAAATAATAACAAAAAGGAAAATCTACAAGTTAAAAACCCTCACTGTTTGTAGGGGGCCTCCACAAATAGGCGATATCAAGCTTCAATGAACAGTTAACCGAGCATCAATTATTCAAAGGCACTTCCATTAAATAAAAATACTAAGTTTCAAAATGATTATAATCACAAAATATTCATTCAATGTCATCCCCTGTTTTGTCCTGCCTTACGGTATTTATAAAAGTCATTCAATAAATGTTTGAGGCTTTCATGCCTACTTTTGGCTAACAGAGTTTTAATTCAAACTATCAAACTGAGATTCCTAATTTTAGCTTCTAACAAATAACGATTTTCTCACGATTTTCTATTCAACAAAGAAAATCATGAGGCGTTTTCATCTCAGACTCTCGCTCGCTTGCTCTAGCTATGTGTTGACTTTTTCCTTTAACCATGTGATTCAGGGTTTCTTTTAATGATCTAGTGCAGATAAATAGGAGGAGATCGTTGACGGGATCAACCTCTTTCTGCCCATATCCTTCTTTCTTTGAATGACACCTCAGAACCTGTTCAACAATGGAGTTGGCTGCAGAAACATATGTTAGCTGCAAAATTGCACAAATTCGGTAGCCAATGCAAAATTTAATTTAATAATAAGGAACATTTTTGAAATATGAAAAATAGGATAATTAGTACCTTACCTATGTCAAAAACCTGCAATTTGATGCCTATCAAGTCAAAAATAATGGTTAAGGAGAAGGGAAATGAGTGAAGAAGAGTAACAAGATGAAGTATTCATGAGGCTCTACATTCCCCCACATGGAGATCATTGCATGTCAACAAGAAAAAATGCAAAAATTAGTACCCTTGTTAACTATTGCATCTCCCTTGAAACTCGAGCTAGGACATCTAAAATTGTCTTTTTCACCTTTTTCCTTGCCACTGCCATCCTTGGCTTCTTCATTAGAATTTTGTATTTCATATTTATCACTTTTCTTTTAAGGACCTTATTCTTTTGTTTCAACTTCTTATTTTTCTTATACCACAGGCCCAAATGTAAGAGAATATTGTCATTTTGGGTTCTTTGGATTTCATTATGCATCTTCAAGGCTTCATGTTCCCATTGTATGTGTCTATTTAGCATCTCTAGCTCAAAGATTTATTGTTTTAAAATATTTATGACTGGAGGTTCTTGTGGGCTACGAGACTGATCTTCCTTTTCATGCACTGTTGAACCAGATGTCTTTTATGTAGCTTTCTTTTCCAGAGATTCGATATAATCATATATCTCTTGTTGTATTGGATCTATCTCTAGTGTTCCTCAGCTTGGGCTTTGAATGAGTGAAATGGCAGTAAGTGAGGGAGTCCTCTGCTTCTCTGTTTCCTCATATTCCATGACTTTTAGAGATGGTTCCTTCAGCGCTTGATTAAGCCTGGCACTTCTTCTCACATTTGATGGAGGAGGGTTTTTGATTTGAATTATTTTCTTTTCTATTTTGACCTCCTCTCTCTCCTTGGATGTGTTTTCTTCTTCTCCATTGAATTTCTTTCTTCTAACAATTTGCTTTTTGATGTTTCCTAAAAAATTTTCAATAGGAATTTCATCCGTTGATTGTTCTTGGGACTGTTGTTGAGGTAACTTTTGAATAGGGCTTTCAGATACTCTTTTTATCCCTCTTTTTCCTTTACTACAATTGGCTTGTTCTTCTTCTTTTTCCTAAAATGGTTTCTAATTAAGAAGTTTTCACAATCATCTCCTAAACCCTTAAGGTGGAATTCAATAAGCATTTTGATGAGGCCATGATGATACATAGTAGTTTCTATAAATTGAATATTTTTCTGTACATTTCTTGACATTTTTCTTAAGCTATTCAACAAAAAGTATGGCATATTGATCTTGTTTCCTTCTAGAAAATGAATCATTAGGTGAATGTGATAAAAGAACATGCAACCAAACCTTCCCTTACAAGAGATAATTTTTTGAATAACCAATAATAGATTTCTCCATTTACTTTTAAGTGTAGTGCTTGCGATTCATTTCTTAAAAATGGATATGTCCATACCTAGATTATTTGAGAAAAGTTTCCGTTCTTCACTTTATATGCCTATATTTTTAAACCATCGTTCTCCTCCTCTGGATAGGCTGGTAGCTTCAAAAATAAGAGACTCTTTCACTGCAAATTTAATATCTCCATTCTCAACTTCTACTCCATCAAAAGCTTTGGTGAAGGATTTGGTCACCTCTTTGTTGAAACCATCAAATTTCTCCACGAAATGTAGCCACTGCGCTTTCTCCAACATCTCTTTCACTTGTTGGTAACCTTCCATGAAATTTTTTCCATTCAGTTCAAACCTCACAATGAACCCCATGATCATAGAGTTCTTCCTCTGACTTGCTTCTTGACAGAAAATGGATCAAGGTTTCAGAATGTGGGGTTTTGGCAAGGGTATAGACGAAAATGAGGATGAGAGATGAATGAGTGAAGTGATCATTCTAGAGTATTTAATGAATGTGATTTCGTGATTTCGGTGATCTCTTCAATGAATTCAAATTTGAGTTGGGAGTGTTGTGAAATGATTGGAGACTAAAGGTGGTGTTATGGTGATATGACCAAAATATATTTCAACCTTAGGTAATGATGCTTTTTAATCGGTGATAAAATCATCATAAAATTCATATACTTAATGTTTTTTATCCTTATTACTAAATTAAATGTTTGCATACCTTTGCATACCCTTTGCTATTTCTGACCTTTGTTTGCTCCTTTCTTCATTGTATTCAGGTGCTTTCAAGAATGAATTTGATCACTGCTTCAATTGCTCCAATTGGTGGTTCTTGTTAAACATCAACTGCAGAATTCTGTGAAATCTACAGATTTCTTGCTATTCTATAGCTATTTTATTTCTCAAAAGAAAAAGAAGCACAAAGGGAAAATGGGAATGGGAAATAAAATTTAGAATGCCAAAATTACTTGGTTTTTACCCTAAATTTTCTATATAAACATGCCAACAGTGTTGGTTTTCATGTTTATACAAAAAAAAAAAAAAAAATATCATTTTTTTTAGGAAGGAAAAAGACTTATAAGTCAAGATGGAGGAGAAGGAATATCCTTCTTAACCAACTGGAAAGCAGTGTTGTCTTTCAAATGCTTGATAAAGTCCTCCTTTGCCAATGGATTATGATAGATTCTTAATCGATGACCATTCACAAGAAAAGTGGTTCGTTCTTCATCAATAGTTCTAATCCTAACTGCACCATTATCAAAGATTGTTTCAATCTCATAGGGCCAAGCCAATGAGTTTGAAATTTCCCTTCGAAATATCTGAACTTTGAATCAAAAATTAATTCCCAATCTCTCGGCTGGAACTTTCTTTCTTTGATATATTTATCATGCCATCTGGATCTATGTTGTTGAACTAGACTGGTTATTTGGATTGCATCTTGTCTTATTTCATCAAGTTCATTTTAGTGCTCCATCCTTTGTCTTTGTGCTTGTGAAAGGTCAATACCCAATTTAATTGTTGTCTTGAATGTTTTGAATTTAAACTCAATAGGAAACAAGACTTGCTTCCCATAAACAAGCTCATAGGGCGTGTGCCCTGTAGTGTTTCTCCATGTGGTATGGTATTCCCATAAAGCTTTTGGAAGCTTTTCTGCCCAATCTCTTCTATGTAGATGCACAATTTTGGTGAGAATTGCTTCAATTACTTTATTGGTGGACTCCACTTGTCCATTTTCTTGTGGATGGTATGGGGTGGAATTCCGATGTTTGGTTTTGTACTCCTTGATTATCTTCTGTACCAGCTTGGATGTGAATTGAGTACCTTGATCTATTACAATTTCCCTTGTGACACTAGAACAAGTAAAGATATCCTCGAAAAGAAATGAAACTACAACATTTTCAGTAGAAAAACGAAGTGCTTTAGATTCTACCCATTTTGTAACATAATCAGTGCATACAAGAATGTACCTTATTTGTCTTGAAGGTGGATTGATTGGACCAACAAAATCTAGAACCCATTTTTCAAAAGGCTCAATAAGTACCTAAGGTTGTAGAGGCATCTCATTAAAAGGAAAAAGTTTCCTCATTCTTTGACAACTATCACATCGCTTAACATACTCCTTGGCATCCTTAAAAAGGGAAGGCAAATAGTATCCTAAGATAAGGACTTTGTAGGAAGTTATTTTGTTAGTGAAGTGTCCTCCACACGGCTCATCATAACAAGATTTCAGTATCTCTGGTACTTCATCTTCTCTGACACACATTTGGATGATATGGCCCTATTTTATACAATTCTTCATTTATCCATGAATAATTGAATTACCTTTCTTTTTTCTTGAGGAGACAAATATGATGGAAATTTCCCTGAAGCCAAATAGTTAGCAATATGAAAACCAAGGCGATTTAGTAGATATTGTAAAAAGATATTCATCAAGGAAATTGTCTTCTACAAGTACATCATTATTATCGTTTTGAATTCTAGACAAAAATCCAACAACTGTATTTTGTTTCCAAGGTTGATCCAAAATAGTGATGTTAAACTCTTACAACAACAACAACCATCTCGTAATTCTGCCATTAGTGGCAGGTTTATTCATTAAGTACCTAATTGCAGAATGATCTGTATGTACAAAATTTTCGTAGCCAGTAATGTAATGTATGAATTTATTGATAGCATGGACAACAACTAAAAACTCCTTTTCTGTTACAGTATAATTTAACTCCACAGGAATCAAATTTTTACATGTGTAATAAATGGCATGAAGAGTTAAATCGTTTTGTCCAAGTACAGCTCCTAAGGTTGTGTCTGAAGCATTAGTTGAAATGTGAAAAGGTAATTTCCAATTTGGTCATATAAGAATGGATGCTTCATAGATTTTCTCTTTTAATGTTTCAAAGGCCTTTTGGAAATCATAATTCCAATTGAATTCATAGTCTCTTGTGAGCAGTTTGAAAAGTGGAGATGCTATTTTTGTAAAGTTTTTTATGAATCTTCTATAATAACCAGTGAAACCAAGAAAAATTCTAACATCTCATTGAGAGATTGGAATTGATAATTTAGAAATAACTTCTACTTTAGATGTGTCCACTCTAATTCCATTTCCTGAAATATGGTGTCCTAAAACAATTCCCACAATAAATATCATAAAACATTTTTCATGGCTTAATGAGAGATTTGTCTCTTTACACCTAACGAGAACTTTTTCTAAATTTTTAAGAGCTTATTCAAAATAATTTGCAGATACTGTAAAATATTCTATATACACTTCCACACAATCATGAATTAGATTAGAAAAAATGCCTAATAATTCTCTTTGGAATGTTGCAGGTGCATTACATAATCCAAAAGTAAGTCCTCGGTGAGCATAAGTTCCTCATGGGCAGGTAATGGTAGTTTTATCTTGGTCTTCTGGGGATACTTGGATTTGATTATACCCACTAAAACCATCTTAGAATCAAAAATATTTCGTTCCTGCCATTGTATCTAAAATCTTATCTATGAAAGGAATTGGAAAGTGATTTGTTAAAGTGGATTTATTCAATTCCCTATAGTTAATACACACGCTCCATTTTCCATTCTTTTAGGAACAATTACTAAGGGTGAAACCCACTGACTATTTGATATTGGATAGATGAAATTGACATTCAACAGTTTTTGTAGTTCCTCCTTAACAAATTCCCTTAGATTTGGATTCATTGTTCTTTGAGGTTGTCGAATTGGTTTGGCATTTTCTTCAATGTACATAGGATGTATACAAGTATTATGACCAATTCCCTTCATGTCGAGATATTTCCATGCATAGGTAGAGGAATGTTCTTGTAACATCTTTATTAATTCTTTTTTTTGAAATTATCCCAAATTATTGTTGATATTCAAAGTTTTTCCTTGAATGATTTCAATTATAGAATTGCCAAATTTTTCCATAGAATGCAAGGATAGTTGACGAGATGATAAATATTTAATATGGTATTGTTCTTGAAAACTCTAACTAGATTCACAATATGATGAAGATTCATTATTTTCTATTAAATTCAAAATTTAATCTTCCTCATCTATTTGTGAAGTAGCAAAGATTGGTCTTATATCAATGTCATCATCTATCCATTCTTCATTTTCAACCTCTATTGTTGTTTTTGCAGGTGGATACAATGTGAATTTCTTTGTTGAGCTCCCATTAGAAATAAACATATCACCAGATCTACAACTTATAAAAGCATTAGTTGTAGCTAGCCATGGTCTTCCTAGAATCAATGGATGTCCTCCTAAGTTATTCTTGGGTGTTAAAATAATAAAATTGACAGGGTATTCCCAATAATATATATATATCTTCTAATACACCATTAAGTTTGATTACGGATTTATCTGCCAATTGTAACAGTGTAGGTGTATATTGAAGATTAGAAAGTTTTAATTGATTCATAGTTTGTTTACTCATGATGTTTATAGTTTCTCCTAGATCAATCAATGTACTTGGGATCTATACACCATTAATGTCTGGTTTCACAATTGGAATTCTTGGATCAAGATATTTATGAATTTTTGTCTTACCCATCATGATATCTGTAATTTTTCCAACTAGTTGGATTCTTTTGATTTCTTTTCTTTTTCTCCTTGGTCCTTTTATGCTCAATTCCCTAATTCTCTTTGCGAAAATTGGTATTTCCTTAATGGCTTGTAGCAACGGAATATTTATGCAAACATTCTTCAGTTCATCTGACACATCATAATTAGGCAATAAAATCTATTTTTCTACCCCTTCATCAATTTTTAATCTCTCAGGAAAAGGTGGTTTTGAAACAGACACTGAAGGTTGTTCCATAATAGGAGTTGAGTTATTTGAATGTGTTGGAGTAACTTGTTTTTTAGTTTTTTCTTTTTCATTAAGAGACTTCTCTTCTTTAGAGATCTTTTCTTTTTCACTTTCTTAAATAATAATTGATGGGGACATTTTTTCTAAAATTCTACTAGATCTAAGTTGAACATTGTTTAGATCAAGTGGAGTTATCATGTAAGTTTGAAAATTTTGTCCTTCCATATTGTAAATAGGTTGCGAGTTTCTATTATTGTTCGGATTTGGGAGTGGTTGGGTAGGAAATTGGTTTGGTCTTTGAGGAAATGGTAATGAAATTGGGGATTCAAATTGTGAGGTTGAGTTTGTTGAATGTGTTGAGGATAATATTGTGGAGGAAAAGTAGGTTATGATCATTGAAAATGAGGATATTGAGGATATTGGGGGTACTTTCCATAAGGATTTTTCCATCCTTTTGACCAAGGTTGTGGCCAAGATTTCCAAGGCATTGGTGCAGTCCAATTACTTTGCGATGATTGTGAAAATGGTTAAAGCCTTGAGTTGTATTTGGCTATGGATTCTGCCAAGGTATTTTAGCAATAAAACAAAGATGATATGCATGATTTGGTACTCCTTCTTCCCGACGGACAACTTTAAGACTTGGTATTGAGGGACATTCTTTTGTATCATGATTTTCCACACATATATCACAAGTTTCTACACTCTTTAAATTAAGAGGACATTCTCTCAATACATGTTTATTTCTGCACTTAGGGCAAAAAATTGGACAATGTACCATTTTCAACTTTTTGCTTATTTTGTATTTTAAGGGTGTCAATTTGTTCACTAAGACTCCCTAAATTATCTGTTTTAAAATTAGCAAACAAATTTCCTAATTCTTCTCTACTTATTGTCCCATCTGCAAATTTATTAATCCTTGATAAAAGAGGTTCTCTTGGATTTTTTGTGGTTCTTGCTTTACCTCTTGAAATGTGTATGCATAACTCACAAATTTATCCTAGTGACAACTGAGAAATGTATCCCTTACCCATTAGATTGAGAAGATCAATCCACTCATCTCTAATGGATTTAAATAAGATATATTTCAAAGTTTCCTCATATAGATTATTCATTTTTTCCCTTTTAAAATTGCAAATCTTTCAACGAAGTCTTTAAGATTTCCATCTTCTTTATGTACCATTTTAAAGACTTCATCCTTAATATTATGGTGCATGCAGTAGTCCTTATATTTCTCTAAGAATGTAGTTTTCATTTGTTCCCATGTTCTTATGGAGTTTATTCCTAAAGTCATAAACCATTTTAATGTTGCATCTTTAAAGGTTGCAGGGAATAATTTTAGCTTTTGAGCATTGTGCAGATAATCATATGATCTACACAAGACTTCAAATTCAAATAGAAATGTTTCAGGATCTGTTATGAAACTAGCTCACAAAAAGATAGAAAAGATAGATCGACACCTTAGAATTCAGCCTCTTCAAGGGGGCAATCTCCTTTACATTACACAAATGAATGATTCTTTCATAATTCAAATGACAAAACCTCCTTTCTATATATAGGAGTCTAAGGAGTCACAATATAACCCAGCCGACCTAACAATAATAATATAAAGGCACAAAAATAACAATAGAGGGATTCTATGGGGCATAGTAATAACAATATTGGGACAATAAGGGCACAACAATATTAATAAGGGATACAACTACAATAGTAATGGGGTAATCACTAGTATTATAGGGACCTAACATGCCCCTCTCCTTCAAAAAAGTGTTTTCCTCAATGCTTGAGTAGTTTTGGATGCCTCTGTATAAAATTATCATCCTCCCATGTGGAATCTTCAGCAGATAAGTTCTTCCACTTGATGAGATACTCCAAAATTGATCGATTTAGTAGCTGTCGAGTTCTTGTTTCTGTGATTGCTTCCGGTTCCAATATAATTTTGCCTTCCTCGTCAAGTTCTGGCAATATTGTTTAAATTGGGAGCTTGTCGCCTATAACCTTCTTTAAAGATGAAACATGGAAAACTAGGTGCACTCGAGAAGCTGCAGGAAGCTCCAATTTGTATGCCATAGTACCAATCTTTTGCAAAACCTTGTACGAACCATAATACTTTGGTGATAAGTCATTATCCTTCTTAGCTTGCTTGAGGGACATCTATTATATGTTTGTAGCTATAGGAATACCCAATCACCTACATCAAAACTTCTTTCGCTGCGATGTTGATCTGCTTGTTGTTTCATTCTATTCTGTGCCAACACGAGGATATCCTTTAAGAGTTGGAGGACTTGTTGTTGATGCTCGATGTGATGTTCCACTGCTTGAACTTTAGAATTTTCTCTTAAATATGATGTGATGGATGGTGGCGTATATCCATAAAGTGCCATAAATGGGGTCATTTTTGTTGCTGTATGGAAGGAAGTGTTATACCACCATTCAGCCAGAGGCAACCATTTGACCCATTGTGTCCTTTTATTAGATACAAAGCAACAAAGATATCCTTCCAAACATTTGTTTACTATCTCAGTTTACCCATCAGATTGAGGATGATAAGATGAGTTATGATCTAACTAAGTACCAAGACAAGAAAATAATTCAGTCCAAAAATTTCCAGTGAAAATGGGATCTCTGTCACTTACAATAATATTTGGGTTTCCATGTAGCTTTCGAATTGTTTCCATAAATGTGGTAGAAACTGTACTAGATTTAAATGGATGTGATAATGCACAAAAGTGTGCATACTTGGTAAGTCTGTCAACTACCACCATGATGACACTCTTTCCCTTAGACTTGCGTAAACCTGTGATAAGATCCATTGAAACCTCCTCCCAACGTTGGCTTGGAATGGCTAAAGGTTGTAACAGACCCGGGGTCTTAATTGTTTCAACTTTATTTTGTTGGCAAACCAAACATTCTGCCTCAAACTTTTGAATATCCGATTTAACGCCATCCCAAAAAATTTCCTTCTTAACCCTGTGGTAAGTTTTTAAAAATCCTGAGTGCCTTCCTAAGGGAGAAGTGTGCAATTCCATAATAATCTTTTGTTTGAGTTGGGAATTCTTATAGAGGTATAAGCGATCTTTGTACCATAATGAATCATTTTTCCAGCTAAATGTATTAGATGTACTGGAATCTTGTTGTAACTTTCGAATAAGTTCCCACACTTCTTCATCATTCTTCCATTCCTCCCTTGCTTCATTTATCCAATCTGGTTGGATAATTGAAATGACACACAACAATGCTTCCACATCCTCATCGTTTCTTGAGAGTGCATCTACCACCACATTTTGCTTCCCTTTTTTGTAGATGATTTCAAAGTCATAACCCAACATCTTTGTGACCCACTTTTGTTGCTCTTCAGAGGATAATCTTTGTTCTAAAAAGTATTTAAGGCTATCATGATTCATTTTTACCTTGAAGTGTCTTCCCATTAGGTAGGGTTGCCATTTCTTAAGTGCATGTAGTATTGCCAACATTTCCTTCTCATAAATAGCTTTGTGTAAAAACTTTCCCTTGATTGGACGACTTTCAAAAGCAATGGGTCTTTCATCTTGCATTAAAACAGCACCAATTCCATTTCCTAAAGCATCACATTCCACAATAAAGGTTTTTGTGAAGTCCGGTGTAGCTAAGACTGGTGCTTGGCACATTACCTCTTTAAGATGTTCGAAGGCCTTTGTTGTTTCTGAAGTCCATGAAAATGCATCTTTCTTCAATAATGTTGTTAGAGGTGCTGCTATTCTCCCATAATTCTTAACAAACTTGCGATAATACTCTATCAACCCGAGAAATCCTTGCAGATGCTTTATGGATGTGGGGATTTTCCATTCCTTAATGGCTTTAATTTTTCTAGGGTCTACCTTAACTCCTTCATGAGATACAATATGACCCATATATTCCACCTCTTGTACTCCAAAGAAACATTTGGATCTTTTTGCATATAATTGTTTCTCCTCCAATAGTTGTAGCACCCTGTCAACATGTTCAACATGATCCTTCTAAGACTTGTTGTAGATTAGTATATCATCAAAAAATACTAACACAAATTTTCTAAGGAAGGGTTTGAAAATGGAATTCATCAAATCTTGAAATGTAGAAGGTGCATTGGTAAGGCCAAAAGGCATGACCAAAAATTCATAATGACCCTCATGAGTTCTAAAAGCTATTTTCAGAATGTCTTTAGTCTTCATTCTGATTTGATGATATCTTGAACGAAGATCCAACTTGGTGAAGTAAATTGATCCATGCAATTCATCCAGCAATTCATCAATGATAGGAATGGGAAACTTATCTTTAATAGTGAGCTTATTGAGCTCCCTATAATCCAGACACATGTGCCATGATCCATCCTTCTTATGCACCAATACTACTAGAGCAGAGAAAGAACTTTGACTAGGTTGAATTATACCAGCCTCTAACATATCTGCAACCATACGTTCAATTTCACTCTTTTGGGCATAGGGATATCTGTACGCCCTGATGTTTGGAGGAACACTTCCTGGAATCAGATGAATAGCATGATCATGATCACGAATAGGTGGGATACCTTTGGGAGTCTCAAATACCTTGGAATGATTGTCCAAGACCTTTTGGAGATCTAGAGAAATAGATGATTTCGATGTGGAAACATCTAGCGAACATAATTGTGCAATTACACCTCTTTATTCCTTTTTTAGAAGCTTTGTCATACTGTTAGAGCTGATTATCTTTCCCGGTTTCCCTGCAATACCCCTTAATTCAACTTCCTTTCCTTCTGTAGAAGATTTCATGAAAAGTTCTTAGAAATTAAAAGCTATTGTACCCAAGGATTGTAGCCATTAGACTCCTAGTACAACATCAACACCTCCCATTGGGATGGAAAGCATTGGGCTAGTCAATACATATTATCCCATGGATAGCTTGATATTATGGCACTTTCCAGAGCAATTTATCGTTCCTCCATTTGCAACCATCACTTGACACTCTGGTGCTAGATATAGGAAGCAATTCAATTCTTTTGCTATCTTACAATGAAAAAAAATTTGGGTACTTGCTGAATCAATCAACACTATTACCTTTTTCTTCTTGATTTGTCCTTCTATCTTGTTGGTTTGAGGAGTGGTAATTCTAGCCAATGCATTACAAGATATGGTCGGATTCATTTCTTCTTTATCTAGGCTTTGTTTCTGGAGTATATCCTCTTATTTTGACCTTTCTTGCTCCTTTTCTTCTTCCTCTTCACAATCTATGTAGAATAATTTCTTCTCAGCACACTTATGACCTTTAGTGTATTTGCTATCACAACTGTAACAAAGCCCTTTTGCTCTTTTTTCTTCCAATTTTTGTGGTGTCAACCTTATAGTTTGTGGAAGACTAGGGGCAACAACAGTTCCATCTTTATAGTTGTGAGTGGTATGCTTCCTGGTTGCCATAATTTTGCTTTCCATTTTTCTTGCTAACCTGAATGCCTTCTCTAATGAATCAGGTTCCCAAAGGCGAACATCATGTTGGATATTATCCTTTAAGGTCCCTATGAACACTTCAATCCTATGCTCCTTTGGAATATTTTTTACCCTTATGTTCAATTTTTGGAACATCTCAATGTGCTCCATTATTGAACCCTTTTTTTTGAGATTTATCAATTGGCTAAAAAAAGTGTTGTTTTTTGTATCCTCATAATGTGCTGTCAATTCTTCTATAAAAATTTCCCAAGTGATAATTTGTTTACAAGAGCAAAGCCATTGATACCATACAAACTGATTTGGTTCCAAATATATAGTTGCAATACGTACCTTTTGTGTGTTTTGCGCATTATTGAGATCGAAAAATTGCTCCATTTGTAATACCCATGTTGTCGGATCCTTGCCATCAAACTTCCTCATATCGATTTTTGGAATATGGTGGGTCTTTGATCCAGCATTAGAGTCTATGAAATCATGATTAACATATCTTTTGTTCGCATCATGAGTTTCCTTTACTACCCTTTCACCATTAAGTATTTCTTGTAGAAAATTTGTCAAATCTGTCTTCAAATCTATCTTCAAATCTATCTTCAAATCATCCATCTTAGCTTCCACATCATTCATCTTAGCTTCTACATCTTTCTTTAAACCATCCATCTTAGATTTTGTTACTTTTTGTGCTAGTGACATTTGTTGCACTTGGTCTCGTAATTTTGATATATCATGTTGCATTTCTTCCTCTTCTTCATAAGTCATGCTAGAACTTTCAGGTTGTTTACTAGGTGTTTGCATTTTCTTTCCTCGGGGCATCAGTTACCGATAATAATTCTCTACGATGCCCTTTGAATTCCTTCAAAATAATTTTTCAAACCAAGCTTAAGCAAAAATTTAAAAAAATCTACACACCTTTTTTCACTTTTTAGGAGCTCGATATTGCCTCTAATGTATCTCTGTAATTTCGGATCATCCAGTTCTAAAATTACGACCTGCAATAGCCCTCTATGTCCTGTTTCCAATGCCTTCAATCTGATCCAAATTGGATTCTCCAAGGAAGAGTTATGCCAAATCTCCCACAGTGACCTAATTATAGACTAGTTCAGTAGAGCGAACTTGTACGATGTGCCACGTGTCCCTGTTTCGACCTTTGGCTCTGAAAAATATATACAACAAACTATAGTCCGTCCTCTTTCTGTACCTTCTTATGATTTTAATCTGATGCTCAGAGAGAAAGTTATGACGATATTCCCCAGGTCACCTGTTTGGAATGTAATTCAGGAGTCTACAAAAAGACCAAATTCCTTAGATCATATCTCCGCAAATATAGTGTGAAAAGCTTTGAAATTTAGACTCGAGATTCAGTGCGATTTTGTCTCAAATGGGTTTTTTTTTTCGCTTCTGAAATGTCACAGACAAAACGTTATAGCGAAAATTCCATGATGACCTATTTGGAGCAGCGAAACCCTAGAATACAAAGCTCTGATACCAAATGTTATGAAACCAGCTCACAAAAAGATAGAAAAGATAGATCAACGCCTTAGAATTCAGCCTCTTCAAGGGGGCAACCTCCTTTACATTACAAAACTGAATGATTCTTTCGTGATTAAAATGACAAAACCTCCCTTATATATATAGGAGTCTAAGGAGTCACAATATAGCCCAGCCGACCTAACAATAATAATATAAAGGCACAAAAATAACAATAGAGGGATCCTATGGGGCACAGTAATAACAATATGGGGACAATATGGGCACAACAATATTAATAAGGGATAAAACAACAATAGTAATGGGGTAATCACTAGTATTATAGGGACCTAATAGGATCTTCACTCCTTAGTCCATGAAAATTTGGAAGGATAGAGGGTGAGATATTTTTCATTGCCACAATTGTATCTTCATCGAGGATAGGAAATCCAAAGGGTTCTAGATTTATGTCTTCTCCTCTTCCTCTTCCTCTTCCTGCACCTCTTCCACCCCCCCTATTTCCTCCTCTTCCTCCTCCAATCCTATGTTGTTCACCATTCAAATTATGTAGTTGATCCAAATGGAACCTAAAACCCTCTAAGTCTTCATATAGTTAAAAACTATCACAAGGGGAAAACCTTTAAAAAAGGTGGATAACACCATCCGGCCTGAAAATCATAGAGAAAACAAGAAAAACAGAGCCTATCGGAGGTCAAAGGAACAATGCATCGGAGCCTTTGGATTTGGCCAATCAACGGTCCAGATCTGATCAGCATATCACAATCGGTGACGGTAGACAGAGTCTATCGGAGGTAGCTCTATGGGAAATGTGATAGCGATCAACGCGATTAAATGAGAGCCATTGATCTATGCACGCAGATCAACAGTCCAGATTAACTCCTGATATCGCAATCAGTGATTACAGAGGAGCGCTTACAAACGGCCTGAAGGATCAACAATATGCGATTACGATATCGAAATATCGCATCAAAGCTATGCAAAGGAACGAGGCTGATAATAATTGTGACTGCAATAGTTGGACCCGATAAAATTATAAATGATAGTTGATATATTTTGAGATCTGGAAAACAGGGTTTTCCTTTGTATTTCACGTTTTCGTTAAATAAACGAAATACATAGAACAAAGTGCTGATGTGATGAAAACAGACCCGATAGGAATATGGGTGAAATTTGATAATATTTCAAGTCCGGTAAAAGGGTTTTTTCAATGTAAATCGCATTTTCGTTAAATGAACGAAAAACAAAAGAAAATGTGAATAAAGCGATAAACTGGACCCGAAAGGGTTTATACATGCAAATATATATGTTTTGAGTTCCAAAATAGGTGGGATTTCGGGTGGGCTGTAGGTGGTAAGTGGTTTTGTCTAGGCTCCGCCCGAGCCCATACACTGGCTACCATGTGGCCAGGCCCCAAAGAGAGAAAACCACCCTTTTCGGGAGGTTAACCCCCGTATGCATGAGCCGCCCGAAATGAACCTGATTCGTTGGATCAAAATCTCTCAGATCAACAATGGATATGCGATGGTGATATACAGGCAAACCCGATAGGAGTTACAAGGCAAAATTTATAAAATTTCAAATCCGATAAATGAAAATTTAGCGAATTTTCCTGTGTTTTAGTGTATTTCTCTATGTAAATAGAGAACACTATTTTTGCTGATTTCAAAGACCCGATAGTCCCTTCCATTGTAGAACAGGTGGCCACCTTTCTTGAAGACGTTATGCCATGATTTCTAATGCTCAGAAGGGGATTCGAGCGGACAAAGGTTGGGAGCCAGAGAGCCCGAGAAGGGGAAATGATCAGATAGTGTTGATTGGTTTAAAAGCCACAAAAGACAGAAGACAGAGGCAGGAAGTGTTGAGACAGAGAGCAAACAGAGATAGAGATTCAGTGAGTAGAATCTATGTACTCGCGAAGACTTGGGGGATCCAAGTAAAACCTTGTTGTTTTGTATTTGTTGTGTGAGACTCAAATTGAGCTCACTTTTGTAAAAACTCTGTTTTCAAAGACATAATAGAGAGGTCACTGTTGAAGGTTGGACTAGGAGAAGTAGCCCAGGAGTGTTGGGTGAACTCCTTGATTATCTTGCTGTGTTATGTGTGTCTATTATGTTTCTTTAACTACTTCATTGTCTATGTTATTTGCAATCTTATCGATCCATTGCACTAAGTAATATAGGAAAATCCATGCACATGAGTTTGTAATACCTTAATAATTGTCTAAGATCTCATTATCAGATCAAGTGGTATCATAGCTTTAGGTTTGCTAAGGTTAGACAAGCTTGTGCTGGATTGTTGAATGCTAACTAGGTCAAAGCTCAAACTAGGAGAAGGAAAACTTGTTGAGACTAATCCAGAAATTGGAAGAGTCTATCCTAGGAGGAGGATGGCAGAACAAACCTCATCGGAATCAGACTCTTAGTTCATGGATAGTTTCATGACCATGAGAGCCATGGTGGAAGAGATGTATCGAGAATTTAAGAAAGGCCGAGGTGAAAGCACTTCAGCATCTCAAACAAAAAAAGGAGCAAAGGAACCTCTTCTAGATGGCCATCCAGAAGGCAAAGGAAAAGAAGAGAGGCCCTCTCCACCATCTACTCCATCATCACCATCCTCATCATCTTCTTCACATAAAACTAGCCTTGAAAAGAAAAAGAAGAAAACTGATGTGATTAAATTAGATGTGAAATTTGATTTACCAATTTATGATGGTGAATTAAATGCATAAAAGCTAGATAATTGGATTAGACAGATTGATGTATATTGCAGGGTGCAGAACATTAATTCAGAAATGAGAAAGATTTAGCTAGCTAGCCTTTTCCTTGGAGGAACTACCCTAGTGTGGTGGGAAGGCAGGACACAAGCTGATTTGAAGAAGCATGGTAAAATTCTTTCTACCTGGAATGAATTTTTTTTGCCATTAATTTTTTTTTCTATCCACTAGCTTATATGCAACAAGCAATGATGAGTTGGAAAACTTTGCGCCAATTAAAGGGCCAAAGTGTACAAAGCTATACCTAGGAATTTAGAAAAAGATCTTTAACTCTAGGCATTTCTATAGACTCACCTGAAACTTTGTTGAAGTATATAGGTGGTTTACATAACTATTTGAGGCACACCATTCTCATGTTTAATCCCACT
This sequence comes from Pinus tabuliformis, assembly GCA_031772625.1. Taxonomy (NCBI): domain Eukaryota; kingdom Viridiplantae; phylum Streptophyta; class Pinopsida; order Pinales; family Pinaceae; genus Pinus; species Pinus tabuliformis. The sequence continues at coordinate 918,466,092 of CM062816.1, forward strand.
AGTCTAGATGATGTATCAGTTTGGGCTACACATCTAGAGGTGAGAGGCAAGAATGTGAACCCAGATATTTGGGGATCATCAAAACCATCTGCAAGCAAGAACGAGGAAAATAAGAAGCAAAAATGGAAGGAGAGGAAGAGAAACACTGTACAGAAAGACAAACCTTCATGCACTCACTGCAAGAAGGATGGGCATGATGATGAACACTATTGGTCTTTGCATCCAGAGCTGAAACCCAAGAAGTTTTGTGGTAAGAAGAAGAAGACTATTGCTGCTATTCAGAAGCATCTACAAGTAATTCTGCACAATCTATTGATAATGAAGAAAATGAGAGGAAAAGACATGAGCTTTTTCATATTAGAGTTATTTCCAAGAACCAAAAGATTGATAATTTATTTGATAGTGGTTCACAAGTAAACTTGATTTCTGAAACAATTGTAAAGAAGTTGGGCTTACTAACAACACCTCACAAGAAGACATATCCATTGGGTTGGGTATGTGATAAAGCAAAGCTACAAGTGACTAGACAATGTAAACTTAGGTTTGTTATTGGGTCAACTTTTGTAGATGAGGTTGAGTTAGATATAGTTCCCTTGGATATATGTGGTATTGTTTTAGGAAGTCCTTACGTGTATGATAGAAAAGCCATTTTATATAGAACTAAAAATAAGTATCAACTCACAAAAGATGCAATAGAATATATTATAAGAGCTCATCAGCTCAAAAATAACTACACTCTCATAAACTCAGGGTAGATGAAAAGAATTGTAAACTCATGCAAGCAATTTTTACTAATGGTTGTAAAGGAAAAGACCCTTGATAAAACCAATGCATTTGAAGGCTGTGATGCTAAACAGAAAGCCGATTTAGAAAAAGTTGTTTCAGAATATGATATCCTATTTCAAGAACCTAAAGGTCTGCCACCCAAAAGGGAAATAGTACATAATATTCATTTGCACCAAGATGCTCCATTGCCTAACATCGGAATGTATAGGTTACCCGATTTAGAGAATGCAGAGATCAAGAAGTAGCTATAGGAGCTGCTCAAAAAAGGGTTCATCAGACCAAGCACATCACCATGTGGATCTCCAATTGTGTTGGTGAGAAAGAAAGATGGTTCATGGAGGATGTGCATTGATTACAGAGCACTGAATAAAATAATGATCAAGAATCATTATCCTCTTCCTCGCATAGATGATCTATTAGATCAGTTGAAAGAAGCGGTTTACTTTTCCAATTTGGACCTGCATAGTGGCTATCATCAGGTCAAAGTATCAGAACAAGATGCATGGAAGACTGCTTTCAAAACAAAGCAAGGGCTATATGAATGGATAGTTATGCCTTTTGGCTTAACGAATGCTCCTGCCACTTTCATGAGAGTTATGAATGATGTACTCAGACCTTTTATTGATGATTTTGTAATTGTATATTTAGATGACATTCTTTTTTTCAGTAAAACATGGGAAGAACATTTGAAGCATGTAAAGTAGACTCTAGATGTTTTGAAAAGAGAAAATCTCTATGTGAAATTATCAAAATGTGAATTTGGCAAAAGTTCTTTAAATTATTTGGGTCATATTGTAGGGGGTGGTGAATTGAAGATAGATCCCTCTAAGGTTGAAGTCATTGTGAACTAGCCTAAACCCAAATCTGCTATAGAAGTTAGGAGCTTCCTAGGAGCATCACAATATTGGAGAAAGTTTATTGCTAACTTTTCCTTGATTGCAGCTCCCTTACATGCTTTGACAAGATTGAACAAGGTGTTTCAGTGGGGAGGAAAACAACAAAAAGCCTTCGACACCTTGAAATAAAAAATTAGTATAGCACTAGTACTAGCACAGCCAGATCTTCAACGATCATTTGAGAATGAAATAGATGCCAGTGACTATGCCATGGGAGCAGTGTTGATGCAACATGGTAAACCCAATTCTGAGACATTTAATTCTGCAGTAGTTAATTATCCCACATATAATAAAGAATTCTATGCATTAGTACAGAGTGTGAAAAAGTGGAAACATTACCTAATGGGCAAAGAAACAGTTATACATATTGATCATCAACCACTTCAATATTTGCACTCACAAACTAAATTGTAGCAATCAAGACACTATAGGTGGATGGGTTTTCTACAACAATTTCATCTTGTCATCAGATATAAGAAAGGCATGCACAATAAGGTTGTAGATATGTTATCCAGACCAATCATAAATGCATCTACTATACTTAAGCATAACTCAGTATTGCATGAAAGCTACATTGAACAATATGCTCAAGATGTAGATTTTAAAGATGTATATGCAACTTTAAGTCATGGCAAACAAGTAGAAGAATTGGATTATCATGTTAAGGACCAACTCTTACATCATTTGGGAAAATTATGCATTCCTCAAACTGAAAGAGTTAACATAATCCAAGAAGCACATACTTCTCTAATATCAGGTCATTTTTGTAAAACAATTTCATAGCTGCAAAGGTTATGTTATTGGCCAAGAATGCATGAAACAATTTCTAGATATATTAAAGGGTGTACCATGTGTGCTAAAAGAAAGCCCAACAATAGAAAACTAGGCTTCGACACTCCACTTCCAGTTCCTTCTCATCCTTGGGAAAGTGTTTCCATGGACTTTGTTGGGGGATTGCCAAAATCTAGAAAAGGTCATGATTATTTATATGTTATTGTGGACAAGTTCAACAAAATGTGTATTTTAATACCTTGTAACAAGCGGATTACAGCTGAACAAACAACAAAATTGTTCTTTCAACATGTATGGGTTCATTTTCGGTTACCCACTTCTATTGTATCTGATCGAGATTCCCAATTTGTTGGGAAGTTTGGTCAAGTCTATGGGAGTTGATGGACACCAGATTGAAGAAGAGCACATCATTTCATCCACAAACAGATGGCCAAACAAAGGTTTTCAATAGGACAATGATCCAATTGCTCAGGGGCTATTGCAGCAAGCATCCCAAGCTTTGGGATGAACATTTGTGTTATGTGCAACATGCTTACAACCATGCTAAACACTCTTCTGCATAGAGATCTCCTTTTAAGGCTTGTTTTGGTTTTACACCAAGGTCTCCCTTGGATTTTGTCTTTAATAAAGACATAGCAGTTGATGGAAACAGTGATGTGGACAAAGCAACCAAGTTCATTGAACAGATCCAAGAAATTCACCAGGCAGTACAAGAACAGTTGGAGAGAATCCAGGCCAAGTACAAGGCAAGGCATGATATGAATCGAATTGAGCATAGCTTCCAAGTTGGTGATCAATTCTGGTTGTACATTAGCAAAGAAAGAATGCAAGGTGAAGGTAAGAAGCTGAAGCCAATAAGGTATGGGCCTTTCAAGATAATTGAGAAGATTGGTGAGAAGGCTTTTCTCCTTGATTTTCCAGCTTACATGCACATCTATTTAGTAGTTAATGCTGAGAACTTGAGACTGTTTGAACCTTCATTGATTGAAGATCCCGAAGAGCAAAGTCAGTTGTCTTCAATTGATGATCTGTTGCTTGAATATCTCAATGAGTTGCAGGAAGATACAGTTCTAGACAGGAAGGTGAGAACTACGCGTAGAGGGGATGTTGAGTACCTCAGAATCAGACTCAAAGGTTCAAAACCAAGTAGTGCAAGATGGATAGAGATTGGGCAAGTGAGGAAGTTGTATCCTCGCTTGATTGATGCTTAAAGACCCACTTTTGGTGGTCCAAAATCCTTTTTAGTGGGAAGGCATGATCCAAATGGATCCTAAAACCCTCTAAGTCTTCATATAGTTAAAAACTATCGCAAGGGGAAAACCTTTAAAAAAGGCGGATAACACCATTGGGCCTAAAAAACATAGAGAAAATGAGAAAAACAGAGCCTATCAGAGGTCAAAGGAACAATGCATCAGAGCCGTCGGATCTAGCCAATCAATGGTCTAGATCTGATTGGCATATCGCAATCGGCAATGGCAGACGGAGTCTATCAGAGGTGGCTCTATGGGAAATGCGATAGCAATCAGTGCGATTAAACGAGAGTCATTGATCTATGCGCGTAGATCAGCAATCCAGATTAACTTGCAATATCACAATCGACGATTATAGAGGAGCACTTACAAACAGCTCGAAGGATTAGCGATATGTGATTGTGATATCACATTATCGCATTGAAGCTATGCAAAGGAGCGGGGTCGATAACATCTGTGACTGCGATAGCTAGACTCGATAAAATTATAAACGATAGTTGATATATTTTGAGATCTGGAAAACCGGGTTTTCCTTTGTATTTCGGGTTTTAGTTAAATAAACAAAATACATAGAACAAAGCGTTGATGTGATGAAAACGGACCCGATAGGATTATGGGTGAAATTTGATAATATTTCAAGTCTGGTAAAAGGGTTTTTCAATGTAAATCGCATTTTCATTAAATGAACGAAAAAAAAAAGAAAATGTGAATAAAGCGATAAACCAGACCTGAAAGGGTTTATACATGCAAATATATATGTTTTGAGTTCCGAAATAGGTGAGATTTCGAGTGAGCTGTAGGCGGTAAGTGGTTTTGGTCGGGCTCCGCCTGAGCCCATACACTAGCTGCCACGTGGCCAGGACCCGGAGAGAGAAAACCACCCTTTTCAGGCGATTAAGCCTCGTATGCATGAGCCGCATGAAATGAACCTCAGCCGTTGGATCAATATCTCTCAGATCAACGACGTATATGCAATGGAGATATACAGGTAGACCCAATAGGAGTTATAAGGTGGAATTTATAAAATTTCAAATCCGATAAACTGCAGTTTGGCGAATTTTCTTATGTTTTAGTATATTTCTCTGTGTAAATAGAGAACGCTATTTTTGGGGCTTTCAAAGGCCTGATGGTCCCTTCCGTTGTAGAAAAAGTGGCCACCTTCCCTAAAGATGTTATGCCATGATTGATAACACTCAGAAGGGGATTCGAGCAAATAGAGGCCAAGAGCCAGAGAGCCCGAGAAGGGGAAATGAACAGACAATGCCGATTAGTTTAAAAGCCACAGAAGACAGAGGCAAGCAGTGCTGAGACAGAGAACAAACAGAGATAGAAGTCAGTGAGGAGAGTCTGTGCACTCGAAAAGACTTGGGAGATCCAAGTAAAGCCTTGTTGTTTTGTATCTGTTGTGTGAGACTCAAATTGAGCTCACTTTTGTAAAACTCTATTTTCAAAGACATAATAGAGAGGTCACCACTGAAGGCTGGACTAGGAGACATAGCCCAGGAGTGTTGGGTGAACTCCTTGATTATCTTGTTGTGTTATGTGTGTCTATTATGTTTCTTTAACTGCTTCATTGTCTATGTTATTCGCAATCTTATCGATCCATTGCACTAAGTAATATAGGAAAATCCATGCACATGAGTCTGTAATACCTTAATAATTGTCTAAGATCTCATTATTAGATCAGTACCTCTCCTTCCCTTATCCAACGATTGTAGATTCATCAGAACTAATATAGGGTTCTGGTTCCAAGATTGGGTTTTCAACTTCCTCTAGTTCCTCTGGTTCTTCTATCAATGGTTTGTTAAAATAGGCTTATTCTTCCTCTTATTCAGTAGGAACTTCTAGCTCTTGAGCTAGACATTGTTCTCTAGTTGAAGATAGGAAAATTATTCTTGTTGTTGGGGATATGGGATCTTCTTCTTCTATTATGGCTTATGTTGATGAATTTGGTGAATCTCTAGGTTGGATTTCAGATCTTAATACCTTAGGGAGTTTGTGTTTTCCTGCTATGGATGGAATTCGAGTTTGTGTGGGTGGTGTGGCACTATGAGGTCATGGTGGGGTAAGTGATGTTGTTGGAATTAAACTCTTTCCTCAACCTACAAATCTACCCCTAGAGTATCTTTCCCTATAAATATCATGTTTTTGTTTTTGTTGTTTGCTTGTTTTTTTTTATTAGCCAAAATAAATAAAGACTTCTAATTACACTTCCTTGACAACGATGCCAAAATGTTTGTCAAATTAATTGTCTTAAATTGATTATATAAACTATCGACCAAAGTTGGTAAACTTGTGAAGTGCAAGTGCACAATATATGTTAAGTTGGATTTATTAATTGATTGAATTATTGGAAATGTGTCTTTAAGTTTTGTATTCATATTTCAAAATGAAATTAACATTGTTATCTAGTGAAAATAAAATGACTGTGAATTTAAAGCAATATTACTTACTTGAAAAATGAAACCATAAAGAACTCAGACTTGCAGAATGAAAACTATATTAACTGACACTAGCAGAATGAAAACTATGTTAAATCACACTTGCTTCAAAATGGAAAGTTCGAGAAGTAACTGCAAACAAACCACTCTTAATCTGAAATTAAACTAAGAAAACTTTTGAATAAAAATACGCTAAACATAAAGCTGAAAGAAATCTATAGAGAGAAACGTCTTATGCTATGAAGTTGAAATTCTTTTTAATGAAATTCAAAAGAAATCACAAGGAAATCACTGGTATTTTGATGACTCAAATCAGATTCAGAAACTATAAAAGAGAGTTTTAAATCTATCATAAGAAGATAATGAACATACATGAAAATGTTGCAACAAATAATAACAAAAAGGAAAATCTACAAGTTAAAAACCCTCACTGTTTGCAGTGGCCCTCTAAAAATAGGCGGTCTCAAGCTTCAATGAGCAGTTAACCACGCATCAAGTCTTCAAAGGGGCTTCCATTAAATACAAACACAGAGTTTCAAAATGATTACAATCACAAAATATTCATTCACCATCATCCCCTATTTTGTCTTGCCTTAAGGTATTTATAAAAGACATTCAATAAATTTTTGAGGCTTTCATGCCTACTTTCAACTAATAGAGTTCTAATTCAAATTATCAAACTGAGATTCCTAATTTTAGCTTCTAACAGATAGTGATTCGCCCACGATTTTCTATTCACCAAAGAAAATCGTGAGCCATTTTTATCTCAAACTCTCTCTCACTTTCTCTAGCTACGTGTTGACTTTTTCCTTTGACCATGTGATTCAGGCTTTCTTCTAATGATCTGGTGCTGATAAATAGGAGGATATCATTGAGGGGATCAACCTCTTTCTACCCATATCTTTCTTTCTTTGAATGACACCTCGGACCCTGTTCAACAATGGAGGTGGTTGTAGAATTGCATGAATCCGGTAGGCAATGCAAAATTTAATTTAATAATAAGTAATATTTTTGAAATATGAAAAATAAGATAATTAGTACCTTACCTACGTAAAAAACCTATAATTTGATGCCTACCAAGTCAAAAATATTGGTCAAGGAAAAGGAAAATGAATGAAGAAGAGTATCAAGATGAAGCATTCATAAAGCTCTACATTGATTGAAAAAAATTAGTGTCCAACTTTCTCATAAAAAAATTTAATCTAAAACATTTTATTATTTTTGACATTCTTATTTTATAAAAAGAGTCATTCTACATGTGACATTATTAAAATTTATATCAAATGAAGCAGTTTTTCATATATCTCAATCTTTTTAATAATTTTTCAAAAATTCAAAATCCTTTTTTATTTTATTTTTTATGTAAGAGATATTTAATCACATTCTGATGTTTAGAATATTCCAGAATATTCCTCATAGTGACGGCATCCTTCATTTCATCCCTTGAGATAATAGAATTAGGATCTATTAAAATCATATTATAATTTAGAATTTTATGTTATAAGAATTTGTTTTTCTAAATTATGATGTTTACGCTATTTCTTATATTTAAGTGATATGTAATTTTTCTGTCACTTTGTAAGATAATAGGATTGGTTTCTAGATACTTAAATCACATTGAATCTCAATTTTATCAATTTTATTTCGTACACCAATTAAAATTGAATTATTTTTAATTTTTTTTAATGGTTAAAACGCTTTCTTGAAAAGTAATTTAAAAAATAATTTAAAAAAATGTAAACTTTTGAAATTACTCATGATTTATAAAGGAAAACAAATATTATAAAAATAAATAAAAAGTTAATTTTCAATAACTTATTAATCTTCGATTCTCCCAACTATAGGATGCTAAACAAGCATGGTTCCTTTCATATTATACAAGGATGGATGTGAATCATGAGAAAGATCTAGGATTCAACACTCATTACTTTCCTTTCACATCTGAAGACTAAAATAATATTTATTCTTGTTGTTGGTCATCTATAATTCCTTAATATGGTGTAACTTTTTACAACATAAACTTTGTCACAAATTCATGCCTAGAGAATCCTATCAACGTATTAGCATATCGAACAATTTAAGCCTCACTTAGTGTAATCTTCCAAAAAAATCTTATACACCTATTTTTTTCGAATCCCCAATCACATTCATATGTTAAGTGTATTTATGGTGTAAGGTGTTCCTTTGGGAAGAACTCCCCTCTGCTTCCACTCTGCACCATTCAACACTGTTCGATCGATTGTTAAATGATTAACAAATGTTTGGTCATTGGATCCCACTGTCAAATCCTACTTAAACTGTCAATTGACTCCTTGATTTATGTTGTATGATGTGAATCATTTGTTTATTGAAATCGGCGTTGGGTGCCACGAATCGAGAGGTCGTGTTTCATGGCATGAATTGAAAAGCACATGGAGTAATGAAGGCATTCACAGGCACTATAGTTGAGCTACCCTCATTTCACTAACATATCCCTCAAGTAGTATGTGTAGTAGTTGTTGTTTCAGAGAGCCATTGGTTTTGCCCCAAATGGTGACTACTAGAAGTTTTTAAGGAGAATTTATTCTGCACATATTTTTTCTCATCACAGAATAGGAGCACATGAAGCACCACTTAAACTATCAATCAATTTCTTGATTCATTTGCCTAAACTATGAGACAATTCCTTTATTTCCATTTCCTCCCTTCCTTCCTGTGAATAGGAGAGACATCTTAACTTATGACAACCTAAAAATGCATGGGGAAATGGGAAGTACCTATCTACATTTTGAATCCACAACTGCACCATATTTCTCTTCTCAAATCGGAAGAGGCTATCCCATGAGGCAGAGTCCAAGAAGAATGATTTTTGAAATGTAGACATAAATTGTGAGGTTAATCAAATTTTGAATAGTCGGTCGATATTTTTCTTGTTGCCTCTATTGTAGATCATTTTCTTCCTTTCTTCTTGGTAGTCTCACGATAACATGGCTCGTACCAAGAAGACAACATGAAAATAAACCGAAGGAAAATATTTAAGGAAGCAACTCGCAACAAACGTAATGCCTTTCTTATATTCCTTTTGTTACCTTTTTGGTGTAGTTAATTTGGCATGTTGTGTTATTATGGTATTTTAAATGTGTCAAATTTAAAATTTGTGGAGAATGCCTTTTGATTCTATCAATTTGTTTCGATTGTCTTCTCTGTAGCATATGGATCTAATTGAATTTTTTTTAATCAAATGAATAGAGAAATTCAAAAGTATCAGAAGACTATGGAGTTGCTAATTCAAAATTTTCCCTTTCAGAGGCTTGTGAGGGAAATTTCCTAGGACTTCAAGGTAATGTAATACTTTTGTCATTAATTGTTGATCCTTTGAAGGTGATTGTTAGGTACACTGTGCAGGGGGAGGGACCTATCCAATTAGTTTCTTTCATATTTTTGTAGACAATTCTATGATTCCAAAGTCATGTAGTTTTGGCACTTTAGGAGGCTGTAGAGGCCTATCTTGTGGGTTTGTTCAAGGATACAAACTTGTGTGCCATTCATGTGAATAGGGTGACAATCATGCCTAATGATATTGAACTTGCGGGGCATATCTGTGGGGAAAGGGCCTAAGTGTGGTTTTATGATGATGATTTGCAAGAGACATATTTTTTGGGGTAGATTTCAATAGTTTGTATATATATTTGATAAGGGAAGCTTTTTGTAGAAACACATTGTAGATTATTGGATTTTATGATTTCATATAATTGAAGTTTACTTTGACTTCAATAGAGATTGTGAATGTGGATTACCGTGACTTTTGATCAAATTGATCAAATCAAGCTAATTGTGGCTAGTTATTTATATTTTTCATTTTTCTATGTTACAATTTAGTTAAGGACTATTCTTTTGTTTTATGAAAGGAAATATCATGCGATACCATGCCTTTTTTAATCATACTACATGGTGATGCTTCTTAAGTTATTCTTTAATGTATTGTTCAATTATTTGTTAGTAGAACTCATTGCATTTTTATTATAGTGATTTCAATTTTATACCTATTTAATTAGCAGTTCATTCTATTTGAATTTGAGTTAAGATGCTTAGGTTCATAGCCAATAACCCTAATATATTGAAATTGTCTTAATGTGTCTCACAAACATTTGAGCTTATTAATATAAGTGGAGTTAGTTTTGTGTGGATTAAAATTATCATCATTTTTGTTTAACATTCGAGTGCAATGAAATATGTTATAGCAACCAAATTTGTGTAATATCTTCTATCAATAAAGGCGTGCTAAATCGATCTTCGTGGATACCATTTACATTTGAACAACAATTTATCCATTATGCAAGAGAGGTTTGAGCATTAGGTTGTAGAGGCCTATCTTGTGGGTATGTTCAAGGATACAAACTTGTGCACCATTCATGCAAAGAGGGTGACTATCATGCCTAAAGGTATTCAACTTGCAAGGTGTATCCATGGGGAAAGTTCCTAGGTCTTGTTTTATGATGATGATTTGTAACAAACATATTTTTTGGGGTAGATTTTGTTGGGGCCTTCATTTTGATTTTACAAATGTTTTGATCATTTTGGCGGGTCAGATAATAGGAAGGAAACAGGTAGCAACAATGATTAGCTTGCGAGAAGGACAACAAGACCGCAAAGTAGGAACATGCAGTTATATAGGAGTTGTGGCAAGGTGGCAGCAAAAGACAAAGGAAGTCGAGCGGACAGGAAGGAGGAGGGGTAGCTGAGGGGAAGAACAGTCGAGCAGGAACTAGCAGTCCAAGCGGCAGAGAAGAATACAAAAGGAGAAGGACCATAAGGAAGCGAGGTTAGTTAGTGAAGTTGTTGAGGTTGGCATTGTGGAGAGGATAGTTGGTTGTGGCAAGCTGGTGTTCGAATGCAGAAGCTTAGCTGAGCAGGACCTTTGACCTGTAGAATGAGTCTGTGAGTCTGTAAACGGGTATTTCTTATATTCTCTTGTGGTGAATGCCGAGATGTATTGTAATGTTGGAATGCTGAATTAATATATAGGAAAGTCTAGACTAGTTGCGGAGCATAATGTGTATGAGTGTACATGATGTGGTGACCCACTTAAAATATTGAAATGTCTTGTAATATTCATGCATGTAGTAGTTTATGTCTATTATATGGTATGTTGTTATCTTGAATATGTGTGTAATGTTATATATCTTTTATTGGTTGGTTCTCCGGTTGGTGCTTCCTTGACTCCATGAAAAACCTTTCTTATTTATGGTCACGACATGCCTCGAGTGAGACTCCTTACCCCTTGGGTAATGTGAAAATTTTAGTGTTGTCCTGGACTACAATGAACCATTGTTGGCTCTCCGCGCTTGAACCCAGGGTCTTTTCCCCCTGATGACTCTTTCGTGCCAACAAATGGTTCCGTTGTCGGGACCAAAAGTTACAAGAATTGGTTTGGAACATGGTGTCAAGGATATTCAAGAAAGAGATCAAGGATTGGTGGAATCATAAAATAGATCAGTTTGTAGTAGAGAAAGCTATCCATAGGAATCAACCAATCGGCAAGGTGAGTGAAGGGATTTTATATGCTGATGGTACCAATGACCAATATGAGATATTCTAGTGCAAGTTTCCAGAAGACTTGTACAATTGGTTAAGAAGACTGAAAGGGTAGACTCGGTCAGGGAGGTTGATGACAGTTCGCCGCAGTTGGACTCCCTCAGATCTCGTACTGCTTCAGCAGTTAGACAATGATCTGACCAGAGCAGTCAACTTTTGGGTAAATACTACGGTGGAAGGATATATAGTCGAGTTTGCCACCGAGAGTTATCAATCCTTCTCAAAGGTAGATGGAGTATTTGGATCTGGATTAAGAGGAAGGTTGATGATGGAAGTACCGATATGGATTAAGATGTTCATGGTAGAAGAAGGACTACTGCCCTCACCCACAACAAATATGGTAGCATAAAATCCCAGTACTAGGGGAAGGACCTAAGGGGGGAATGTTGATGGTTGGGGAATAGAGATGCTACTGAAAGAATGGATGTGGAAGGTTTGAAGAAAGCGATAGATATTAGATCACAGAGGATAGCGCTGCTAGCTGATAAGTGGTATGTATGAGTGGTTTAGATTCTCAAGAAAAGAAATATGTGACCCCACCAAGTAGGAGTGGTGTCGGGAAAACCCCAAGATGAAGGGGGAGATAAAGAATTTGCAAAATAGTGCAAGATCGGCAATAGGAGGCATAGGATCCAGGAGGGTGAAAAGGGTCCTTCCTTACAAGTTGTGGGAAGGATGGTGCAAGAGAAAATGTCGAGTGAGTATGAAGAGGAGAGAGAAGAGGACATGGGCGATGTTATGAGAAGATTATTTGCCAAAGGAGAAGAATCCACTAGGAGTCAACATCAATAACCCTGTGACAAGGTAGCATCCCTGTCGACCTTCCCTTGGTACCTTACTACAATCCAAAGAAATTTGTTATTAAATTAGCCAAGGCAATACAGGTACATAGTGCGCGCGAGAAATATAAGGTCAGTTTTAATATTGGAAGCAACAAGGGAACCAGTAGTATTAGTAACTTGGGACTACAAGGATCCTAGCAGCCAAGGAACAAAGGGCTCATGTTGCTAGCTCATACTGATGTAAACATGGTAGGATCATTTACTAAATATTCAGAGTTTACGAGAAGGGAAACCGAAGACGTGGAACAAAACTGGTACCTCTGTGAAGCTATTTGGAGAGCATGTCAAACTCTAGACAATCTCAAGACAGTGGAGTTCTAGACCACGCTGAGGGAGAGAGCTCTACGTTGGTTTATAAAATGGCTAGAGCAAAACCAGAATCCCACGATAGATGATATCAAGAGAGGATTCGTGCAAGAACTCAAAGTACCCCAGACAGATCACCAAGGGCTATCGAAACTGTGGGAGATCAAGCAGAAGGAGGGTGAAATGTTTTGGGAACCCATGAAAGGGTTTAAGGATGTCATTGCTAAGATAAGTTACACTCTAGACCCAAACCACCAACGGACTGGTTTATCAAGGCATTCCTGCCCCTCACGAGAATGCCACTAACACAACAAAAAATCGGAACTCTCTAAGATTCTTTGGAGCAAGCATCATGCATAGAGGCCATGGCTAGATATCCTCATGAATATCGGGGAGGGACGAGTTTGCAGGATCCATCAATCATGGGTCTTCAAAATCATATTGCAACTTTAACAGAGAAACTGAAGGATCTTCAACCAGTGCGACCAACCAAACCCAATGTATGGTGCACACACTACATGGTGGAAGGACATGTCATGACAGAATGCCCAAGGTTGCGAGGAATTAATCATCTGGGGGGGTACGGGATCGTCATGGACCCCACCAACTGTAGGAGTTGAGGTAGTAGAAGCGCAAGGAGTATTTTCCAGGATGGAATAACCAAGACTATTGCAAGATCTGTAGAATGTATGGACATCTTCCACGGATGTGCCCGATACTATAGAAGTACTCCAATGTCCCTAATAACAACTACTATGAGTTATGTGCATCTGCAACACATCACACTAACCAGTGTTGGGCACTTGATGCTCTAACAAAGCGGCTGGATAGGTCGGCGTTCAGGATTAATGAGTCAAACTGAGGAGGACAAGGAGGAAATGGGAGAGGAGGAAGAAAGGGAGGGAGAGGCCTCATAAGGTATTACAATTGTGACTAGGAAGGACATGTTTCCAGGGAATTCCCGCTCCCTAGGAGATCATGGTGCTCACAATGTAGGATTAATACTCATGCCACAAAGGATTGCCTAGAACTCATTGCAAAATGGGAGGAAAGGACCAGGAAAAGGGGGGATAACCTCATTAATTCCGAACCTCATACTTACGATGGTCTTCTAGTAACCAATATTAACATAGTTACAAGAGGAGGAAAGAAAATGAGGGAGGATCGTAGTACGACAGACCCACCGAACGACATCTCCAAAGAAAGCATATCAGCCTAATTACCAAAAGCAGTATTATCACGAGGCAACTAATTTTTTCAAGGGGATGACCAAGAGGAAGGAAGACTAGAGATAGAATGGCCACATACTTGATCGCAACCAGACGATTGAAGAATGGTTTAAATTATTCCTGCAGATTGTTGAAGATGAATAAAGGAGTTGCAGAAAAGTTTAAAGGCTACATTATCAGTAGAGGAAGGGGAAGCGGAACAACCACCTTTCAACCTACTAGAAAAGCATTCCAGAAGAGTGAGACAAAACAAGAAGAAAAGTGGGAAGGAATTCTGAATTAATGCTCAGGTTGCGGGATTCCATATTAGGAACACAATGCTAGACCTGGGATCGGATGTAAACATCCTACCTAGGAAAACATGGGAGGCAATGGGGAATCCATAACTAAAATACTCATCGATTCAATTAAGAATGGTGAACCAGTATTGTATACTACCCATTGGAAGGCTAGAAAACACGGAGGTAGATGTAGCAGGGGTGAAGACGCACATTGAATTTGAGGTGATTGACATAATGCGAGATAAGGACCCATACTCAATGCTCCTTGGGATCGACTGGGCCTATGAAAGATATGTTGTCATCGACCTAATGAAAGACTTAATGATTTTCGAAGTAGAAGGAATGAGGGTGATCCAACCCTTGGACCTGTATCAAGGGCCCAGGTTCACAGAACCTGTACATAATAGGGATCGACCAAGAATGTTGGACCAGCTATACACCTTAACAAAGGGAAAAAGGGAGGATTACATAAATCCTACTGTAGGGGGGTCTGTTAGTTGGAGAAGTATTCAAAGCTTAGAGACTAGTTCAGAAGTTGCATGGGACGCATGACAGCAAGGAGGATATGAACTAAACACCAGATGTTATGCAATGATAAGTCAAGTAAATTGGATAGGAATAGAGATAAGCGACTATCCCAAGTACTACGATGTTGAACCGGTGGAAATATTCTTGAACAAGGTAGACAGCAAAATGAGGGAAGATCGAAAGATTCCTTTTCTTGATATTGCGTTCATCGCAACACCAACAAGATGGTGGAGAACCTACTGCAGTGCACTGCCCAACTGGGGAACCATCAAGAAAGCACTGAGGGAAAGATTCACCCAGGATGAAGACTGACAACAGGATAACATGAAGTACCGAAGGAATTCAAGTCCTGAAAGGCATATCGAGGCCTTCCTTCAAGATTGGAAGGCTCAGGGAATACCGAAGGATATTTGGGTACATATATTCATGCATACTCTAGGAACTATTCCCCAAGCGTGATACATACAGGAGGAACTCCGGCGAAAAATGACGGATTGGGATGTTTTGGAGGCACAGTTCATTAGAAGCTTTTAATTCAGAGGTGATGATGAATGCATGATTGAGACACTCCATGCAATAAAAAGGGTTATGTTCACCCCAGGACAGTTAGTTGAAGGTTGTCCTGACGAAAGTTCTCTACAATATCTGTATGACATGAACTCTCCAGAATACGTGACCTATGACAAGGTGGATGCAGAGCCAGAAGAGGATGGTTTAGATGGATTGAGACACCTGACCTTTGAGGAAACAGAAGGAGAGAGAGACATCTGGGAAAGTCCCTCAAGAGAAGGCACTCACCTTCTACCGATGAAACTGAGAAAACAAAATATTGGGACGGAGGATAAACCCAAAATGGCGTCTGTAGGGGATTACTGGGATGAACAGACCACGAGAGAAATTTTCGACCTACTACAGGAGTACCAAGACTTGTTTCCAACTTCAGTAGCAGAGTTGAAGGGGATTAAAGGAGACATAGGGGAGATGAAGATTGTTCTAAGGCCAGATGCCCATCGGGTAAAGCACAAGCCATATAGAATAAACCCAAGGGTGAAGGAGAAGGTTAAGAAAGAAATTGACAAAATGTTGGAAGCAGGGATCATATTTCCGGTAGATGAAGCAGAGTCGATAGTTCCAATATTTATAAAAAACAAGAAGGATGTGTTCGAAATTAGAGTGGATATCACGACTGGAGACAGGAGAGAATCAGGGAGCGTTAGATGATCGGTTTCCTGATGCCGACTTATTCAGAATAGAAGCAGTCTTCGATCACCTAAAACAGATCACCACATTATTAACAATAGGTTATTGCCCAGAAGGGTATATCGCAGGACAAAAGCGACACTTAATAGTAAGGGCAAAAGACTACCAGCAGATCGCAAGACACCTCTACAAAATGGGCTTGGATCAAGTGTTGAGGTAGTGCATACTTCAGCATGAGAGAGAAGATCTATTATGGGAATGCCATGCGAGAGTTGCAGGAGGCCATGTAGGGGGTAAAGCCACCATAAGAAAGATACTGCAAGAGGGACTATGGTGGCCAACCATACATAAAGATTATAAAGAATATGCTAAGAGTTTCCATGTCTATTAAAGGGTTGGGAAGCCTTCTCGATGGGATGAGTTGCCTCTAAATCTTGTTCAAACAATGCAAATATTTGAGAAATGGGCAATAGATTTCGTTGGACCTATTACACCACCAGAAAGGAATTCACGCACAAGACACATCATAACCACAATAGAATACCTCACCAGGTGGGCAGAATAAAAACCCATCAAGGACTGTACAACAGACACAGCCGCAAGGTTTATTTTCGAGAACATAATCTCAAGGTTCAGATGCCCAAAGAGTCTCACCAGCGGCCGAGGGCACACTTTATAAATGAAACTATTGAGGCTCTTTTGAAGAATTTCATGATTCAACATAACAAAAGTAGTCCCTATCATCCCTAGGCCAATGAAACCATTGAAGCATTCAACAAAATCTTGTAGAAAGGTCTAACAAAGATTATATCAACAAATAGAGATGATTGGGATGAGAGAATACCAGCAACTCTATGGGCGTATAGAACAACGGTGAAGAGAATCCATAAACAAACTTCATTTCAGCTAGTATATGGAAGGGAGGTAGTGGTGCCAACAGAGTTCATTATACCAAGAATGTTCATATCTGAAGCAACAAGAATGACGGACAACATGGCTTTGAGAGAAAGACTTAGTCAGCTAATGGAACTTGACGAATCCCAATTCTTGGCTGAGTTTCATCATTCAGTGGAGCAGAGAAGGCAAAAATCTTGGCACGATAGGCATATCAGGAAGAAGACATTCGGAATTGGGGATCAGGTACTACTATACGACAACAAATTCCAGAAATTCCCAGGGAAACTACAGATGCACTGGCTAGGACCATTTATAGTTACAAAAATCAGAGATTTTGGAGCAGTAAGATTGGCGCAAATGGATGGAATCATGCTACATGGATGGGTAAATGGTGCACACCTAAAGCCCTTCCACAATGCACCAACCACAAATTCAAAATAAAGAGGGTCTTGGAAACGAGCCCGCAAGTAGGTAGGAAGTAATAAGAGTTAGTCAGTCATATTCAGCAGCTAGTTAGAGTCTTGCTTTTTATCATAAAAATAAGTGAAATTTCAATAAGTTTGCGGCAAAATTATCATCATGTCGCAACGTATTTGTGGTCGAGGGGAGGGAAAATTAGAATTAGCAGTCACAGTCAGCAAATTACACATAGGTAGGTGCTTTTTCCAGCCTTTATGATCACATGATGTACCCGTCCTTTCCATCGTACTAGTAGTCATTTCCATAATAAGTAACTAATAATGCAACTGTCAAAGTAGGAGCCGTAAAATCGTTTCCCATTAAGCACACATTTAGTTAATAAATAAGCCCATCACGGCAAAATTAATATGCCATGCAACCCACTATGTCCTTTCCAAGTCCCCATCACAGTTGCAGGACCAGGTCAGCCGACAGTGGAAAAGTATGGTTAGAACACATGGGGAAAGTTTCCAGAGTAATTAGTTGCTAAGGTCCAGTCAGGAAACGTCGCGTCAAGCCTAGCTACTTAACTTGTAGGATAATGAAGGAAATCACAGAGTTTCAATTGCAGATAGCAGAAGAATTCCAGGCTCACTCTGAAGAACAGTTGTAGAAACATAGAAGCGAGAAGCCTTAGATAACAATTGTATACCAAAGATGAAGGGAGATGGTGAAGGGGATTGTCTCTGTTCCATAGGATCCGTTAGATGAGCAAATTGAGCTAGTCGACAATTTGTATGGAAAATACGATAAGGCGATTCTAATTGACAACAACCTTACGGATTGCTTCCAATTCCCAACTCTGAAGAGGGAGGTTTATGCAGAGGAAATCTAGAAGGATGATGACACCAAGACTTCCAGAGTCAAGGAGGCCTTTAAAGGATTACAAAGGTCAACCTTACTTCATTTGAGAAGCCTACCTATTTTCGGCACTCAATTCGCCGCAATGCAATGTACCAAACTACTGGCAAGAAGAATGCATGGGGGGTCATTGTGGCTTGACAAAGAGTACCCCATTCATGTAGATGATATTCATCATCTAACAGGGTTTTCAGTAGGAGGGAATGTAGTCAACACAGGATTTTAGGCAGGTGTTGAAAGAGACAAAAATCAGAACGATGCTAACTACTATGAAAAATACAAGACTGAACGGGGTGGAAAAGGAGCAAAGATTGATATGATAAATAAGTTTGACATCATATTTTCCTACTACATCATAGCAGGCAAAACCATGAGACATTTTACGAGAAATTAATGCACATTGGATGCAATTTCAGTTGCGAAACATTGCTATCAAGGAGAGGTACTTAACTGGTCTGCTTTTGTTCTTAACAAACTTTTTGAAGCATGTGAAGATGTGTATAGGCAGAGTAACAATTTCCTGTTTGGGTAAAATTTGATGTCTTTTGAAATGTGGAAATGGAGACTACCGAAAGAAAGGAAAATGGTGACCCTTGTCGAAGGACAACCAATAGCACTTCGTTATGAACCATGGAGAGCATCGGCGTATCCCAACACAAAAGAGATAAACGAGATGACTTTCAAGGATTCGTATGAACTGATGCTAACCATGATAAGGTTAATGCAGAGGATACCTAAGACTCTGCTAGATGAATTTTCAAAAGAAATCTGGTTGAGAGCCTCACACGCACACACCTACATTAGGCCAAGGTGTGTCCACCTAGAGACATTCAAGATGAGGCCATAGAGGTTCGTCTTGACTGCAGCATCACTACACACCGAGGTGGGATCATGGTCGGGGGTGGCTTGTGAAATTATTGATGAGAAGTACAACTATTTGTTCAAAGCCTTGAAGCAGTAGGCATAAGGGGGAGATGCAGCAAAAAGTAGCAGGACAAGGCCAGCTGAAGATGTCCTCCAACCAATGGCGCTTTAGATGGAGGAGAAAACATTCGAGTTGAGGTGAACAATTGCAAGCTTTGAAGGAGAATTAGGTGAGAGTAGTTATCCCGTGCAATTTCAAGGTTCCACTATGTTTTCACCAATCATCACCACTCCGCTGGCCATGAAACTCCCCACTGGAGTAGCCCACCCTCATCTCAGCCAATAGTCCCCAAACCAAAGAAGAAAAGAGTTGTTCGTAGCCCGACCATTAAAAATATAAAAATTGCTCCACCACCTCTAGTTGTCGACCTTACTAATGAGGTCAAGCATTCAATTTCCACGTCTCCCATAATCGAAGAGATTCCTACCACCACCTCCACTGCCTTACATCAGTCATGGGAATCCTCCTCGCACATAGCCTCCACCTCCGTGATCTTGTCAAAAACCCTCCTGTCCGGCCGAAAACGAACAACTGTGGAAATAGAAGTTGAGACAATGGGGTAGGAAAAGGGCACCACTTTTGCTAGCGGTACATAGCCAACATCACTTGCATCACTGCTGCTTAGGTCAGACCCACCACAAGGGGGAAGCCCAGACAGGAGGGTTGAGCTGTAATGAGCACTTTTTCTTATAAATATCACAGTGGTCCCGAACCCTAGCATTGTACCCCCCACTCCACAGTTCACTCTATAGTCATAGTAAGTTCATTCGCCCACCTCCCACTCTGAAAAATCCATCGCTGGCTACCTACCCATATAGCAGCATTTCCCTGAGCCCATCACAATGCAAGCCGACACACTACAACACTAGTCATCGGCGTCGTTATTCACATTCATACAGCAAGCAACGCACAGGGCCGAAAAGATCCATGAGGATCTGGCCAAGGAGCATGAGCAGCAGACAAAGTGATTGTAGGAGGTAACAGAAGAACACAATCACCTGAGGCGAGTGACTATAGATTTACAATCCCATGTTGACCAAGTCTTGTATAGAGTCCAGTCATTATGGCTAATGATTATTGATGCAAACATAGAGGCACCAGCAGACATCACAACCTTCACACTGGTAAACTATTGCAACCACATCTAGGCGGCATGCTTGAATATAGTAGCCACTAATGCCCACATGCAAAGGAAGTTAGAGATGGTAAGATTAGAACTATCAGACCTGGTAGAGATATACATGAGGACTGTCAAGGGTAAAATCACTGAAGTGGAAGCAAAGAAGCAAGCACTAGCTGATGCCCTCGCGGACAGCTACGCCTGATGAACAGAGTCCATGATTGGCCAGGAAGCTTGGCACTGAAAATCACTTGCTCTACCAAATGATAGAGCTAATACAGACATTATTCGCCAGCACAAAGGACTACATAGACCCTGCCCACCTATAGTAGATCAATGACTAGATCGATGCAATCTAGGTCTAAGTTGATCAAATTGAGGAAGAGTAAACAAAAATGAAGAAGGTGATTAGAGACTTGCAGCCATCGATCCGTATGTAGGTCGTAACTCTAAAAGAGGTTTGTGACTCTAGCAGACAACAATGGCACAACCTGAAAATCCAACGGCCAACAAAGTTAACGTCAAATATGGCCATATAATTCACTCAATGCACTGACGCAATCCTCATCGGATGGGAAACTACCATTTAGAGGTATAGAGAATTCAGCCAACAAACCACAATAGTTGCTCCAGAGTTGGAGCCTTCGTTTGTAATGGGGAAGCCTCAGAAGGAGGAAAGTGTAGAGGGAGTAGATGCCACCATGCAAGCATTGGCTGAAGCAAAAGAATCACCAGCCCAACAGTCAGCAAAACTAGTACAACTGACAGTGCAGCCACCAACCGAAGAACCCATGGAAATACTAGCAGGGTCGGGCAAGGCCAAAATGAAATGACTCAGGGAAGAGTCAAATAATTGTGGTCGGGGCCTGTTGGGCCCTTTATTTTGATTTTGCAAAGGTTTTGATCATTTTGGCGAGCCAGAGAATGGGAAGGAAACGGGTAGCAACAATAGTTAGCTTGCGAGAAGGATAGCTAGACAGCAAAATAGGAATAGGCAGTTGCAGAGGGGTTGTGGCAAGGTGGCAGCAGAAGGCAAAGGTAGCTGAGAGAACTAGAAGGAGGATGGGAAACCGAGGGGAAGAACAACTGAGTAGGAACTAGCAGTCTAAGTGGCAGAGAAGAATATAAAAGGAGAAGGCCTGTAAGGAAGCTAGGTTAGTTAGTGAAGTTATTGAGGTTGGCGTTGTGGAGAGGATAGTTAGTTGTGGCAGGCTGGTGTCCGAATGCAGAAGCTTAGTTGAGAACGACCTTTAAGCTATATAATGAGCTCGTGAGTCTATAAACGGGTATTTCTTATATTCACCTATGGCGAATGTTGAGATGTATTGTAATGTTGTAATGCTGAATTAATATAAAGGAAAGTCTAGACTAGTTGTGGAGCATAATGTGTATGAGTGTACATGATGTGGTGACCCACTTAAAATCTTGAAATATCCTATAAGATTCATGCATGTAGTAGTTTTTGTCTATTAGATGGTATGATGTTATCTTGAATATGTGTGTAATGTTATATATCTTTTATTGGTTGGTGCTTCGGTTGGTGCTTCCTTGACTCCATGATGAACCCTTCTTATTTCTGTCGTGGCATGCCTTGGGTGAGACTCCTTACCCCTTGGGTAAGGTGAAAATGTCGGCGTTGTCCTAGACTACAATGAACCATTGTTGGCTCTCCACGCTTGAACCCAGGGACTTTTCCCCTGATGACTCTTTTGTGCCAAGAAATTTCAGTAGTTTTTATATATATTTGATAAGGGAAGCCTTTTACGAAAACACATTGAAAACTCTTTGATTTTGTAATTTTATATAATTGAAGTTTACTTTGACTTCAATAGAGATGCTGAATGTGGATTACTGTCACTTTTGATCAAATTGATCGAATCGAGATAATTGTAGCTGGTTATTTATATTTATATTTTTTTATGTTATGATTTAGTTAAGGACTATTCTTTCATCTTACGCAAGGAAATCTCATTTAGTACCATGATTTTTTGAATCGTACTGCATGTTGATGTTTGTTAAGCCATTCTTTAATGTATTGTTTAATTATTTGTTAGTAGAAATCATTGTATTTTCGTTATAGTCATTGGAATTTAATATCTATTTAATTGCTAGTGCCTTCTATTTGAGTCTGATTTAAGATGCTCAGGTTCGTGGCTAATGACCCTAACATACTGGAATTTTCTTAAGATATCTCACTAATATTTGAGCTCATTAATATAAATGGAGTTTGGTTTTGTGTGGATAACAATTATCATTATTTATGTTTTACATTCGAGTGCAATGCAATATGTCATAGCAAGAAAATTTGTGCAATATCTTATATCAATAAATAAATCCTAAATCGGTCTTTGTGGATACCACTAATAATTGAACAACACTTTATCCATTTTGCAAGAGAGGGTTGAGCACTTGCCAAAATTCTTGATAACAAAAGTGTTTTTTTTTTAATAATTTGATTATTCCTTTTGATCAATTTAACAATAGCTTTTATTAAGTAGGAAAACAAATTGTTTTTCATTTCATAGGGTTTATAATGATCACTAATAGATTAAAATGATAATGGGTTTATCTAGGTCATTCTTTGGTTCTTTTCCTTCTAATTGATTTAATATATATTTTCTTGAGTACATTGTTAGAGTGTTTGTTTGAAATAAAAGTCGAAATGAAATTGAATTTGTCTCAAGCATGCAAAACAAATCACTTGCTATGAGATGTGATATTGGTGCTTCATGTGAGAAATCTCTGTCAATTTTTGTGGGGATTTTTTTTAAGGAAGAATAAATTGTATCAATCCAAGTGAGTGAAGATGTAAACTACATTTTTGCATTAGTATATAGTCATATTTTTTCTTATAAGAAGAATTTAAAAGTTTGGTTAGTAAGTTTAACTAAGTCGATCTCATTCATCATAAGATATAATCATCAATATTTGGACACCATCCCCTAGTTGGATCTCCAATTCCCAAATTTTGTGCCAAAAAAACACTCAATTTTGGTAGAACAAGGTTTGATTGGAAAATATTATAATGCTTTCTGCAACACAAAGAGTATTTAGGTGTAGATACGAGATCATTGATCACCCAAAAATACCATGTATCTTTGTTTGTATGTGGTTGATGGTTTTTTGGTTTCCTATTCAAGAATAGGTAGGTTCAAAATTTCATATTCTGAATATTTCACTTACACACTCGATAGAGAATATTGATCTTCATGGGAAAAAAAAAACCCTCACATCAATCACATACCTCACCTAGCTGCTTTGTGATACTTTGGTCCTTGTATTTATGAGAAACTATTGTAGTTGCTACAACACCCTCCAAAATTTTGGCTTACACTCAATTTTGGAGCCTTCCTTGGTTTTTCAGATTGTTGTCGCAAACACTGAAACTCATTTCATGTATTTTCTTGAAGTATTTTTCTCCCCTTTGCAAGTTGGGTAGATTGTCGTCTTTTCACATTGTTGGTTGTCACATAATGTGTTGAAGCCTGTTCTGGTGGTTTCATGGGTCTATCTTTGTGTATATGAGCTATTCTAACCATGTAAACATCTTTCGCACTCATTCACAAAGTTTTAAGCATTTTCATAGAAGTGTTGTCACATCATTGCAAAGTGTGTCTTAAGTGTTGCACTTGTCGTAACTGATCATAAAGTTGTCGCACAGAGGGAAATGCATTTTTCATGTGTCCTATGTGATCTATGTTGTTGTGTCGTCAAGTATTCTAAGTGTGAGATAATAGTTGAAGCCTTATCATTGTTCACATCAGTCTAACCGGTCTTACACTTTGCCATTTCTAAGAAGTCTTCTCGACCAAGAAACTTGGCTTCACCTAGCCTCCCTGAACTATGCACTGTGTAGTTTTAGTTCTCTAGTTGTGACCTCTCCCCTTTGCACTACTCAATGCACATTTCTTGTCTCCCAGGACTACTACACTGCACAGTTTTTGGGCTCAAGCTCTGGCCTTAGCCTCCAGAATTGCACAATCCTTTCTCTCAACCTAGCCCTAAGTGTGCACTATGAAATCACAAGCCTTAAGCTTATTCCTCGAGACTTTGAACTATGTAGTTGTGTAATTTCCTAGCCTCCCTTGTCTCCTGTAACTGCACAATATGTCCTCTTAGTGTCCACCCCCCACCCTGTCTCACTAGCTCCCAAAATTGCACAGTTTTCTCCCTTAGTCCAGCCTCAACTACACGCTGCGTAGTATTAGGGCTCAACCCTCACCCATAGCTAGTTGAACTATGAAACTATGCAGTCACTGAGCCCTCTCTCCCGACCTGTCCTTAGTCAGTGGATCGTAATGCACCATCTTCGACTAGGGGGTTTTCGTACTTATGTCGTCTCGTCATGAGTGAATTGAATATATAGGTACCTTACCATGCTATGGTGAGATGATGAAGAAAGAGATGAAGGAGGGAAAATGTTGAAAGACACTCTTGTAGCTAAACATGCAAGTTGATCAATCATAAGAAAGAAAAGGGACATTAGTTTGCGATCAGAACTGAAGACTTAAGATCCTTGAAGATTCCTTATCACTAAGTCATATGTAGGTGAAAAGAAGAGTATTCTCAAGTAGACACTCAACACACAACATCAACAGTGGCTTGACACTGCCATATCATCAAGTAGTCCATGTTAGCAGTGTCATTTAATGTCATGACATGAGTTGTCATATGCCACATCATTATTGTGGATAATGTAAATGGTATTCAAAATGTATTGTAAAGTGGAAGTCCAAAGGACACACATGGAATGTAAAGAGTCATGTAAGTTGAAAATTCGTAGGAAGTCAATAGTCATGATGTTAGTCAAAGAGTCACAAGGAAGGGGAAGCATCACCCCTTGGTTATGTATACTCCTCATTGTATGAGCAAAGGACTTTTCACCTTGGCTCCTCTCGCAAAGCATTAGAGAGATAGGCTAGTTCTTTTTGGGAGTAAGGAGTGGCTCCAATGCACCACTAATGGAGCTAGTGATGTTCTTTGTATACATGTGTTCTGGAACTTTACTAAATAGCATAAGCTTTCAAGGCTAGCACGTTCATCATGCATGGATTATGAATGTTTGTAAGACTATTAGCTAATGTTTGTACTTCATGTTTTCTTTCACATGTCGTCAGGGTCCAACCATGACACCTTTATTTATGTAATAAGCCCAATGGGATGAGTTAGATTCATATTTAGTTAGAGAATCAATAAAGCATGTATTAATAATTGTTCGGATGAACCACCCAGTTACTTGGTAAGATGCATGTTGCAAGGCCTTAGATGTGGAAATCTCCTTAAATGCCCAATCCATTCTTCCAAATTTCATTGCCAAGGAACGTCCCACCTAGGCTCAAGTACCCACCCCAAAACTTAAGGTTCAAAAGGTGTCACCAGCAGAAATGGCTGAAAGATGAAAACAAGGACTGTGTTACTGCTATGATGACAAGTACTCCCCTGGACATAAATGAAAGGAACCCAAATTCTTTCAAATTGATGTTATTGATAATAGCTCAGCAGATGAATCTTTGTCCCTTGAGGTTCTTGAGGAAGAAGCAGGGGAAACCCAAACCAACAATGATCTCATAGTTATGCCAGATTAGCCAGTTATATCATTACATGCCTTAGCTAGTATTTCTTCACCTCAGACTCTCAAAATCTGAGGCTTTATTAAACATCGACCAGTAGTGGTATTGATTGATAGTCACAACACTCATAACTTTATCCATAAGAGAGTCGCAGAAGTTGTTCATTGCTTTGTATGGACAGTATCTAATTTCCAAGTCCTTATCACTGATGGGGGGACCATGAAATGTGAAGGTCGTTGTGAAAATATTAAGCTTCAGATGGGAGACTACCACCTAAAGACCCACATGTTTTCTATTGAAATAGGTTGTTGTGACAATGTCCTGGGTGCTGAATGGCTTCGCAAACTGGGTCCTATCACAATGGATTTCCAAGACTTATATATGAGCTTTAAGTAGAACGACCACATTCATACATTAAGGGGACTCAAGGGAGGTGCTCATATTATCATTAGCTCGCATCGAATGGAGAATATTTTAAAAAAAGGTCGCCATGGAGTAGTCACCCAATTTAATGCCATTCTGGCCATTAATTCCACTACTCCACATATTCATCCTGAGATGCAACATGTATTAGGTCACCACCAGCAGGTCTTTGACAAACCTAAAGAGATTCCACCCTCTAGGGGTGAACATGATCATAACATCCCTTTGGTCTCAGGTGCCCAACTACCTAATGTTTGCCCATAACGATATCCTTTTTCCCAAAAGAATGAAATTGAAAAAATCATCAAGGAACTCCTCGAATTCGGCATTATCCGTCCCAACATCATTACTTATTCATCTCCAGTGGTCATGATTCTAAATAAATATGGAGAATGGCGCATGTGTCCAGACTTTTGGACCCTCAATAAGCTCACTATCAGGGATAAATTTGCTATTCCGGTTGTTGATGATCTACTTGGTGAACTGCATGGTGCTCAATTCTTTACCAAGCTAGACCTTCACTCGGGCTATCACCAAATATGCATGAAGGAAGTAGACATTCCCAAGATTGCCTTTTGAACTCATGAAGGCCATTATGAATTCCTGGTCATGCCATTTGGTTTCTGTAATGCTCCATCTACTTTTCAAAGCCTCATGAACCACCTGTTGAAACCATATCTCAAAAAAAAAATCTAGTCTTCTTCGATGACATTCTCATCTACAACATAACCTGGGACAAACATCTTCAACATGTAGACCAGATATTGCAACTACTCCGAGATCACAAATTATTTGTCAAATTATCCAAGTTCTCTTTTGGTGTGGAAGAAGTAGAGTATTTGGGACACATTTTGGGTCGTGAAGGAGTGAGGGTTGATCAGAAAAATATTCAGGTAATGCAAGATAGGCCTCAACCAAAAAATTTGAAGAGTTTTAGGGGATTCTTGGGCCTCACTTGCTACTATCACAAATTTGTTCGCAATTATGGTTGCATTTCTAGACCCCTCACTAATATTCTCAAGAAAAATTCATTTCTCTAGACTGATGCATCTCAGCAGGCCTTCTTGGTTCTCAAATAGGCCATGTGCTCCACTCTCATATTGGCCCTACTAGACTTCACCAAATCTTTTGTGATTGAATGTGATGCTTATGGTATTGGTATTGGAATTATAGTAATGCAGGAAGGTGGACCATTGGCTTTCACCAGACAATAACTCAGTGGAAAACATATGGGTCAATCTACTTATGAGAAAGAAATGATGGTCATATTATATGCAGTATACACCTGGCGACCATACTTGTTGGGATGATGTTTCTGAATCCACACAGACCATCAAATCCTAAAATGTTTTCTAGAGCAACATTTATCGTCGCCACAACAAAATAAATGGCTTCTAAAAATGCTAGGATATGATTATGATATGATTTACAAGAAATGGCATGGAAATGTAGTGGTTGATGCTTTATCACGCCAATTTGAGGATGAGAGCACCCTGCTATCAATCTCTCTAACCATACTAGATTGGATTGAAGAGGCCAGAAAGGAATGGTTCTCCCACCCCTCTCTTTCCCAACTCATTAATAACTTAAGAGAAGATCCCAATTCCTTAGCAAACTACTCTTGGAAGGATGAGATTATTCACTACAAGGATCTAGTAGTTAGATCATCGGCCTCCACAATCAAAACCCGGATCTTGGACAAGTTGAATTCATCTCCAATTCCAGGACATTCAAGCTTTCAGAAGACGTATGCTCACGCATGTCATTCTCTCTTTTGGACTGGCATGAAAAATGACATTCTTACTTTTGTAGATGAATGTGATGTGTGCCAAGGCAACAAAGGGGAAACAATCAAGTTATTGGGAACCTTACAAACATTGCCACTCCCTGGCTCTATCTGGAAGGATGTTTTCATGGATTTCATCACTGGTCACCCAAATTCAGGCAACAAATCAGTCATCATGTTGGTTATGGACAAAATATGCTCAGTTGTGCGCTCTACCACGCCCATTTATCCCCACTTTGGTGGCTCAATTTTTCTTGGACCATATATTCAAATTTCATGGCATGCTGATTTCCATTGTGTCTAATCACGACCCCACTTTCACCAACAAATTTTGGTAGGAACTTTTCAAGCTACAAAGCATGCAACTCCAACTAAGTACCGCATATCATCCCCAAATCGACAGTTAAAGAGAAGAAGTCAACAAATGTTTGAAGACATATATGAGGTGCTTCACTTCACAAAATAAGCATAAATGGGTACAATGGATACTTTTAGTTGAATGGTGGTATAATACTAATTATCACGAAGCCACCAAGTTGACTCCATATGAGGCAGTGTATGGCCAACTCCCACCTTTGCCTATTTCTTATATCCCTGGATGTTCTAAAGTACAGGAAGTTGATCAAATCCTACATAATTGTGCTTCCATGATAGGTCATCTCAAATATAATCTAGATCAAGCTCAAAACCGAATGAAGTAATAGGCATACCAACATCTTTCTGAGCACACATTTCAAGAAGAGGATCAGGTATTCTTGCGACTCCAACCATATAAGAAAAGGGTTTCCAGAAGTTAGAACCAAGATTCTATGGGCCTTATCAGATACTTCAGTGCATAGGAATAATTGCCTACAAACTAGCCTTGCCACCTACTTCAAAAATCCATCTGGTCTTCCATGTATCATGCCTCAAGAAAGTGGTGGGGAACAATTACAGAGTTCAAACAATTCTACCTAAATTAGATGAAAAAGTCTCAATTTGGCTCTGACCATAACATACCCTCGATACTCGTGAAAGACATCTTCATCACTGCATGATCAAGAAAGTCCTCATCAAGTGGAAAGACACCTCTCCAGAATATGCAACCTGGGAACCAACCATTATTCTTCAGTAGTTTCCGCAGCTTCAGCCTTGATGACAAGGCTCTTTTGATGGGGGAGGGCATGTTAGGGTCCAAACCTAACCCCTTTATTTATGTAAAAAGCCCAATGGGCCAAGTCAGAGTCATAGCTAGTTAGAGAATCAATAAAGCCCATATTAAAAGTTGTTGATCCATATTAGAGAAAACGGAACACAGTTAGTTGTAAATAGGCCATAGTTAACAAATAAAGTGGTTAACCCATGTTATGCAAAGGACCACTAGTAGCTAGGTTTTTGGATGTCATTTAACCATATATAGTCTTAGTTAGTAAGGAAGAGATCATCGAGTCTTATTTTAATTGAGCTCTTCTCTATTGGAGGTTTTCCCCTTGAAGAGGCAAGTGAACATTGAATATATTTCTGAATAATAAAATACTTTGTAGTTTTTCTCATTTCATGTGATAATTTTGTGTTTTGGGCTATATTTCTTCGTATTTTGGTATTATGGATTTCTCGAAGGTCAAGAGCATAACACATGTGCTAAGATAGTTGAAATATTTCGATTGTTTTAGTACTTATTTTGTTGAGAATATGTTGTAATGGTTGTCATTGTTGTCCCATCCTTGTGGAATATTCCGCAGGATATTATACAAACGTTTTCATTTGTTGGTTGTAACGATTTTTGCATCCTCTATGGACTATTCTGTTGGATGTTAGATGGATCCTTCTAGTTCATGTGTGTATCTTCTTGGGTGGTACTAATACCTCCTCCTTCGAGGCTCACTTTTCTCCCCTCTTGCAGTAGAATAAATTGGACACATTTACAACTGAACACTCACTAGGCATACCTTCTTTCTTTTCGAAGACACCATTGCATCCCTCTCTCATTTTGACAGTTAGAGCCAAGGAAAACCTTTAAGGATTTGGCAACGGGGCATTTATACTGAATGGGACTCCTAAACCAAATGATGTGAGATCTAATTGGGACTTCATATCGGGGATATCCCCTAAATGTTTGCGGGTCTAACACCATCAATAGAACCATTACTTTTCTTTGCAATCTACTTACTACCATAGTTTATCCTTATCTTCAAATCACTAGATAAAAATAATAATTTTCCAAGAAAACCATTTTCCCTTGTTAAATACTCATTGGATTCTCTATCATTACACCTATGTGGAACAATTTATAGTTTCATACATGTGATCAATCCCTGAATATCATTATAAGTTGCAACCTGCCATTTATTTGATGTGCAACATTTTTATTAACCAAATAAATTTTTTACAACAATTCATTATATTTACATTGAAAACTAATATGGAGAAAACTAAGTTGTGCTTCTTTGTTGTGGAATAACAAATATGTAATTTAAAGAATGGACTCTCCAACTTCAATTAATGGTGAATACAAATCTTGATCTTCCAGTGAGGAAGTGGAAGTTGGATCTTGCTTTTGAAAAGAAACAAAGGATGGTTCTATTGTTTAGAAAAACTTATTTCCTTTATTTGATGGAGAACAGACTATTCTTGTAAGTTTCTATGTTGATATCATATATGATCCCATTGACGCTACATTTATGACAAGATATATGTCTCTATAGGACCTGGCTTATGATATGTTTTTGCACATATATTTCCATGGACAGTTCTGGACACTTTATGTAGATATTCCTAGAAGTTTTAGGAAGTCTATGGACATTCCAATTTATGTAATAGTTTGGACCTTATTTGAAAGGCTTGAAGTGCTCTACCATGTATTGGAGCAAAGAATTTTAATCTTCAATTTTGAGCTACAAACAATGTAGTATATAGGAAAAAAAATTGGCATTATCTAAGAAGTAATTCATTGATTTCTCATGCAATGTTATATACATGTAGCCTTGTTGCTATTATCTTCTTGAATTCCATAAGAATATTGATGCTTGTGGTATCACTTTTAGTCATAGCTACGACAAAAGTTCACGAGTTTGTTTATGTAAATAAATTAGTATCAATATGCAAGATTTGGGTGGATTAATGAAAGTTATATTAGTGCAACATACTGCAACATATTATCACGTTTATAGTATAAATATTGATGCACGTGGTGTCAATTGAAGTCACAGTTGCAACAAAAGTTCATGAGTTTGTTTATGTTACTAAATTAGAATAAATATGCAATATTTGGCTAGATTAATGAATGTCATACCAGTGCAACATACTGCAACATATTATCATTTTCCCCTCTTTTTTATGTTCTCTTATATGTCTTGTTCATCAAGTACCCAACTCAATAGACTGCACAAAATTTACAACCATAGAAGAAGACATTAAGTATGTGTTGTGACCAGCAACAACCCCCCTCTCATTTAAGCGTCATACGAAATACTAAATGTGTGGGGACCCTTAATTAAAATCTAGGAAAAACAAAGTAGTGCTTAAATTTCTTTTCCGCAAATAAAGTTACCATCATAAGCTTAGGAAGCTCCTTTGAGATTCTTAAAATCTAAGTTTATGATAAGGTAAAAAGTCTTTAAAATCACATCATAAAAATATAGCGGGATGCCACCGTTCAAATATAATCCTAACATTTGTGAGATCGTGGCATTAAACAAATATCGTGTCGCATTCAGCAAAACTTACACGAAACACTTCAGAATTTACCGATTTGCGATGACGCCGATCGCAAGATCGCATCTCGCAAGAAGCAGGTTAACGAAATTTGTCATACATAAAACTCCTGCGATCTGCGATATTGTGATATCGCGATCTCATGATAAAGCAATGATTGCGATGTCAAGCCAGATCAACACTGCGATGTTGTGTTTATGTGATTCTGCGATGTTGCGAAGAAAATCGCAAAATCGCTCCATCGCAGATCTTTCGGGCATGATATTCAAGAAAAAGTATTTTCCATAAGCTGACACATGATTATGCACTTTAAATACTAATAAAGGAGTTAGTTGTCAGTTATTAATAGAATATGAACGCGTGCTTTTCGAAGAATCACTTCACGTAAGGTGGTGTATTTGGTATGTCTGTGGTATTTAAAACTATCCCATCACCCTTCCTGGCATTCATTTCTACTTCACTTGTGAATTGCAGGAACGGAGAACGGAGGATGATACAAAGCAATACGCAGGTTGAAATGGGAAAGAAAAGCAAAGCCCCAAGCTCCGAAGAAAAGGAAATGGCACCTTTGTATACAGACACGGCTTGTAACAGAGACGCGGGAATAGCTACGTGGGAAGGCATGTATAATCTGCTCGAAGAGGAGAACCCTAGAGTAATGGAAGTTACTGCTGTTGCGGGCTCACAGAGTCCTTCTGAAGCAACCCTAACAGAGCTAGCTTGCTCATTCTTACATCGGATAGCAGCAAGGCCAAAAATCCTCCCATACACAGACATGGTCAAGTGGATACTCGATAGCGCAGAAATCAGAAATAGACAGTTCAAGTTTCATGGTCAAGGACTCATCGGTTCATTCGCTGCGCAGGATTTAAAGCTCATGTATCATCTGCCCGAGCCACAAGCAACTTATAACAAACAATTTATGGAGAAATTCGTAAAGGAGAACCAGAACCTGGCAGAAACCACCAAAGACTGGTCCAAGAGAGACAAACCGCTCAAGAAAGATAAACACGGTATGTACTGTACTGGTTCCCTTACCTCCCCATATTGTTTTGCTGCCGCCATGCTCTATATAATATTTGGAATGCTAGATATCAAAAAAATTTCATCCAAATGGCTACCATTACTGGATGTTGCCACAAATGCCACTATTGTAGATTGGGCCAATATTTTATCTGATAACCTAGTCATGGCCATTGTCAGCTACCGGTCCAAAAGAGCTACGACTCAGAGAATTTATCCTCCTTTTTACCTATCTACATATATTATGGATTCAATATGTTATGTTTCTAAGTTTCCTGTTATGGGTTGGAAGTGGACAACTCAAGACCCCTTACCCATCCATGTCTATCATAAGGAATTGTGGGACTCTCAGTTGAGTCCATACTTCTACCAAATTTGTCATGGAATTATGCTGCCCTTGTATAGAATTTTGTATGATAAATACCCCTCGAGGTGCTCGCCTGAAGTAGAGGTAGACATCCTCCCCATCACAAGATGGTTCAGACAGGAATTGTTCACTTATGTTAGGGTATTTGGAAACTTTACTGCACCCCCTCATGTTCTACCTTTGTATATCCCTGATAAACTCTTAGCTTGAGAGATTGCATATCGAACCTGTGGAGAAGGTGGCCTAACTAAAGACTTAAAGGACAAAAAGAAGGCTATATGGCCACAGTTTCCTGTGGCCTGTGGAGCCTTTTCGCTATTCAATGTAGGTCACCCACTCACAGAAGTACATAATATGACGTGTTTACAATTATTCAAATTCCCGGGAAGACCATTTGACCCTAATGAGGTTGCCCAGAATTTCACAACTACAGTCAAGATAAAGGTGTTCTTTGGGAAAAAGGATTTATTTGATGATATATTCCAACAGAAAAGCACACTTCAAGAGATTTTGCGCGAAGCCCAATTGCAATTATCTCCAGAAGATTTCCAAAAGTTCATAATATACAGAGAAAGAAGGTTAGCCAGTATTCCTCTAGAGAAACTACGCCTACCCACAAGCGAACCAACTCCAAGTGTTAGTCTCAGTGGGAGTTCAAGCACTAATGGATCTAAATCCAAGTCTGAACAAGAAATGCCCGAACACTCTAAAAGATCCGAAAATGACCAGGATAGGAGCGAAGAGTCAGCTAAGGATACTGCTCAGTCAATGGAACTTCTACATCAGCAGGTTATTGCATCCCTAAAAAGAGATCCTCCTCCTCTCATCATTCAAGCACCACCATTCACAACCGAATTAGATAAAGAATGGGAAACCTTCAACGAACTGATCAATATTGAAGGACAAGCCCTAAAAACACCTGTGAACAATACACAGGTAGCACAAGAAGTAGTCACAACAACAGTCAGCGATGTCTCAGATACGGAGCATATTCCTGTTGTCCCATCTTCTGAGCTTATACTCAACATAGAAGAAATTCCCCCTCTGGATATATTTTATAGCCCACAGCATAAAGCAGTGGTAAGAAGACAGAGAAAGAAAAGGAAATTTGAAAATACACTCTCTCAAGACGCAAAACAATTAGACGTCTTGTGGAAAGATCCCACTAGCAATCCTACTGAAAATCTTACCAAAATATCTTAGATCGCAGGAGCATACGCCTCTATGACTATTGATAAAGCATCTGAGGTACAGCAGTTGTTAAAAGAAAAGGAAGACCAGATACAAGTACTGCAACAATAGTTGCAACAAGCTAACACCAATAATGAAGCACAGAAACAACTTGATAGGTTGCAGCAGGACTTCCAGCAAATGCAGATAGGATATCAGAAAAGTTTGGATGAGAAAGGAAAGCAGTTACAGGATTTACAAGAGATGCACAAAGACGACCCTAAACTTACAGAATTTATTTCTGAATCCATTTCCTTGAATGAACAATTACTACAACAGCAAGAAGTATTGAGCCAAAAGATATCACAGTGGAGTTATTATTGTGAAATTAGTGATAAGACCACTAATCAAGTGGTAGATTTACGAAGTGACTATGATCTGATTGATAAACGGGTGACTGAGTACTTGGCTTGGCAAGATGAAGACGAGGGAAAAAGAGCAGGTGCACCAAGGATAAATGAGAACCATAAAGAACTTCTCTTTAACAAATGGGACGAGCAAATCAGGGAGGTAGAACAAGCAGCAGAAACAGCAGCCACGGTAGCAAGTAGTCTTATTGATTGTATAACTGAAAATTTGCACAGGGCAAATTTTATCGCAGAGACCACCCCATGATATTTACCGAACAAACAACAACTAGAGGCAGAATGGAAACAGAGAGCGCAAGAAAAGGCAAAAGCAATTCAAGGGCTGAACAAGTTAAATTGGGAATATTACTGGGCATACTTGGTGAAGCCGCATAGCCAGTGGATGACTGTTAAGTGTATCATAAATGCGGCCGAAAAAATGGCACCAGCTCTCATCGATTCTGTTTTCTCAGCTTAGCTAAAAGCAAAAGTTAGCCAGCCGACTCTCCTTAAATAGATGCTGCATACATGCAATTTCAAAGACCAAATACAGAAGTAGTTTAATTCTGGATTCAATTTTTGCTTTAATTTTGCTTAGAAAAAGGGCGGTCATTTAAACCGCATCCTGAATTTTTGTAAATAAGTTATTTAGTTAGTAGTATTTAAACCCTTCTCATGCATTTAGAGAAGGGTCTAGAAATTTATCAAAAACTTGTCCTCAGAACATGCACTTTTGCACCCTCAGAGGAGGTTTTGGTGAATGAATGGAACAAGATTTGTTGATGTTTGCATTTGATGTCTGCTACTGATGTTGCACTTCTGTACTCTTAGTGGATGTTAGAGCAAGGAGAGATAAATCATTGTCACTTGAAGCTTATGAGTAGGACTAGTCATAAATGGTACTTTTATCTCTTGACCATTTCTGCTTATGTGTTAAAGTGATATACAGTTTTTAGTTGTTTATGTATTATTGCATGAATGCCTGAGTTATCATTTGGCACTTTTGTACGATGATAGCTATTTATTTATGCTTAATGTATGAATAGCTCATTATGCGATATGTTTTTCACAACTGTTTCGTCTAACTTTTTATGTGAAGTGGTTCATCCTTATTGATTTCCTTTCTTATAATAGTTGAATGATCTTTATTACCAGTTGTTATTTGAAATCTTTTTAGATCGCATAACAGAAGAATTACATCCCGGGTTAGTATAGACTTAGATGTTGTTGCTTATTAGATTACAATATCATAGCATTAGATTACAATTAGAATTAGAATATCTTAATTAGGAACTGTTAAATCAGGAACATCAAATTCTACTTACACACACTCATAGATTGGGAAACTGGTCCCATATCCCCAGTTGGACCTGCTATACCAAACGGATAAGGAGCTTCCAACCAAGGTCCGGACTGGGCGGGTATCCCCCTTGTTGTAGACCCGATTTTCAGGGCTTCAACATATTTGGCGCTAGAAGGAGGACCTGAAACATGTTGTCTGTTGGGGTTTGTGACATTTGAATTAGGATGGCCTCTCTTAAACTTCCAATTTGGAGTCGTATCCATGTTCGTGCCTCTTCCAGCACTCCACCCGAAGTGGTAAGACTCTTGTCTCAGGTAAAATTCAATGGTAAGAGAAATTCTTCTGCTTTTAATCATGCCCTTCAATTTATTCAAAATGTTTCAAATTCAAATTTTCAAGGAATTGATGAAGGCATTTTATGCAGAATTTTTACTCTCACATTTGTAGCGGAAGCTAGAAACTGGTGTAGAACCCTTCCAGTTGCCTCAATTCACAGCTGGGATCAATTTGTCACGGTTTTCATTTGTAAATTTGATTGCTATGATTATGATCAGGTATATGATGAAATTGAATATCTACGAAAAGAAGATGAGTCTGTTAGAGATTTTAATATTCGATTTCATCTTAATTGTTTGAAATATGATGTTGAAAATGAACCCATAAGTGAAGAATCACTAGATTGTGTTGATCATAATTATTCTCTGCCTCCTATTCCCGATCCAGTGGAAATTAGTCCAAGCTTTGTTCAATTTCCTTCTAATATAAATGAGAAATCCAATTTGGATGTGCAAATAAATTATGATGAAGAAGTTTCCGAAAGCTTGGAGGATATGTCTGATCTAATACAAGAAGACAAAAGTGGAAATTTTGGAAAAAAGGCCGCCTTGGAATCGGAAAGCAACTTTGAGGCAAATTCAGAAAATATGATCGCAACTCAACAAATGCAAATGCCAAGGTTAGAACAACAAAGTAATCTTCTTCCAAAAAACATGAGCACACAAAGGTATGATCTAAAACCTGAAATCTACGATGAACGTAATGCACAAGAGTTCTCACAAAGAGATATTTTTAAATGCATTATTTCAGAGTCACATTTTTCTCTTTATCCTGATATTTTTAATGATGGTAATTTCCCCCCCCTCAGTATTAATGATATTTCAGAAAATACAGAGGCTGATCTAAATGAATCACCATTAGGTTTTCAAGATAGAGAAGCAGCTATAGAACACCTTTTTGCCATTAACAAACATGAAAGGCTTGTCCCTCCTTGTTTGAATATACTGGATGAAAAAGAGGAATCTAGGGAATCCTGTGAAGTCATTTATGATAATTACTTTGATATTGAAGATGTTGATTTATCTCGAGAGAATCATCAAAAACTTCAAATAACATCTAAGAATGAGAGGTATTCTAATTCAAAAATCATTTCAACCGATCCTCATTCTAAAGCAGCAAATCATCTGCATGATTTCACTATCCAAGAGAGTATTCCAGTCTATGATTCATATCATGATCAAGCCTTCACGCCTGTTCACAATCATAATCTGTTTTCTAATTCACAAGATGGAATTCGAAATTACTCGAATCCCATAATTCTGGCCAATCCTTGTGGAAGAGAAAATATTTCAAAACGATCCCAATTGTGCTATAACACTAGTTGTACAGATAGTCATTGCATTCTATTCCGTTTGCACTCATTTTGTATAAAACCAGATTTTGCTTTAGATTTTAATTTTCACACTCTTGGCATATTACTCTGGCATACTGAGCACAAAACTATCAAACATTCGAGTGATGTATTACCCTTTTGGAAAATTGAAGTTTTTCGAAAGAATGTAGAACTATTTCAATTTCAATTCCAATCAATATCAATGTTTTTTGAAAAGCTTCTATCTTATCCAAAACAATATCAACAAAAGAATGTATTTTTGGAAAATTGCCAGCAATTCAATTTAATTGATAATTTTCCTTTGAAAGATTTCCATCCATTCTTCATTGATCCATTCAAAGAGATATATTTGGAAACTTTTCTTTCACTAGAAATTGTCAAAGGCTTAACTTTCACACATAACATTAATAATATGTTACAGGCTATTAAATCCAAAAATTCATATCCTCAATCTGGCCTGTCATCGCTTCCATTAAACGTTTACCAATCCATAATGGAAACCCATCCTGATTTTTATGATCCAATAGGTATTCAATTGGAAAGAAAATTTCATAAGAAGGAGATTTCGAGTAAAATTCTAACAATAGTTGCGCATACTAGTTCCACATTTAATGTTCTCAATTCAGCAAAAAATTTATTGCTAGTACTAATATTTGAAATGTATATATGTGCAGGAATAAAAATAAGAAAATGGTTACACTAGAAATATCATTATACCTAGTCAATTTTATGTACATAGTTAAAATAGGAGTAGAATTAATTTAGTTAGTTTGTTAGGTTGATAGTTTATTTTTGACAGTCTGCAGGCAAAATAAAGGAAGTAATTAGCCCTCTTCATATCATATAAATAATTCAAGGGAATAGTTACCTCTCATTTTCCTTAAATATATTTTTCCATAATAAAATCTGCTATCGTTAACTGCATTTGGCATTTACAAAAAAGACACCAATTCTCTTTCATATTTTGAACTTTTCGCTTGTATAAATAGCAAATCTTTTGGAAAATTGATCTTTATTATTGATAGATACAGTTAAAGACTCTAGCCTAGATATGATACTAGTTTCAACTTTATAAAGTTTGATGAAAACAACCTTTAGTGAAGAAATTGTTTTATCTTAGTACAATGAAAGGTATCAATAACAAGATAAGGATTCTCTGTAGAACAACTATTTTCAAAAACTCTATTATTGTCGTCCAGAAGCTATTTTAAGGAAACAATGACTTCCTCCCTGCTAAGGAAATCACAACTTTCAGAGGAACAACCCAAGGATACACTTTATCTTGAAGAATAAGAGGTCTCATCACGAGCCGGCTTATCATAATCACAGATATTATAACTTGCTGACTTTGCCAATACTATACACCACAACAGGGCAATGACTCAAGATTGTTGCAATCAAAAGACAAGGGGTCTCACCACGAGCTAGCTTGTTCATAAAAGTTATAAATCAAGTGAATGACTATGTCATAATTTGGCTACCAAACCAAGGCATTGTTCTTTAAGAGTAAAAAAGAAAATCAAAGCAATAAGTGTGGATATGGATTTTTCTTTGAAAGTTGTAGGCCGGTTTAAGTAGGATACAGGATCATTGCTGGGTAACAGGTAACCCTGTCGAGGCTATAAACGCCTGCTGGCAGCAGAGGCTCTACCTACGACAAATGAGCATATTTAAAACTGTTTACAAAGAAGACTTTGTTTTATCTTTACAGACCAAGTAGTGACTGATGTAAATACAAGGACTAGCCTGAGGAAGCAAATAATCAAAGTTGAAAATAGTTGAAACAAAATGTCATTGACAGGTTAGAGCATAATGTACTTTATCTTTCCATAACAAAGTTTAACTTTCTTAAAAAATTTCTGTTTTGGAAGTTTAGAAAATTCAATAGGAAAACAGAGATAACTGGTTCTTCCAAGTGAATCGCCAATTGTTGTGACCAGCAACAACCCCCCTCTCATTTAAGTGTCATTCGAAATACTAAATGTGTGGGGACCCTTAGTTAAAATCTAGGAAAAACAAAGTAGTGCTTAAATTTCTTTTCCGCAAATAAAGTTACCATCATAAGCTTAGGAAGCTCCTTTGAGATTCTTAAAATCTAAGTTTATGATAAGGTAAAAAGTCTTTAAAATCGCATCGTAAAAAGATAGCAGGATGCCACCGTTCAAATATAATCCCAACATTTGCGAGATCGTGGCATTGAACAAATATCGCGTGGCATTTGGAAAAACTTACACGAAACACTTCAGAATTTACCGATTTGCAATGACGTCGATCGCAAGATCGCATCTCGCAAGAAGCAGGTTAACGAAATTTGTCATACATAAAACTCCTGCGATCTGCGATATTGCGATATCGCGATCTCGTGATAAAGCAATGATTGCGATGTCAGGCCAGATCAACGTTGCGATGTTGTGTTTATGTGATATTGCGATCTGTGATGTTGTGAAGCAAATTGCAAAATCGCTCCATCGCAGATCTTTCGGGCACGATATTCAAGAAAAAGTATTTTCCATAAGCTGACACATGGTTATGCGCTTTAAATACTAATAAAGGAGTTAGTTGTCAATTATTAATAGAATATGAACGCATGCTTTTCAAAGAATCACTTCACGTAAGGTGGTGTATTTGGTATGTCTGCGGTATTTAAAACTATCCCATCACCCTTCTTGGTCATTCATTTCTACTTCACTTGTGAATTGCAGGAACGGAGAACGGAGGACGATACAAAGCAATACGCAGGTTGAAATGGGAAAGAAAAGCAAAGCCCTGAGCTCCAAAGAAAAGGAAATGGCACCTTTGTATACAGACACGGCTTGTAACAGAGACGCAGGAATAGCTACATGGGAAGGCATGTATAATCTGCTCGAAGAGGAGAACCCCAGAGTAATGGAAGTTACTATTGTTGCGGGCTCACAGAGTCCTTCTAAAGCAACCCTAACAGAGCTAGCTTGCTCATTCTTACATCGGATAGCAGCAAGGCCAAAAATCCTCCCATACATAGACATGGTCAAGTGGATACTCGATAGCGCAGAAATCAGAAATAGACAGTTCAAGGTTCATGGTCAAGGACTCATCGGTTCATTTGCTGCGCAGGATTTAAAGCTCATGTATCATCTGCCCGAGCCACAGGCAACTTATAACAAACAATTTATGGAGAAATTCGTAAAGGAGAACCAGAACCTGGCAGAAACCACCAAAGACTGGTCCAGGAGAGACGAACCGCTCAAGAAAGATAAACACGGTATGTACAGTACTGGTTCCCTTACCTCCCCATATTGCTTTGCTGCTGCCATGCTCTGTAGAATATTTGGAATGCCAGATATCAACAAATTTTCATCCGAATGGCTACCGTTACTGGATGCTGCCACAAATGCCACTATTGTAGATTGGGCCAAAATTTTATCTGATAACCTAGTCACGACCATTGTCAGTTACCGGTCCAAAAGAGCTATGGCTCAGAGAATTTATCCTCCTTTTTACCTGTCTGCATATATTATGGATTCAATATGTTATGTTTCTAAGTTTCCTGTTATGGGTTGGAAATGGACAACTCAAGACCCCTTACCCATCCATTTCTATCATAATGAATTGTGGGACTCTCAGTTCACTCCATACTTCTACCAAATTTGTCATGGAATTATGTTGCCCTTGTATAGAATGTTGTATGATAAAGACCCCCCAAGGTGCTCGCCTGAAGCAGAGGTAGACATCCTCCCCATCGCAAGATGGTTCAAAGAGGAATTGTTCACTTATGTCAAGGTATTTGGAAGTACTACACCCCCTCATGTTCTACCTTTGTATATCCCTGATAAACTCTTAGCTCGAGAGATTGCATATCAAACCTGTGGAGAAGGTGGCCTAACTAAAGACTTAAAGGACAAAAAGAAGGCTATATGGCCACAGTTTCCTGTGGCCTGTGGGGCCTTTTCGCTATTCGATGTAGGTCACGCACTCACGGAAGTACAGAATATGATGTGTTTACAATTATTCAAATTCCCGGGAAGACCATTTGACCCTAATGAGGTTGCCCAGAATTTCACAACTACAGTCAAGATAAAGGTGTTCTTTGGGAAAAAGGATTTATTTGATGATATATTCCAACAGAAAAGCACACTTCAAGAGATTTTGTGCGAAGCCCAATTGCAGTTATCTCCAGAAGATTTCCAAAAGTTCATAATATACAGAGAAAGAAGGTTAGCCAGTATTCCTCTAGAGAAACTATGCCTACCCGCAAGCGAACCAACTCCAAGTGTTAGTCTCAGTGGGAGTTCAAGCACTAACGGATCTAAATCCAAGTCTGAACAAGAAATTCCCGAACACTCTAAAAGATCCGAAAATGACCAGGATAGGAGCGAAGAGTCAGCTAAGGATACTGCTTAGTCAATGGAACTTCTACATCAGCAGGTTATTGCCTCCCCACAAAGAGATCCTCCTCCTCTCATCATTCAAGCACCACCAGTCACAACCGAATCAGATAAAGAATGGGAAACCTTCAACGAACTGATCAATATTGAATTACAAGCCCTAAAAACACCTGTGAACAATACACAGGTAGCCCAAGAAGTACTCACAACAACAGTCAGCGAAGTCTTAGATACGGAGCATATTCCTATTGCCCCATCTTCTGAGCTTATACTCAACATAGAAGAAATTCCCGCTTTGGATATATTTTATAGCCCACAGCATAAAGAAGTGGTAAGAAGACAGAGGAAGAAAAGGAAATTTGAAAATACACTCTCTCAAGATGCAGAACAATTAGACATCTTGTGGAAAGATCCCACTAGCAATCCTACTGAAAATCTCACTAAACTATCTCATATCGCAGGAGCATACGCCTCTGTGACTATTGATAAAGCATCTGAGGTACAGCAGTTGTTAAAAGAAAAGGAAGACTAGATACAACTACTGCAACAATAGTTGCAACAAGCTAACACCAATAATGAAGCACAGAAACAACTTGAAAGGTTGCAGTAGGACTTCCAGCAAATGCAGATAGGATATCAGGAAAGTTTGGATGAGAAAGGAAAGCAGTTATAGGATTTACAAGAGATACACAAAGACGACCCTAAGCTTACAGAACTTATTTCGGAATCCATTTCCTTGAATGAACAATTACTACAGTAGCAAGAAGTATTGAGCCAAAAGATATCACAGTGGAGTTATTATTGTGAAATTAGTGATAAGACCACTAATCAAGTGGTAGATTTACGAAGTGACTATGATCTGATTGATAAACGGGTGACTGAGTACTTGGCTTGGCAAGATGAAGACGAGGGAAAAAGAGCAGGTGCACCAAGGATAAATGAGAACCATAAAGAACTGCTCTTTAACAAATGGGACGAGCAAATCAGGGAGGCAGAACAAGCGGCAGAAACAGCAGCCACGGCAGCAAGCAGTCTTATTGATTGTATAAATGAAAATTTGCACAGGGAAAATTTGATCGTAGAGACCACCCCAGGATATTTACCGAACAAACAACAACTAGAGGCAGAATGGAAATAGAGAGCGCAAGAAAAGGCAAAAGCAATTCAAGGGCTGAACAAGTTAAATTGGGAATATTACTGGGCATACTTGGTGAAGCCACATAGCCAGTGGATGATTGTTAAGTGTATCATAAATGCGGCTGAAAAAATGGCACCAGCTCTCATCGATTTTGTTTTCTCAGCTCAGCTAAAAGCAGAAGTCAGCCAGCCGACTCTCCTTAAACAAATGCTGCATACATGCAATTTCAAAGACCAAATACAGAAGTAGTTTAATTCTGGATTCAATTTTCGCTTTAATTTTGCTTAGAAAAAGGGTGGTCATTTAAACCGCATCCTGAATTTTTGTAAATAAGTTATTTAGTTAGTAGTATTTAAACCCTTCTCATGCATTTAGAGAAGGGTCCAGAAATTTATCAAAAACTTGTCCTCAGAACATGCACTTTTGCACCCTCAGAGGAGGTTTTGGTGAATGAATGGAATAGGATTTGTTGATGCTTGCATTTGATGTCTGCTACTGATGTTGCACTTCTGTACTCTTAGTGGATGTTAGAGCAAGGAGAGATAAATCATTGTCGCTTGAAGCTTATGAGTAGGACTAGTCATAAATGGTACTTTTATCTCTTGACCATTTCTGCTTATGTGTTAAAGTGATATACAGTTTTTAGTTGTTTATGTATTATTGCATGAATGCCTGAGTTATCATTTGGCACTTTTGTACGATGATAGCTATTTATTTATGCTTAATGTATGAATAGCTCATTATGCGATATGTTTTTCACAACTGTTTCGTCTAACTTTTTATGCGAAGTGGTTCATCCTTATTGATTTCCTTTCTTATAATAGCTGAATGATCTTTATTACCAGTTGTTATTTGAAATCTTTTTAGATTGCATAACAGAAGAATTACATCCCGGGTTAGTATAGACTTAGATGTTGCTGCTTATTAGATTACAATAGCATAGCATTAGATTACAATTAGAATTAGAATATCTTAATTAGGAACTGT
The DNA here is from genome assembly GCA_031772625.1 of Pinus tabuliformis. Lineage (NCBI taxonomy): Eukaryota > Viridiplantae > Streptophyta > Pinopsida > Pinales > Pinaceae > Pinus > Pinus tabuliformis. Next base: position 918,510,379 of record CM062816.1, read on the forward strand.
TAAATCAGGAACATCAAATTCTACACACACACACTCATAGATTGGGAAACTAGTCCCATATCCCCAGTCGGACCTGCTATACCAAACAGATAAGGAGCTGCCAACCAAGGTCCAGACCGGGCGGGTATCCCCCTTGTTGTAGACCTGATTTTCGGGGCTTCAACAGTATGTTATATAGTTATGGAACTATTGGGAGGTTAACAAGCCAACAAGATTATGAGAATTATACTAAAGTAATTTAGTGATAAAATTTACTCATCAACAAAATTCTTATGACAACAAAACTAAAATGAACAGAAATTTCCACAAAGATGAATTATATAACCCTTTTAATTTGAAACGGCATTAAATATTCAAGTTTAATGCATGCACTAAAAAAAAAAAAAAACTTTGAACATGGGTCCTAAGCTAACATAAATATTTAAATTGTACAACTGCTAGCCAAAATATTAGCTTGCTATATATGTATATATACATATAGAAAGAGTAGAAATTAAAAAAGGTTTTTATATGCTAGTGAAGTTGGAAATTGAGAAATATGAGTATTGATAAGGATGTTGATAACAATCAAATTAATGTTTTTGATAATCCTGGGAGGTCCAAATCATCATAAATTGTATAGAAAGGTCATCGCCATAGAATATTAATCCTTTTCCTTTTACTACAAGTTGAATTTAGAATGGTATAATTTAAGAGTGAAGCATTCCTTGGAGGCTAGCTAAGGTACATCATTCCATAAAATTTAACATATACATATAAAATGAGAATTCAATGCCTCACTTTTGGACAACAGTATGAACAAAATTTAAAATTTACATCTAAAATGAGAATTTAATGGGCCACTTTTTTCCAACAATATCAATAAAACAGGTTGACGCCACTGGAAATTTATGATTATAATTTATTAAAAAGTCTTATAATTTGTTAAAAAATCTTAGAATTATAATCCTCCAAACAACTAGAGTATACAAATGCAATTTCTTACAGCTAAGGATTTGTCTATGATTAGAAACAACCAATTTTGGATACACTTGAGAATAAAATAAACTTAACTTTAATGAGATGACTCCATATAACATTTTCACTGGATTATTATTTGGATGAATATTGAAAACACATTTAAACATATATAGCTCTACTTACTCCTTAAAATATAATGATAAACATGAGTTTCCATGCAAGAAATGATTGTAAGCATTTCCAATAAAAGAATACCATAACTATAAACACCCCCTTGAGGGAAACCTTCTCACCCAATCCATACTCTGCATTCAAGGAAACCCTAATCAAATAATAATATTGTTAATGAAAAAATACAAATAAAAGTAATATTTCAAAAGGTTATACCTGGAGCAATGTAGCCAAAAAATCCTTTCAAAGCAAGTGTTGAAGTAAGTAAATCATTAGAGGTAGCACCAACTAAACTTGCAATGCCAAATTGTGTGCATAGTCTAGCATGTCTTCATCCAAAAGAACATTACTAGGTTTAATATCACGATGCACTACTTGCATAGGGGAATCATAGATATTCTATTGCACAAGTTGCATCTATGGTAATGACTAGTTGAGATTTCAATCCCAATTCACACACATTTGTATCATAGTGGACATCTTTATTAAGATATAAATGATCCGCTAAGATTCCATTACTCATAAGCTTACATACCTTGGTATCTTCACCACACATAATCTAAACTTGCACTTCTAATTTCCCATCATTTAAAAGTCTAAAATTTTTAATTCTTTATTTGAAATTTTCACGTGATAAAGGAGAGACAAAGGTCCCAATTATAAAAAGTTACCCAACAACAACAACATTAAAATTTCTTATTCACTCAAACTAGGCTACATTTAAATCGCATAACATATCACATTTGTCTTCATCAATTCTCTTATTCCATATGCTACCCACTTACGATATTTCCTTAGCAACATCTGGTGTAATTGCTAGTTTTTATCCTTGTTGATCTATGATAATTGGCATAATGTTTAATATCCATGTTTAATGTGTTTAGATACCTTAGTCATTACAATGCCATTTCCTTTGTTATATTTACCTTCGTTCTTCACTTTACAAGAAACCAAAGAAATTAATCACAACTTATGGGTGGAAAATGTAATAACATTACAAATTTATTAGCATGATTCACTACGAATGTGTGGTTTGATGACAATTTTAAAGAGAAAAAATAGACATCTACTCAATCCAAGAAAATTAGTTCGTCCCTCTTTCTTCATATTCATTTAATATTCCTTCTCTCTAAAAGCACATAATGTGCTAACAAATCCAACATGGTTATAGAATTACTATCTAAAATTTCCTTATTATTTGGAAAAAATTGTTGGCCTCTCAACCACTTAGTATGTAGTTCATGGCATCCATATTATATAAATATATAATTAGAGGAAAAACACATAATTAATACTTGAATTAAACCTCTCAACAATCCAATATTCTTATATAGTTTTGGTCAAGCTCATAATAAACATAATTTATGGTTTTTCTTTATTTCACACAAACCTATGTTAATGATTTTGTTTGCAATAAAAAACACTATTAAGATCAATGATAACTTGTATTTTCTTGATTAAGTTTATATATGGACTTGTACATAACAAACTTTGTCCATATCACAAAACCAAAATTTGGAATTACAACAGTAAGAATTGTGATATTCTATTCATTCAATTTTTTGCATCACAATTCCATAATATGTTCATTCTCCTTTATCCATTTATATACTATTTATCTACTACACTCTTCACTTTATTCTTCTTCTTTCTAGAACCATTGGAATTAGTGTAGCAATACTTTAAGTGTTAAATATTTGAGAATGTTCCTCACATCTCTTTCTCTTTGTCTTAATGCAAGCCCAAGAGCAATGAGATGTATCCTTTACAACCTTAATGCTTGAAGCAACATTTTTTATGCTTCAATGGGATTCTTATGTAAGATATGGAGAAGGTAACATAATTCATGTTATCATGAGATCTATGAAATAGGGATAATTCTCTAAATCCATTATATCATGCATTTTTTACATGGTTTGAGAGATCAAGTGAACAATAAATGTCCACAGTAAGAATAACATAATTGGTGGTCTTGATGAGTAATTTCCTTTCACTTTATATTTGTATTGATCTTAGGAATTATAGAGGTCTTAGCTTACATAATAAGAAATGAATGGAATTATACTATATTTTCATGTTCCTAGAGCCCTACAAAGAAAGTAGGCTCACTTCATGACTCTTATAGTGTTTTGATAGAATTACCACCCTTCAATAGAGGCCTCAAGGTTTATGACAATTTATTATTTTCTAACATGATTTATAATAAACATGATTGATAATATGGTTGAGTATGATAATGATATGCTTAAGATATTAATTTAAGATAGAGTGATGAATCACCATATGGATACACAACATGAATCCTCACTAGTATGTGTGTCACAGAAAGGTTTGATTGCGACCTTGTATCTAAATATTTACATTTCCATTTTGAATACTTTGAAATTCTTTTGAAAAAAATAAGTATGACTCGACATAAATAAATAAGTTTCTCATTAGGAAAAACATTGTTTTATTTCATATGTGGGTGTGTGTATTTAATTTATGGGGTATGTGTTATATTTTTTGCGTGACTAACCCCATGTCTGATTTATATGCACCATGCACATAGGGGGGTCAGCAGGGGTATGCAAAAGCCCCCATGCATGGGGTTCAGAGCATCACCCTAGTAAAACAAATTGGGCACTTTTTTGCATCATTTTTTGTAGTTTATAAGTGCATGGTGGTTTTTCCCATCATTTTGTAGATCGATTCAAAGGAACTACAATTGTATTCTAAGCCAATGTTAATGTATTAGGGTTTTTTTAATGATATGGCATATACATATTGCATTGTAACATTGTAAAGATAATATATTTAAAACATCTTGTTAGTTTTCCCATTTTTAGGTTTCTTAGATAAAATATCTATTTTAATGTTGTTGGACCAAAGATCACACTGAGAGGTGGGGTGAATCAATGTGAGATAAATTTTAGCATTTCACGATTTTTCATAATCAAACAATCATATTGCAATGAACCATAGCCATATGCAACAGATCAACAAATAGAATAATGCATCATAAAACTATCATCACATCTATTACACATTAAGAAGCCATCACATCACAAAGAGACACAAGATTTTATGTGGAAACCCATAAGGGAGAAAACCAAAAGTTCATGTTCTTCTTATGCTTCAATTCACTACATAGATTTATAGGATTTGGCTTGCTAGAGGCACTGCCCCCAAGATATGCAAGTTTCTAGTTGTGGTAGGCTACAACTTGATTGAGGCACCAACCTCAAAAGTATGCAAGCAACTATTCATTGAGCCTACAAGCTAATTAAGGCTTCAACCTTGATGATGAGCAACCTCCAACATGCTCTAGGCTCCAACCTGATTGAGCCTTCTACCACAGTGATGAAAAGTCTTCGACTTGATTTAGGCTCTAATCTGATTCAGGCTCTTACCTCAGTGATGATAAATCTCTAACTTTCTCTAGGCTCTAACCTCGGTGGAGGCACCCACCTCCTTCTTCAGCTCCTTGTGGAACCCTTTTAAAAATCTTTCAAAATGGATCCTCTTGCTCTTCAAACAAAATAAGTCTTCAAAGTGAATAGGTTGTTGTGGTCATATTCTTGTCCATGGCATGTCATACCCTGTCATAGTTCTACTTAAACATGTTCATCAATATGGTCACACAAGCCAATTCTAACTTTCTTATAAGCACTATATTACATAATAGACATTTTGATCGTCAAGCTTCTTTCGGAATTCAATTTGGACTTAAAATGAGTCCAGAAACCCCCAAAAACCATATACAGCCATATATAAAATTAATTGTTATATAAAATATATTTTTCAAGGTGCATTAGATAGAATGGTCATATTCCAACACCAGTGTTACAAAATGTACATCACTACTATACTAAACATTTGATAAAATAAATATTATAGCATTAAATAAAAATTACTCTGACCTGACTACCACTGGGACTCAAATCTGGGTCTCGGCCAATACAATACCATGTGTCATCAACTAAGATATAAGTTGATTATTGTAATTCTATGCTCCCGACATTATAATAAAGTTGACTTTGAACTGGGGTGAGGGCATAGATCTGCCTTATGCACCAATGTGTGTTACATTTGGCTTCTACATTTATGTTGCACATTAACCAATACAACATAAACCACAATCCTTTTATGGGATCCATGATGGCCATCATGAACCAATCCAACCTCAGCTATAGGTTCCACCTCAGCCATGTCGTAATGTGAACCATATGAAGTCACAAATCGAACTATGGCTTCAAACAAGTAGAACTATGCAACAATAAGGTCGCCAATCGAACCATGCCTAGATAATTCTATACAACTTATGACCATAAGACTTATAAACCGAATCAAGCCACAAAGTGTCGTCGCCATAGTCATAACCAAAAGAGCTCATTCACATTGCAACCATGACTAAAAGATTATGAGAACATCGTTCACTTCACAAATATTTGGCTTTCACTAATCAACAAAACTTGTATTCAGGCTACGAATGATATGCGTATTTACTTGCTCACTCTTGGAATGAATGACTAGGCATATAGTTATATTCGACTTAATGTCCCACGTTCATGGAACACTGACCATAGACCCATCAATCATGCATGTAATCGGGGTGCAATAAGGCCAGCTCACATTAACCATATGTTCATATTTGTGTCATATAGCTAAGGTTTGGGTCCTTCCATATGACCATACTCCCTTTTAACCACTCAGCTCCATCTGAGGAACTATATAACCAAGGGTTGGGCCCTTCCATATGACCATACTTCTCATTTTGATTTAATGCTCATCCATGTGTCATGCATAATATAACCAAGGGCTAGGCCCTACCATATGACCATACTATCCTTTTGGATTTAATATCTCCCACATGATGATGTCCCTAATCATCCACATGATGATGTCAGGTGCATGCCATCATCATGCCACATGACCACCTATGAGGGGTGTCATGTGTCATCCATACTTGAGCTTTTTACTAATCAAAATATACCCAATATACCTACCACATGGCAGCTCTTGGTGATGCCACATCACATTTTTTGACATCATCAAATGACATGTCATGCCACATTGTACAAGCAACATGTAATCTTCTACCACATGTCTAGGCTACCACATCATCATGTCACGAAAATCAAGTTGGGCCTAGAGTAAATCTACCATGTCACCATATTGAGCCAATCTGAGCTTGTCATGTGTTAATCTACCAAGTCACAATATCGAGCTAATATGAGATCACCACGTGTGAATGTGGTAAGGCCATTGTGGCAAGGTAGAACCTATTAATGAATATGCAAGTTTTCATACTTCTTATTGATAAAGTATTTATCCAATCATGGAATTCATATGATCAATGTAGAGTTGCATGATGTTTAACATCATTAATAACCGTGCATGTATAACCACTATTGTCCATTAATATTATCCATTAAATGGTAGATCCATCTGAAAGATACTCACTTGTTAATGTATTAATATTTTGGTTTTTTGTTCTATAGTTTTTGCACTTAATTACTGTTGAACTTCAAATGGCCATAACTTCTCATCTAGGAGGAGTTTTTCAAAGTGGGATATATTGTTGGAAAGGTATTGACAAGACATATGTAACCATGTTGTTTATAGGATTAGTAGGACATCATAATATTTTCAAAAACTCGATAAACTAAAAATTCACTTTAGTCATCTAATGAGGGTACATAAGATATCTAGCTGCCATATTGTTTCCTTTGCCTCATGAATGATATTGTTATTATTTCAGGCATCTGCTTTGACATCAATGACATCTTATTATCATAGATAACAACACTATGTGCAACAATATCCCCCTTTGTCATTAATAGCAACACCACTAGATGTTGATGGTCAATGATGTCAATAGGCCAAACCTACAAGAAACTCCCCTTGACATGGTGCTGAAATATCCCCCTATATGACTTCAAGGATGCTCCTTCTGTCATTGTATGTAATAATGTCTTCACTCTCTCCCCCTTTGACATCAATGTAAAAGGGTCACGAATATCTACCAAAACTACCATACTCATGTGTAAACCTGATCCTATGGATTCTCCCATGAATCTTCTAAGTGTGTCAAAATTGTACAATTTGTTTCTATATGTGAGCATGTCGTCAATGCTTCTTGAACTATTCTTGTTCTTGTATGATCCATGGACTTGAAAAAATATTCCTCTGAGACCATACTACCACTTATTAATAGAATCATGCTTCCATTTAGATAGATTCTCCCAATGAGATCATGCACTTTCCTGTGGACTTGGTCAAAGTTCCTCCGCTAAGAACATGATGCCAATGTTGTTCCTAACTTTTCCACAGACTCCACCTTAGTCCATACTTCCCTTATTTCTTTATTTCATCTGATAGTATATTTTTATTACATATTTTTAGTTTACATCTAAGATAACATCATCAAGTCATATTAGTGTAATATTTCCCTATCACTATTCATATGTTTCTCTCATATTAAGGTGCTCATTCTACTGGTGTAAAATTGCTTCTTCAAATTTTGATTCAACAAATGATAGTCTTGAAGAATCCTTTACTAGGAGATTAGATATGAGGAATTAGATCCAACCTTTGTGCTTCCTATCCTCTTATCTATCATGTAGATCTAATCCTTGGATTAATGGAAGGTTCCTCCTTTGTGTACCATCTCAAGTTGAGTCTGCAGTATCGTGTTGTATGACCTTCATTTTGACATATGTAACATTCAACATTGGGCTTCAATATTTATGGAAAAGGGTGAGGCATTATTCTAATTTGTTCCATATGTCCCCATATAGGAACCTGATCATATCCTTTATACCTAACAAATCATTGGTTATGTAATCTTGTGCTTTGTGCCCAAATTTTGTACATAAAAAGCAATAACCAAGGAACTTATTTTGATACTTGGATGTAGAGGGAGATCTTGACCTCTAAACTTATTCTTTAGAGGAATGTTTATTCATTCACTGATCTTCAACACCTGCTTGATTGTTTCTTATGGATTCTTTGAGGAGATTTCTTGTCATGGGAGATCCTCTTTCTTCATTCTGACTTATTTTATTTTTTGTACATTTCTCCTTTCTGAAATTATCTCGAGGATCATTGAAATGAATATGCTAGGTTTGGTTCATCACTTGCTTTAGATCTTCAAGAGAGTTGCTACTAGATGCAATAAATGTCTAATTGATCCTCTTGGTATGATATTAGAGCTTGGGGGACCATTGTTCTTGGACGCCTCGCAATTTTCTTAATAACTAATACCTATTTTAATGAGAGGAGACCTGTGCATGCTCAGAATGTGATATAGGGATTCAGTACCTTTGTATAGCCTTGATGTTGGGTGTGTGTTGCATTGGCTACATCAGGGGGGTCACAAGGGGAACGGTAGCCCCCCCTGTCGGGGGGTTTACAAAGTGGCGGTAGCTCCCCTGCATGGGGTTTGGGGAAGTTCCCTGAGAAAATTTATTTTGGACCCTATATTAGGTGGGTAGACCTACCTATGGTTTTTTTCATGGATTTCGCACATGGTTTTAGGCATGATGGTTTTCTGTCCATGGTATTTTGTATATCCGGTCAAGGGAACTACGATTATGTTCTAATATAGGGTTAATGGATTAGATTTTATGGATGCTTAAGCATGTATATATATGTATTGTAACATTGAAAGGAATATAACGAAAAATCAATCTGGTAGTCCTCGTTTTGGGATCCAAGGGAAAATCTGTGTGTATATTTGTTTTATGTTTTATGCTCTCGCCATTATTTATTTTCTGTTTTTAGAATTCGTATGTAGGTAACTTTTGTATGGGGTTAAAACCTACACTTGATTTGATTTTCTCCAATTATTCTCTCAAGAGGAAAACTCCTTCCTCCAGTATTTCACAAATTTGTTCCTTCTCATTTATATTTTCAAGAAAAATAAAAAATAAAAATAAAAGAAAAAATTTAAAAATAAATTAAATTAAATAAAATAAATAAATTAAAATTATAAGATAAAAAATAAAAAATAAAATAAAAAATCCTTTACCCTTTTTTCTTCTTCTAGTTCAACTTTGATAGCAAGAATGGTGCCTTGATTTAGATTTTTGTCTTGAAGGTATTGCATCAGTTGTCCTTCCCTCTTTTTGAGGATCTTTATTTCTTTTAATGAACTTCTAAGTTCTTCCTCATAATCTATTTTCACTTCAGGTTCTTCAGTGTCAATGATGAATAATGTTTCACCCCTTTCTTCATTGGTCACACTTTCAATTATTTCATTGTTGCTTTTTCTTTGAATAGAAATTCTTCTTCTTACTTGCTTTCTTCTTCTTTTGATGATTGGATTTGAATCTTGACCCATCATCACTATCATTCACCTTATCATATATACATTTAGATGTATAATGACCTATCGTGCCACATTCAAAGAACTTGAAAGGGAGCTTACCTTTGAACTTGTTGGTTCCTCTTTTTAACTTTTGGACAAACTTGGCTTCTTCTTCATTAAAATTAGATTTTGCTTGATCCTTTTTATTTTTCTCTTCTTTGGCTACTTTGAAAGTTTCTTCCTTAACTCATGAATTTTCCTCCTTTATTCTTAGCTCATATTCTTTGAGATTTCCATGAAGCATATCCACAGTCATTTTGTCCACTTCTGCTAATTTTTCAATGCTTGATACTTTGGGATTGAATATTGATGGAAGAGATCTTAAAATATTTTAAACAACAAAACTATCCTTGACTTCTTCACTGAGACCTGCAATGGAGTTGATAATATTGTTCACTCGAAGAAAAAATGAAGCAATATCCTCATCTTCTTACATTTTCAAACTTTCGAATTGGCCCATGAGAGCTTGCAACCTAACTTCTCTAAATTTCATATCCCCTTCATAATAAGTTTGAAGATTATTCCATACCTCATGGGATAATTTACACTGCATTACTTTGACAAATTCTAAGTCATCCAATCCATTTAAGATAACATGTTTGGCTTGGGAATTGGATGTGTAGAGTTCCTTATCAACTACATCGGTCAGAATAGAGTTAGGGACTTTATAATCGGTCTTCACAATTTTCCAAATAGATTCTCCTGAGGAGATAAGATGGGTCTTCATTCTAATATTCCAAAAGGAGTAGTCAGATCCATCAAACATGGGTGGATTACCAACTTCTTTGGTTGTGGCCATCTTTCCTTGAACACAAATTTCTAGTAGTTAAGTGCTCATGAAGGTAGCCTGCTCTGATACCACTTATTGGACCAAATATCACACTGAGAGGGGGGTGATTCAATGTGAGAAATTTTACCATTTCATGACTCTTCATAATCAAAAAGTTATATTGCAATGAACCACAACCATATGTAGCATATCAAAAAATAGAACAATGCATCATAAAGCTACCATCACATAAATGACACATCAAGAATACATAACATCACAAAGAGACACAAGTTTTTATGTGGAAAATCATATAGGAGAAAACCATAAATTATTGTTCTTCTTATGCTTCAATTAATGACATAGATTTGCAAGCTCCAACCTGGTAGAGGCACTGACCTCCAAGATATGAAAGTTGCTACTCGTGGCAGGATACAACCTGATTGAGGCACCAACCTTGAATGTATGCAAGAATCTGCTCACTTTAGGCTACAACCTTGTTGATGTTTCAACCTCAATGATGAGAAAGCATCGACTTGCTCTAGGCTCCAACTTGATTAGCACTCCTACCTCAATGATGAGAAATCTTTGACTTGCTATAGGCTCTTACCTCATTAATGAGCAAGATTTTTTTTTCTCTAAGCTGTAACTTGACTTAGGCTTCAACCTTAGTGGAGTCACCTTCCTCCTTCTTCAACTCCTTGTGGACCTATTTTCAAAATCTCTCAAACTGGATCCACCTACTCTTCAAAAAAAAAATTTCTTCAAATTGAATAGGTTTTTATTGTCATATTGTTTTCCATGCCCTATCATACACTGTCATAGTTCTGTGTCAACATGCTCATCAATCTGGTCACACAAACCTCATATTGGAACCTATTTCTACCATATACTCGAAGCCAACTCTAACCTTCTTATAAACCCAAAGTTACATAATAGAGATTCTGATCATCAAAAGCACAACATAAAGACTTCCCATTCCCCTAGGATTGTTCATGAATAAACCCTGATCATAAAGCTTTTTTGGGAATTCAATTTTGACTTAAAATGAGTCCATAAATTCCCAATAACTATATACAACCATATATAAAATTAATTGTTATACAAATTATCTTTTTCAGGGCACATTTGATAAAATGCTCATATTCTGACATCGATGCTACAAAATGTACATCATTGGTCTGCTAAACATTCAATAGAATAAACCTTATGGAATTAAATAAAAATTACTCTGACTTGATTATTGTCGGGACTCAAACTAGGGTCTCAACCAATACAATACCAGTGTGCCACCAATTGAGCTATACATTGAACCTTGTAGTTTATGCTCCTGATGTTATAATAAAGTATACTCTGAGCCAGTGCAAGGGCATATACCTACCTTACGCACTAATGTGTGTCAAACCATGTCCAATTCTTACATTATTCTCAGTCCGATGTGTCAGGATTCTATGTTACATTGTGCGTTGACCAATACAACATACACCACAAGCCTGTCATGGAATCTGATGTGGCTAACATGAACCAATCCAACCTTAGTTATATGTTATGCCTTGTCTATGTTGTAATGTGAACCATATGAAGTCACAAATTGAACCAGGGCTTTGAACAAGCTAGATTCAGTGATTTAGTGATTCTAGCAGGAAAAGGGAGTACCAGCTTGGGTGAAGAAGGGTTTTACAACAGCAAAATCAATGTCAGATGGAAGAGAAAGGCACACACAGAGAGAATTTATCTTAGGGGTTTCAGAGTTCTAGAAATCTGATTTTCCAGTTGTGGATTGGTAGAAGTTGTGAGAAAAGTTTCTCACTCTAGAAATAATTTCATATAGAAGACTCAGCAGTCGAGCAGTGAGAAAGAGGGCTATTTTCTTATAGATTCAAAGACAGCTACGGTTGGGATTAAACATCAGTATATGTTGGAGGGAGCCTCCAACTTAGTCATCTCGAAGGATATGATTTCCTTCCTGTCGAATGAACATGGCCTGAAAGCCTATGCGGATAATGTAGTGGCACTACCCTAGGATGTAGATCAGTTGAAGGAATATAGGAGAGAGATGGAAAAGGAAAAGCATTGATTCTAGATAGATTCTGGGAGCATATAGTCTCACATGTATCTGGCAATAATACTACAAATTAGATGTGGGATGCTCTCATTCATCTATATCAGAACACTTCTGAGCAACAAAATATGTCCCTATAGGAGAAGCTGAGAAGCATCAGGATGATGAAGGGTGAAGGTATAGAGTCTTTCCTCACTATGATTCAGGAGGTCCATGCTCAGCTTGCAGTCATTGGGGAGGGACCTCAACCAACATAACTTGTACATTTTTCATTGAACAATGTCTCAAGGAAGTGGCAGGTATTTTCCCAAAGTATCTTAGGCAAAGACACATTGCCTAGATGGGACAGGATCTGTTCAAACCTACAGCAAGAGGAGTTGAGGTGAGCTCTATTAAAGAGCACCATCAACGGAAGCTGCAGTAAGGGAACGAAGGGTAAGAAGGAAGAAGAGCATGTGGCCCTAACATCAAAGGGTCCTAGTCAGGGATAGTGGGGGGGAAGAAGAAGAAGAAGGACCTATCTAAGGTCAAGTGCTTCAGGTGTGGCGAGTTTGGAAACTATAGTTCTCAGTGTCCTCTCAGGAATAAGGACAACTAGGAGAAGCAGGACCAGGCGACAACATCTGTAGAGATAGACAAGTTGTCATCCAAGATGGAGGAATATTTCACCACGCTTGCAGCTGTACCTCCAAGAGTGAGGTGGGGTGATATGGAGTTATAGTCCTAGAGTTGTGGAGTTTGGGTAGTGTCCTTGAGGTGTCCTCCTCATGGATAATTACCTTGCTACAGGGGCCCACAATATTCAGTAGCAATATGGATAAGTGTTATTCATGCAGTCAAATTACCCAAGTGACAGTTGTAGACTAGTGGCGGTAAGGTTATGAGGAGCACATTGCAGTGTTGGAAGTAGCATAGATTCTTTAGTGGACAGTGTAGTGGCTAATAGCAGTCAGATGCTCACGAGATAGGTGTAGCACAATAGTAAAAAATTGCTAATTAGTTACAAAAAAAAACAACTAAAATTTGCATATAAACGACTATTTTTTGGTCAGTGACCAATAGTAGCTAATTTACAGTGTCTTATAACATGACCAAATTTTAGTTGTTTTTATCTTCGTCATTAATTGGTTATATCAATTTTATTATCTAGTAGTATATTTATTCATAAATTTGGTCATTAATTTAGTCATTGATTTAGTCATTAATTGCCACAATTAATGACCAAATATACAACAAAATATATTACTAAAGGATCACCCGAGAAAAACAATTAATGAAGAAAGAAATATGACCAAATGTTGGTCATGTTATAATATATTATAAATTAGCTACCAATAGTCATATATATGAAAATTTTAGTCATCATTTGAAACCAATTAATGGCCGAAAAAATATGACTAAATTTTGGTCGTGTTATAAGATACTGTAAATTAGCTACTAATAGTTGTATATATGCAAAATTTAGTCATCATTTTTAATAAAAGAATTATCATTTGTAGTAGTAATTTATCTTTTTTTGGTAGTTTCATATTCATTATATAAATGACTACTTTTGTATTTTATAGTGGTTTCATTTACTTTCATTAACAACCATTACAAGTAACTAATTTAGTTGTATATTCATTTTATTTGTGATCATCACTAATCAACATAAATTACTAATTTAGTAGTTTTATATTGATTTTATGCATTCATTATTAATCAACATAAATTAATTAGTATGATTTTGTAACTAAACTAAAAAAAAATGTCATACAATGTACATGTTCATCTAATATGAAAATGCAAAGTTACAAATGTTAATTACAATACTAGATATTATCAAGTGCAACTATAAATAATATCAACCATGAAAATTATATTATATAAAATGTCAAGTATTACAATATGAGTTTCCAGCTTAATATTGGTTGGAGAAAAATTTACACATGAAATGTTGTTTGATCACTCAAAACATTATCATTTTGTTATCAAGACATTGTAGGTGAATTCACCAACTATGAGGACTTCATCATCAGTCTCTGTGTGTGTCTTATGTGGGATATTGGCTCTACAAGTACCATTAGACTAGTTCTGATCTCTCTCTCTTTAATTTGGATTTTTTCGCTCCAGTGTTATTGTTCCCCTATTTCTTCAATTCCTGCTTCTTACTGTTAATACTGAGTTCCTTTTCTAAAAAATAAAGAAGATATAATGCAGAGTATAAGACATGAAAGATGATGAACACTAGAATATAAAATAAATTAGACTATAAAGGATTTATATGATATATACGTTAACATCAACAATATTGTCAATGTCATTTTTCCCCATAAAAGAAAGAAACTCAAACAAGTTTTCTTCACTTGGGAAATAGTGGTCATTATGTGGCTAGATGACCTGTATAAACAAAGAAAATAAAACATCACCATAGAAAATAACACCTTAGTAAAATTAGTATTCAACCTTCTAGGAATTCTAGATATAATCATGCCAACTAATTTACATGATCAAAAGCTCAAGTTGTAGATTATTTATACAGTGTGGGAGTGCAAACAAAACTCCTAGAAAAATCCAAAGCTAAGTCTAGAATAAAATGAAATGAAGTAAAAAGGATACAATAATAGGATAGCCTTGTATACATGTATATAACTGGATAATGTAGAAGGCTAAGTGAATAAGTCCAAGGCTGGAGGTCGATGATGTCAAGAATGCCCAAGTTTGATGAGCATTTCTTCATATAAGAACTACTATTTGGGTCCATTATCACATATGAATAAGCCAACTAGTCTATATCAAATTATTAATGTTTTGCTTATATTTATGGATCACTACAATATAAGTGGATAAATTGCAAAGACAATTCCCTTCCCATTGTGTTCCTGACCTGTGGTACAATATATTAGCTGTGATTTGGAGCAAATTTCCAACATCGAAAATATGTAGAAATCACTACTAGTAATCCCCCAAATAGGATTATTTTGGAATGTAACTTTTAGATTCCATTTTCTATATGATTCTTGAATGGAAAATCAACGTTGAATTCCAACACCAAACTTCCAATTTCAGGGAACACCTGTGGCCATCCTCAATCACTCAAACACAAACATCAGTGATCATTATACTGAAAAGATAAAATAAGAGTAGTTTTGATATGTTTTGCAGATTTACATGCAAAGCACCAATAATTTTCCCATATTTACCATACTTGTAATTTCCAAGATATAACACATCGATTGATCTTTTACAAAAAATAATTGATTCAATACAAACAAGAATTTAACATATTACAACAATACCACCAATGTTTGATCCTCAATTAGTTCAAACTAGTTAGCACAAAAACTTCAAGAAAGAGCAACAAGTAGAAATAACAAATCCATCAATTAATAATCAATCAAAAAAGGATAATATTTTTGTTGAAGCTTGATAAACAACTATAAATTATATTGACAATCCACTGCAACTAGTGGTCTTATTCAAAGAGAAATACTACCTGGAGAACTCATCTTCCAAATTATTTGCTCTATCCATGAAGCTTTCTGATATCCTCAAAACATAATTCGCATTCAATATTTTAGGTTTCTAAAGCTTCCCAAAGGCCTTGCCAAATGAAGTTGTGAATTTCATTGATTTTCATAAAATGCTTCTTGTACTAAAAAAATATAGTTTGACCATGTGATAGATAATTCAATCAAGTAAAAATTGTGTACAATATTTCTTAGAAGGCTTCATGTTAAAAGTAAAACTTTTATATTTCGGATAGAAAAAGAATCTTAATAGAGATGGTCAATATTACAAAACAATAGAATGGATATAAAACTATAAGTAGAACTAATAAAATCCTAATTGTAATCTATTTGATTGATTATTCTACGTGAAGCCAACTAGATACATACAAGTTTTCATTTTCAGCTTTCTTTACCATATCTTTATTGGATGTGGAAGCTAACTTGCATGTATCTTGCAAGGTTGTTTTATAATGAGTATATGTTGCATTCTCATATTCCACACTTTCTTTTCCATGAACAATCACAATAGGTATTGGAGGAATTAGTTGCTACATAAGTTGAGTTGTCAACTTTCATTTTCTCGATTTTTGTTTTCCTGCATGTGCATTATTTGAGTTTTCCTTAGTGGAATTTTAGATAAAAAAATAATAGGTCTGAAAAGAAAACATTCATCATGCAAAACAATGACTAATTATATGATGCCAACCCATATTTCTTTATTGTTGGAAGAAAACCAGTCAACTACGCTCAACTGACATCATTAAAGTTATCCAAAACCAACCTAGTGGACATTTGAAGTTCTGCTACATGAACTTGTTCCTTTGTGTGGATAAATTTCTCTTTGTGTGTGGCAAGGGATATTAACTTTTCTGAGAGTGATGACTTATACTTACCATCATATTTTATCATTTCCAACTAATTTTTTAGCATCTTGACAGATAATCTTTTTTGTTGCATCTCAATTGTGTATGATCTCATTGCCCCTAACATATATGACCTACACATGAGGCTACTGGTACAAAGAATATAACACATACAATCTGAAGGCAATTAATGATTATAGATTTCTATGGATCAATGTTATAGCTTGTAGGATTAGCTGGTTGTTTCCTAGAGATAGTTGGGAAGGCCTTAAGAGAATGAAGCTAGGACTAGTCAATGGTCCAAAATTGGACACACTAATTTATTTATTTTTCTTTACAAGTAGCCATGATGAATGTTCTTAACCCTTATTTTTATTATGTAACAAGGTGTGAATTTGGATTAGTAATGTTCCTTAGTGGAGATACTTATTGGTGATATTTTCCAACATTCAACACATTCCCTCTATTCATTATATTTCCATTTTTCTTCTTTTATTCCATTGTGTATGCTTCCATCTGTAGCTATAATACATAACTAAAAGATTTCCATGAATTCATTCTCCTATAAATGCGCATGCTCCAGGCCCAAGGTGATTAATATGATATTATTTACAAGAAATATTAATAGTATATTGCAATAAACAAGCACAAATGTGATCATAATCTAGCAAACCAACCAAAAGAAATAAGAAAAAAGTCAAATGTGGTTGAGAGATATGGAGATGAATATATCAAAAAGTGATATTTATTTGTATGATAATTCAAATCACCCTGCATAGATTTGTCTTAACCCTAGATCTTTCAAGCACCAAGACAGACAAAATCCTTTGAAGTGTGAACCTTTCCTTAAGTTTTTGCACTCTAAAAAATGTTTTCACCTTGAATCTCAACACATGATAGATACACAGTTAATACGAATCTACACTAGTTTATATTTTATTGATAATACATCAAATTTATATATTTATGGTTTTGGAATACTAGAGATGTAGATTATAGAATGCATCTCTCGATGCAATGCCAAATGTCAGTATATTTAGTTGAAAAACTACAAAGAGAGGATATTCCTAATGGTTTCATTACAAGGCTAATATTAGAGAAACTGGAGAAATAAAGAGCAGAAAAGAAATGAAAGACAGACAAATCAATTAAGAAAGTTTTTAGTAGGAGAAGTTGTTGATATCTTCAGCCATGTTTGCTCTAGCCCAACCATAAGACAAACAAGTGACTCAAAGGGATTTTAAATACAATAGTCCTAAAATAGTTGAGGAAAGATTCAAGAAAACTAAAAGTGGGAAAGAAAAAGAGTTAAATTTATGTCAAAACACAATAGAAAGAATATAAAGTGGCCTTAATCATCCAATCACATGTTTTGTTCTTCATAGACTATAACCAATGTAATATCCCATCCATGAGTTCACATTACCAAAAACATGTCATGCATTTGAGTAGGCACCTTCACACCTCTAGTATACATTGTCTTTCCTACCACGATATGCACCAAATTTCTCTGATAGGGTCATTCATAAACCCTTTCTGCTTGGCAATGAAGTATTAGTTCACTTTTCATGTCAACAGGAAATTGATTTGTCCACCAAGATTCCATTTTCAGTGTGCTTGGCCCCACCCGAATGGCACAAATTTGAGAGGGATAGAACTGGGTAAAAGTCTTAGGTGCAATATCTTAGTGGAATCAACTAAAATAGATTTTCATGGTTCACCCATCGATCTAGTAAAATTCAATATTTTTTCCTAAAATAGTACATCACTGGCAGGAAAATTCAGTCATAGGGGGTATTTTTCCATGTTGATTAGTGGTAGACAATGTTTTTTTTGTCTCCAAGTAAAAAATGCAATAACCAGTTACAACACATAAAGATCATAATTCAAATGTGACATATCTCCTATCATATACAAACTTTTACATGAAATAGGGCACTCACCTATTTGATTGTAGACAACGAATATGCACCTAGCACTGCAACATTTGATGAGCGTACATGTAGGGATATACACCATGAGATGTTCAAAACCACCACATCTAATTGTGTTATCCCAATGTATACCCTCTTAAATGATGCAATGTTGTGTTTATTAATTGCTATTAATTGTATCAATGTATTTGTCACGGCTATCCAATTTTAATCACTATTATGTTAAGCTAAATATCATAATGCAACCTTCACTAATATGCACTTAAACAGAGTAGTTTACAATGTATCATCCAATATACATTACAAGGAGATAATGTCATTAATACATATCAAAATCCTCATGGAAATATATGTCACTTAAATTTTTATTTTAAGTTAGCTTGCAATTAAAATGATATCACAAAGACAATAGGGAAACACAAAACACACAAGTACCTCTAAGCAATGTTAGTGCCTAAATGAGGGATAATATGTTACAATTATAGCAAAAATTAAAAGTTTTTCCTTAAGTTGATGAGAATACCAAGGCATATCTCTCATGTAGTTGATTGTAGGGGCAGATATGTCATGAAGGTCCTCCTATGATAAATACTATTGTGCTACGCTAAATATCATAACACCATCTTCACTAATGTGCATTTTTAACAGAGCAATTTGCAATGTATCATTCCATATGCACTCATACTAAACAAAATCCTCAAAAAGGGATATGTCATATTAATTTTAATTTAATAAACTTGTTGCAAAGAAGACATCACAAAGTCAACAAAACCCTCAAACCGAATATGCTACTTTACTTTTAATTAATTTTCTTACAGACAACACAAATACAAGAAGGAACCATAAAATAGACAAGCACCCCTAATACAATAAGGAATCACAAAGTGGACAAGCACCCTTGAGCAATTTTAGTGCCTAAACAAAGAAATACACATTGCAATTTGAGTAGTAAAGATTAAAATACATACCTGACAAAGCTAATGTAAACACAAAGACTACGATGAGATGCAAAACAATCCAGGCAAATGAAAATCCCATAAGTGACCAATTCCCATGTGGGATTCCTTGTATTACAGTCAAAGAACATCTTCCATGAATAAAAATCACATCAGATGAGATGATATCTACAAGCAATCATAAATACCTATATAGATCTAATCTCAAATTACCCAAATCACATTAAATTTTGTTGTGAACAATAAAATAGTGCATCCACAACGAAACATTTTTTTTCTGTCGAGAAAATATTTCATTCCCACTAAAGGAATAAATTACCCCTAAAGAATTTGAAGAGAAAAAGCATCAGGAAATATGAATAGAAACTTGTTTTTGGGTTTGACTCAGAGCTTTCTGAATACAACATTATTTTCCACAAAACCCTTGGTAGCCATTGGTGAATGATTAAGGTAATGTTAAAGCAATTACCAGAGTGGTAAAAGTGCAAATATTGGAGTACTATGTCTTAAAGAAGAGCAATGCCTTCTTCATGCGAGCCCTTCTCAAGTATTGCTCAACTCTTCTGTAACGATTTGTATATTTTGGTAGTTGAAAATGTAAAGTGGTTTTTCAAATTATTCACAGTTGTATGTATAACTTTATGAATAATATACCCTTCCTATGGTTCTTGCATAATACTTTGTAAATCCAGGTTATAGTTATGGATTTTCAAGAATTTAGGTAACATAGGGTTTTAGAATTTCCCCTGTAAAAATATAATTCAAACATTTTAATATATATATATATATATATATATATATATATATATATATATATATATATATATATATATATATATATATATATATATATATATATATATATATATATATATATATATATATATATAGATATATATATTAAAAAATAAATTAAAAGATAAATGCAAGACCAAGGGAAATTTTGGGATTTTCAAGAATTTAGGTAACATAAGGTTTTATAATTTCCCCTCTAAAAATATAATTCAAACAATTTTACTGGGAAATTTCTATCAAGGCCAATTTTGGGCCATCCCTGCAAGTTTTTGGCCATCCTAGTTGCGGCCTTGGTAGACGATGCCATTTTTTATTGGCAAAGTAATTTAAGTTGTTATGTGGTTTATCTTCAAATTTGATGGCTATGGTTGGATAGTCAATTTTTTCATTGGTTTCCCTTTGAAGTCATCATTCAAAATATTTTTCATTACATAATTTGGACTTGTCTACAGAGCTCCCATTAGAAAGTTGGGACTAATTACTAAAGAAGTTAGAGATTAAATAAATAGAAAAAAAA
The DNA here is from genome assembly GCA_031772625.1 of Pinus tabuliformis. Lineage (NCBI taxonomy): Eukaryota > Viridiplantae > Streptophyta > Pinopsida > Pinales > Pinaceae > Pinus > Pinus tabuliformis. Next base: position 918,531,250 of record CM062816.1, read on the forward strand.
TAAAAGTGATATCGGGGATGACTATCAACATTTAAATGTTGGGTTATTTAATAATAAAAATTTACAATAATAAAAATAATAAAAATCAATTTGTTATATTTTGATTTTGTTATTAACTTTGAATAGGCTTTATTACAATACCATGGACCAATACCACATGCCCAAAAACCATAACTTATTTCACAACCAAAATATTTTATAATAATATCACAAGATTCTTAACCATGGATATTCACCCCCACATTACCATGGATATCATTAACCTGTAAAAACTAGCCTTTGTTTCAATACCATGGGCCAATACCATGACTTATCAATACGACATACCAAAAAAAACATAAATTATTTCAAAATAAAAATATTTTAAAACAATATGAAAATATTATTAACTATGGACATTCACCCCCACTTTACCATGGATATTATTAACTTGTAAATAGGCTTTGTTACAATACCATGGCCAATGTCATCGCTTATCAATACCACATGCCCAAAAAACATAACTTATTTCACAATCAAAATATTTTATAACAATATGAGAAGATTCTTAATCATGGACATTCACCCTCACTTTTCCATTGATATTATGAACTTGTGAATAGGCTTTGTTATAATAGCATGGGGCTAATACCAAGGCTTATCAATACCACATGCCAAAAAATCATAACTTATTTCACAACCAAAATATATTTTAACAATATTACAAGATACTTAACAATGGATATTCACCCTCAGTTTACCATGGATATTATTAACTTGTAAATAGGCTTTGTTACAATACGGTGGGCTAATACCATGTCTTATCAAAACCACATGCCCAAAAATCATAATATATTTCACAATAAAAATAATTTACTTTTACAACATTTTTTAAATTGAAGCTAAAAGGAAAAATGTTATAATTACTTTTGAGATATATCTAAACTCTTTATCCTTGCCACTACTAAAAATATTCCATAGAAATTAAATTAAGGTTTTAATAAAATTAAAAATGAGAATACTTTTATATTTAAATATGTGAAATTTATATAATATAAATAGTGTTAGTAAGAACCAACATAGATCAATCTTAACTAAGAATCCAAGGGATGACAAAAAGAAAAGTGAAGGGGAGAGAGAGGGAGGGGGGGAGAGGGAGGGAGATAGTGACAAATATGGAGTGTAGAGAGAGAGAGAGAGAGTTTTGGAAGGAAGAGAGAGCGAGAGATGGAGGTAGGAGGGAAATGGGGAGAGAGGAATCAAGAGAGAGAGAGAGAGAGAGAGAGATGGAGTTGGAGGGGGAGAGAGAGAGGGAAGGAAGAATAAATACATAAGGGGAGAAAGGTGGAGAGAGAGAGGAGAGTGGGAGGGAAGAGATAGAGAGAGAGAGAGAGAGAGAGAGAGAGAGAGAGAGAGAGAGAGAGAGAGAGAGGCGGAGAGGAAGAGGGAGGGAGAGAGAGAGAGAGAGAGATAGATATGGAGAGAGTGTGTGCATGTTTGGGGGTGAAATAGAGAGAGCGAATAAGAAAGAGACACATAAATATAAAAATAGATATTATATAGTATTATATAACCAACCTAGATCCATCTTAACCCCAGATCTATCAAGCATTGAGAGGGATCAAATGTCTTGAGGTGCACACCTTTCCTCAAGTTTTGCACTAAAAAAAGAGGTTTTCACCTCGAGAGATTGGATCCCTCTTGGCACTTGATAGATTTGGGGTTAAGATGGATCTAGGCTAGTTATATGTATTTGAAGTTTTTATGAGGAAAATCATACTTGGATATTTTGTATAATTTTAGCATAATTACATGTATTTGATGGATGATTTTTTATAAATTATAAATATATATTTTTCATGAAATTTTTTTTGCACGTCAATACCAAATCATGGAGTGTTTAACATAGTGTTTAAGGGGTGGCACAATGTTCTTGTAGGATTCAAGGTAATGTCTTGAAGCCTCAACAACCTTTCATACAACACAAACAACATTGTGCCTACCAAGTTTCAAACCCCATATTCACATTCAACAAGTTGTGTGCACATTTGGGGGTTAACATGCCTATTTTGAAGAATCCCAACCATCACAAAGCCATCACGGAATCCCAACATTGAAATATGATACAAAGAAGACAAATAATGATCATTATTCTTATGAAAGCAAACCATATTTAGCAACTAAGCAAAGGTTCTTGTAGTTGCATGTATTCCTACGTAAATTATGTCTAATAACTTAGGTGGTGGGAAATTCCATAATTTTTTTTCCAATAAGAAAAATACAACATTTTTGTATTAATATTAATGCAAAGATATAAATTACATCATCTAACATATACTAAATTTTATTTCCCTGAATGACATGATATTGTAATATGTTCAACATCTAATGTTTAGGCAATATCAAAATTCCCATAGGATTCAATATAATTTCATGAGAGCCTAGTACTGCTATGTTCATAATGTATATTCAAACTAGATAAACAACATGGTATCCAAGTTAAAAAATAGTATCCTAATTTAAATGGATATGACCGTGATAATAAAAAATGCAGATATGCATGAAAAGTTAAGTCTTTAAATAAAGGAAATGTGTCCTCTACTAATTACTCAACACTTCTCCTTATAGGTATTCTTCATAATGTATTTGACCTAGCTATAATCCCACTCCCATTTTGGATAATCTATCAATATTTTAATGTAATTCCCTGTGAATGTGATCAAAGGGTATAACCCTGAAGGTTCTAATAAGCTCCATAACTCTAATAGTCCATTGATGCAGTAAAGAAGTGTTTAAGGAAGTATAACCTTTCAGCCAATCTATAACAACTTTTGAATCCCCTATCACTTGTAAGTTTAGATTGTTGAAGTGACATAATTAAAATGACTAACATAAACGACTAATTTGTATTATTGTATTACTTTTTAAGTAGTCATATTATGTTACTAGACTAAATTAGTAATTCACGTTAGTCATTTCTAGTTGTATTACTTATTAGCTAGTCATATATTTTAACCCAAGACTAAATTAGTCGTTTATGTTAGTCATTTTTAATTAATAACTTAAGATTGCTCATTTTTGGTATTACTTCACTTGGAAAAGCTATGGTGACTAACTTTTTCAGTCACCTGGTCATTAATTTCATCATTTTATACTAGTGAGCATGAGATACATATTCAGTGTTTAGGATTCTTCTCAGTTGTAGTTGTTGTAGTTGAAGTAACAAGAGGTGAGAGGGAGTTGCAATGCATATGTAGAGTTGGCAGCAGTATGGTAGTGTAAACAGTAGCACAAATGCAGCATCAGAGTTGCATAGTGGTTGGTGGGAAGTGGCAGACAGTCATAGTGGCCATACATCAGCAACAGACATAGGCTGATACAGAGAAAGGGTGTTGTAGCAGTAGTGTAGCACAAGAACACCTTCCTCGCTAAGAGGGAGTGCTAGTTTTTGTTGCATCAAAGGTGTTCTAATCTCAAAAAATTGTGGAGAGGATAAAACATAGGATTTCTCCATAACCCATAAATTGTTTCTCAAAATTCCACCTAGAAGTGTCTCAATTAGATTATTAGCCTATTTTTTAATAGTTTCTAAGTCTAAACTTAGGATATCTAGTTACTTAATCAGTATTAAATAAGAAATGTGTGAATCGTCTAAAAAATCACATGGATCGATCCATATATGATCTTATCCATTGATTAAGGTTTAATATTGGTTGTTGGAGTCCAAACTAGAGATTATAAGAGGAGTTCAATGGGTAGATGGAGAACACACACTTGAGATCGATTTGTCTTAGGTAGTTCGATTTTCCAGAGAGTAGCAGCATTTTTTGGAAGAGTTCAAGCCAAAGAAGGGAAATAGAGACAGAAAGGGCAAGGAGAGTGATCCAGAGGAAAATTTTCTAGATTCGGAGAGGCAACAACAAGTGGCAGAAGTATTCCATGTACAAGTTGTGTAAGGCTACACAAAAGATTCAAAAAAGTAGTTCAATTTAGCTGGAGAGGAAGTCAATTCAACTTCCACAGGTTGGGAAAGTCTTCTAGAGGCCTATAGAGACACTTCCAGCAATAGAGATAGGCAAGACGATGTGATCAGAGGCTAAACAAAGCCACACGTGTGAGAGGCAATGCAAGAAATGCACAGAGGACCAGCACAAGGGTTTGAACGACCAGATTTTCTAGAGGAGTGAGTGTCAGGATTACTTATGGAGTGAGAGAAGTTTCTCTCTAATTACTTTTTCCAGATACTTTCTAATTGGATAGCTAGTTGGGAATCCATAGATTGTATTCATATTATTTCACTGCTACTTAATAACTAAAACCCTTAGTTGTGGCACCGATTTCCCCAAGTTGGGGCTTTCTAGAGACTTTTGTCGAAAAATAATTGTGACATATTTTATTGTGTGTGTGCCATTATTTTCTCAGTCTCCAATTTATCTTCTGTAGTATCTTATTTGTGAAGGTTGTAGTGTGATTTATTTGATATTTTCCAAAACAAATAAACTATTAATTAATTAACAATTAGAAGAATTAATTCCAGTTGCTGCAATAGTATTTTAGTAGTCAAATTTTCATAAATTCTTGGATGATAAAAATGACAAGACCTCCTTGGTATATATAGGAGTCTAAGGGGTCACAATATAATTATATCCTACATAAAAATAATAATGTAAGGGCACAACAATAACAATAGTGGGCTTTTATGAGGCACAAAAATAACAATATGGAGTCTACATGGGCACAATAATAACATTAGGGGGCTACACTAGTATTACAGGGACATAACACAATAGGTTTTATTCCTGCCAGGAACTCCACTAGATCCCAAGCCTCATTCCTGTCTAAGGTTTCCATTTCTTCAATGATGGCCTTTTTCTAAAGTTTTCCATCCTTTGAATCCACTTCCTCCCTAGTGATTCTAGGATCATCATTGATAATAAAAAAAGAAAAACTTGAATGGAGATTATTTGGAGTATACCTTTCTGGCTGCTTTATTTCCCAAACCAATCTCCTCAAAATTGGAACATGTGGTTCTTCTTATTCTTATTCATGTTCTTCTATAGAATCTAAATCCTCATCCTTTAGTTCAAACTTATCTTCTCTCATTCTCTCTCCCTTGGTAGGACTTCGTATTTGATAACATATTTCACTGCTCTAGATACAACATCTTGACTGTACGCAACCTTATTTATTTCTGGATTCCAAACCTTGTCACCTTTAAAACCATATTTATAACCAATAAAGATGCACCTTTCATATTTTCTATCCAACTTGGTTCTCTCATGCATCTCAGGGTATTTGCTTATAATGCATGTGTACATGTTCTAAAGGAAAACAAAACCAAGTTGGTTAGGAAATATGAAAGGTGCATCTTTATTGATTATAAAGATATTTTAAAACATTACAATCTTTGGAACCAAAAAGCAAAGAAGGTCATGTATAGGGTTAGGATCCACGAGAGGCAGTTAGTCCATGTTACAAAACACACATAGAGTGATGAACTCAATGTGTTGGGACCACTAATCCCAACACCGTTTTTCTACCATGAAGATGTATTTTGGTTAAGGTACAATTGTCTTCTTAATATGTTATTTTACTGCTAATTCTTCTGAATTTAGGGAGATAATTATCTTTGTATGATAACCAATGGTATTCAGAATGCAGAACTACATAGGTACCTTTAGACAGGAGCTAAACGAGGTTGTTGCACACGTGCTACAACTCCCTGTTGTTGAATGCTACAACATGTTATTTCTAGCAGATGTTGTAACTCCAAGTGTTGCAACTTTGAAGTGTTGCCACTCATTCTACGATTCCTCATTCTTACAGTTCATGTGACATTGTTGCTGCAACCCACTCTAGAACCATTGTCGCAACTCACTCCAAAACTTTTGTTGCAACTCTTATATAGTTGACTCTTGGGTCAGGGTGTTACATCTCTAAGATAGTTGGTACAACGTATAATCCCAATCACACAATTGTTACCAAAATATTTCCCAAAGCAGTCAATTGATCAATCTCCTAATGAAGAAAATGACAAAGGCAATTGGTTGCTCAACAAGGAAGGATTTCCCCCAACTGCCACTGTTACACAACTAAACAAGTCATTATTTGCCTAATGTTCCTATCTTCTAGTGAAACCATTGTAACTAGATGGAACAATCAGATTCTCATGATTGTCCATTAAATCCTTGATTTAATTTGGGTATTTGAAATCATGTATAAAATATTATACTCTATTCAAGCTAAAGGTGTTAATATGAGAGAATCAACTAAGTCACGATGATTGTAATTGTAAGTTGAGCTTATGTTATATGCCAATTCGATTTGATGGTGTGTTGATTGATTAGTGCCTTATTGTTTCCTTAACTAGTACCTTTCCTAAGGAGGTAGGGCCCCCTCCTTAGTCAATATTGACTATAACATTAAAGTGTAGTTGTAGTTTCATTTATAGTCTTTTATTTCCAATAATTACTCTGTTTAATGTCTTCTTGCAACTTTGATCTTTCATTATTCTATTTATCTATGTTGCTAGGAAATGTGGGTGCGGGGACGGGGACGGGGACGGAGACGGGGACGGGGACGACATTTTTGGAAACAGGGTGCGTGGGTTCATCGGGTAATATAATAATATTAAATTTTAATAATTAAATTTTATAAATTATAAATTATAAATTTATAATTAATAATATATATGAAATTTGAATTTGTATATTTTTTCAACTTTAAATTTTAAACAAGAAAACTTTAATGATAATCATTTAAACATGCATATTATTAATTAATATTTCATATATATATAATTAATAATATATATGAAATATATTAAAGTTGAAAAAATATAATTAATAATATATATGAAATTTGAATTTGTATATTTTTTCCAAACCCATTCTGATAATGCATACATGGACCTGCTTACCATTCTCATCTGATGGCAGTCTGGCACATGCCTTCAAATAATAGTGAAGATCACCTGGTTTGGATTTATGCCAAACCAAAGCATTCTGCCACAAATTGGAAAGCATCCATGCAACAGTTGTGGTCAGCATATCCTGCTGTCATTGAGTTCCATGAAACCGCATACCACGCAAGCATCCTATCAAATACAGTTTTGCAGGTCAAACTTATTCCCTAACTCTATATTTCCATATTAACATTGCAAGCATCATTGTTTGTCTGATCACACTGCTATAATGTCCATCCTTTTCCATGCTTCCAATTTCTCTTCCTATGCTTATCTTTCATTTTATTTTCCAAATCCAACAGAATTTCAGACCTTTCTCAATTGTTATGTTACCTGTTTGACCCTCAAACACAAGTCCCCAGTATTAGCTACCATAAAAAAGAGTGAAGATATTAACTATTGTTTTACACATACAAGCATAACATCTGTTGCTTGTTGCAATTAACTTATTCAATTTAGAGCTGCACCATATTTTCATCCAAAAATGAAACACATGAAATCAGTACAAAGTCAATTATACAGCGTGTTGGCAAACATCTTTTGTCAAGCAAACATATGGAATAATACATTACAACTATAAACTATAATTATTGTGTGCATCTCTCTATGTCCATTAATGTCTGTCTACATGTATTCATTGATTTGTGTGCATACATCTACATCTTATATGTATTTATGTGAGATTTGAATTTCAACACTTCTCATCATGAGAAAAAATAGAACAAGAGTGTCTCTGAAAATGCCTTTACTGCTGTTTATAAGTCATTACTTGAAGCTCCAAGGAAACAAAAAGGTCTCTAACTGAAGCCCGATCCCTATTCTGCCCAGACAAGCTCTCTGCAATCATATATCCAAGGAGGTCGACAGTCCACTCACATCTTTTGTTCACTTGAATATCTTGATGTAACTTCAACCTAAAATTTTTGAAAATACCCATGCTACTTCAAACTTGTTGTATGGGCTCTTGTCCTTGAGAAATGCCCTAGGGATATATAGCCTTTGGCATGATACATGAAAACAGTAAACAGTCCTCAAACCTCCACTTCCTTTGTAGCGACACCAACAGAATAATATAGCACTTCCAGCTAACTTATTTTACTTAAGCCTCAATATAAATCCCAAAAAAACAGAGTTGAGGAAATAATGAAGTGGATTAAATCACTCAGGACGGTTTTCTACATGGTGATCTCATTTATGAACTTGGAAGAATAGTGGCAATTATGACATATGCACTTCTTGCGCTTTTGATGAGACTTCAGTGGTCTTTACAACTTGCTGAAAAGCACAAACAAAATATAAGCTTCTTCCTCTTGTAAAACAATGCATATTCCCACCACTCCTATTGCACATCATGTGATGATCACTACCACCTGCTCATGTTTCTTATCATGCAGCATAAAGTGCACATCAGGTACATCCCTGCTTCCTTCATCAACCTTGTCAGTCACTACAATTCTGCATAGATCTCCTCTGTCTGTGGGTGTGATCTATCTCCTACAACAAATGTATGCACTTTGTTCTTAACCTCAATCCAACGATATATTATTAATTATATTTTTAATATAGTTTTTTTATGAAGAACCCAAAGAACCCAACCCGAAGAACCCGAAGAACCCAAGAACCCAAGCACCCGAAGAACCCAAGAACCCAAGAACCTGTTAAAGGAAAAGAACCCAATTTTTTTTTTTGAAGAACCAGGTTATTCATGGAAGAACTCGATTCTTCTGGGTTCGTCTGGGAAGAACCCGTACCTGAATCTGGTACTTGGGTGCGGGAACCCGAGACGGGTTCGAGAACCCCACCCCCGGGTGCGAGTACCCGTGCAACACAGCTATTTATATAGAGTTGCAACTATCTATCATATACATTATCGCAACTCATTAATTAATATCATTCTAACTCATGAGTTGGCTATTACTGAAATGCATGTGTGATCATAGTTGTAATTCACAATTTAGGTTATTTATGCAACTCCATATTTAACATTAGTGTTATGTTTTATAGATTTAGCTCATTACTCTACTTTCACATTTATTTCTGCTTTACATTGTCTTCCATAAACTATAATTATTTTTGTGGTGTAATTCTTTATAGCACGGTGTAATTTGAATCCTTTATAGCTTGTGGTTTAATGCAGATTTGTTAGCCATTGCATTTCATATGCATTCCTATTTCAGAACTCATGATCATTTAAATACTTGAACAACTCATCTTTTAATGCCAATGTGATTTACTTTCTACCTACATGGTGTGTCTACCTATGTTGGGGGTTACAACATCAATCTTCGTAAGCCAACTAGGTGGAAGTGTGCTCTTTACTTTCCTGCAAGTATGGTTTTGATTACAAGTGTGGTGTCATTTTCCTAGTGACTTGTGAAAGAATTTTAATATCTTGCATTGTGATATTTGTTTAGAGTACTACAACTTCAATAGAACATAATAAGTTGTACTATCATATACAGTCTACAACAGTTCACCAGTTCCATATAAACATTGGACTGGTAATTAACTAGCATAGATCCATCTTAAGCACAGATCTAGCATGCGCCAAGAGGGATCAAATTTCTCCAAGTGAAAATCTCTTTTAAAGTGAAAATTTTGAAAAAAATATTACATCCCTCTCATCCCTTATAGATCCTAATGAATCTGTAGTGGTTCTCTCTCTCTCTCTCTCCATATATATATATATATATATATATATATATATATATATATATATATATATATATATATATATATATATAGTGTGTGTGTGTGTGTGTGTGTGTGTGTGTGTGTATGTGTGTGTGCGTGATTTTTCATTATTTAAATTGTATTTTTGAATGCTATATATAAAGTACATTAAATTCTGTGTTGAAATACTATAAGTTAGTTAACATTGATCTTCAAATATTTTATTTAAATTGCATGTTGACATATCTTGGAAAAGTATAAGTTTTAAGCTTCCTACTCACAATTTTGTTTACTTCTAATTACCTTATCATTTTTTAAAATTGATATGAAATTATATTAGATCAAAATATTTTATTTATAAATAAGAGTGAGTGAAGTAATTTTACCACATTGAGTTGTAATATCATGAACAAATTGAGTGACCATAGTGAGATTAGTATTATTGATGTTTTATAATGCTTTTTAATTAAATGTAACTAAACATGCATATTCATTTTTGTTTTTTTATTATAGACAATATTATTATTTTTTTTATTTTGAGAGAAACACATATCAACTCCACGTTGAGCATGAATGAAATTACACATCACCCTCATACTGGGTTGTAGAATGCACCTCTCGGCACAAATATACAACTCTTTAGTTGCGTGCTAAATAATTGGAAAGTAATTGAAAGACCCAACAACTTGTGATTGAGATATTACATCAACACTTATTTTTAGTGTGTTAAGACAATGTGTCTATCATAATATATTTATAAACAAATTTGTAAGTGGAAATAATATCTACCTTTCCATTTGTTTACAAAATGTGTGGTTATCAAATTTATTTCAAACTATACAAATATGAGATTACTATTTTCTATAGTATGAAGCATGATTTAAAACCCTTATCTTGAGGGATTATGAGGTATATCATTTTTGTAAAACCAGCACATTGTTGTTTCTCATCTTCATTTTCATCTTCATCTTCAGGGAGATAAGGTAAACTTTTCCAAAAAAAACTAAAATCGCACTATCCCGAAAATATATGTGGAAACGGGGTCACATTTCATCTTTTCAATTTGCACGTGTGGCACGTAAAAATTAACAATTAATTGGGTATTGGTATGGTGAATTGATTAAGACATGGGTTATCTTTAGGACCAATAGTTTGGTACGATCAATTTTAATAAAACTTGTAGCATGTTTAAGCTTAAATTATAATATTAAATTTGATTTTTTAATTTGTATTTGCATATTAAATTTAATTATAATATGAATTAAGTTTCAAACCCGTTATTACAAGGCAAGTTTAAATTATAATATTTAAGTTTAATTATTTATTTATTTTATTTGACTATAGTGCATATGCATAAAGCAAATGCAAGAAGTAACCATGCATCTTTAAGTTGTAAGGTTTTCTATCTTTTGAAGATATTAATACTTGTGCTCACCACAATAGGAGGTTGTAGGTAATAGGTGTGAATAAAGCAATAATTGTAATAATGATATTTTTTTTTAATTAACTTAGCATCCTTAGAATAATGGTAGTGTGAAGAAAGTATTGATAAACTTTGTTAAGTCCATTGGGCAAAATGGTGTTGGGATTAGCACCTAACTTTAGTTTTAAATTGATTCAAATGTATCGATAAACTTTGTTAAGTCAATTGGGTAAAATGTTGTTGGGATGAGCACTTAAGTTTTAAATCAAAATCAAAAACTGTTTCATATTTTTCTGGTTTCTTCTATTACAACTCCAATTTGCTTGTAAAACGACTGGAGTTTGCCTTTAATAATGGTGGCATCGTCTATTTATTCTTCTATTATTTTTATCCATCCAAAGTTTGAAAAGCACTTCATTAATTGATTTTGACATGATGTGACATAAGTTGCAAAATACATATAATTTATAAAAGTAACTCTTTGGCAAACGAAAACCACAAACATATTAGTTCAAAAATGGCTTTTTTGAAAGGAAAGTTTTACTAATATTGGTCATATTTTATGGTTGGAGTTAACTTTTCATTATTTTACAATTATTTGGGCTTTAGTTGATTTGAAGGTATATTTAAATTCCATTATTTTAAAATGGAAATTTTAAAATTTTTATTTTAAAATAAAAATATTATTTTTCATAATTTTTATCAAATTGAGTTACTTTTTATTTATAATTATTTATTTATTAAATTAAGTAATTTTTTAGATTTTTTTTTTTTAAATATTAAATGCTAGGCGTGTTTAATTTTTTAGTTGATTTGAAGGTATATTTAAATTCCATTATTTTAAAATGGAAATTTTTAAATTTTTGTTTTAAAATAAAAATATTATTTTTCATAATTTTTATCAAATTGAGTTACTTTTTATTTATAATTATTTATTTATTAAATTAAGTGATTTTTTAGATTTTTTTTTTAAATATTAAATGCTAGGCGTGTTTAATTTTTATTTTTTTATGATTTTCAGTAACTTTTTCGCTTTAAACTAGTTGTTTGTTTATTTGTTTTTTTATATTATTATTGGAAATAATAAAATCTATAACATAACAAATTTTCTTTTTAATTAGTTATTTGAGAAACTTAACTGAAAGCAAAAGTATAAATTATCAACTCATAAAGCCTAAGCCAAATTCTTAATAATTATAGTATTGAATTTAGCAAACAACTTTGTGTATACCTATGATGCTCATCCCTATGAGAGTAAATGAACTCTAACAAAAGAAAGCAAAAAAGCTACATGCCTAGACATTAAAACAACAATCTAAGACATGAAAAATAGCACCAAGAGTGGTTTGGGGGCCTTCATGCTCTGTAACAAGGGTGCCATTGGCTTGGGAAGAGGAAGCATGAAGCTTGGAATTAATTTCTTTGAGTTCAAGCATGACCTCATCTCGCTATAGTAATCCCTCCTCCCTGACTTTATCTTTGTCTCGTAAAATTTCCCCCACCATAGTCTTGATATGTCAATATAACTCCACAACCTTCTAATATTTTGTGTCTTGTGCTCTAGAATTTCCCACATCATGTACCCAATTACCAATTTCCTTATCAATGTCCAAGTGATGCATTGCACCTTTATCCAGTCTAATTTCCACCTCTATTATTGAAATATATTCATGGACATTGAAGTGAATCTATTCCCAGTATACATTGCTAACTTCATGTGCAACCTCCTAGACATGAGATCCATATGGGTCTCTACCTCCACATCACCCATCATGCCTTGACCTCCCTTGAGGCATACATACTTAACATAGACCAAAGGAAAAATGTCAAATGCAATCTAAGCAATTAAAAGGATCTCAGGGTGGATCAAAGTCGAGTCACATAAACCAAAACCCACTACCAAAATAACACATAGATGAAAAGAACTGAAATGAATAAAATTGCAAAAAGAAAGTCAAAATACCAACCACTACCATGTAGTGAAGGAATCTTAAAGACTCAATATAAAACCAAACTGCATAAATCCCTTACCTGTGAAGTTTGATGAGGCTCAAGATCCCATAATTATGCTATGGTGTGGTATCATTTCCAGGAATGTGAAAATACGATGCAATGAGGTTGGAAGCAACATCTTACCAAACTGCATAAATCCCTTACCTGTGAAGTTTGATGAGGCTCAAGATCCCATAATTATGCTATGGTGTGGTATCATTTCCAGGAATGTGCAAATACAATGCAATGAGCTTGGAAGCAACATCTTAATCATCTATACCAGTCCCATGAATGTTGTTGCACTATTATGAACAATGATTATAGTAGATAACATTGTTCACCACCATCCTTATGACCACATGTAGCTCCATCCCTTTCGATTCACCGTCTATCACCAAAGAGTCAAGTATGAAAGGGTTGGGTGGATCCATTATAATCTTTGTCATGGGCCCCATATGTGGTGAGTATCCTCTTATTAGCACCATACTCGGGGGTGGTTTTCATTAACCTTACCATATTCAACATTGCACGTTTACATTGTTTCCACTTTCCACACCATTAATTTGACATAATAACAATTTCTATATGTAAGGACAAGATGTAGTATAAATTTAGCACACACAACTAAAGATGTGTGTAGATTAGTCATCTTTTTTATCCAAAGTCAGAGTGGAAATAAAAAAAATCATAACTCTAAGTTTGTCTTTCTCCATAAGTGATGAAGGCCTATTTCATGAAGGATTCTCACATTAATTATATATCTTCCTTCAATTATTATAGTTTCCTTCTAATATAATTACTTTTAATCCACCTATTATAATTATCTTTCAAAATAGCTACTTATATTACACTCATTATATCCTCTAATACAATCCAATTGTTTTCACATTACTTATTCAATTTACATGTTTTTACATCTCCATATAATACTTTTAACAATATATAATATATCCATAATTTGGAGATAACAAAAATTTGATTATATCAATAAGATAATTATTACATGTTTCTAAGAGAAAAGTTGATGACTCAATCACATTCATTCCCCTCCCCCATCAAAAGTTTACATTTTAACGCATGGTATTTTTTTAAGTGTCCCTTTACCCGAGTAGGGGTAACTAGTAATAAGATAATATCTTTATTATTTTTAAAACAACTTATTCCCAACTAAAATTAACTAATTTTATTTTTATTTTGTTACTAATCAAGGCTATTTTATATTTCTAGGTGTAATTTTTTGTAAAAGGGTAAATAGTTAGCTATTGGATCAAGTCTCTTTTTTGTATTGATGTTCCATCAAGAAAAATTGTGTACATGTTTCCTATGGAGATAATAAGGTTATTAGAAAAAATAATGTGGCAGTTGTGAGCCATGGGATGTAAGTATCAATGTCATCAAAGGGTAGTAATCTTTTCTGTGTGAGAGATATATACAAATCGTTACATTGTTGTATTATGTTAAAGCTTATACACTAATTGCAATTTTTTAACAAAGGAATAATAATTTTTTTATGCATATGATGTGCATATGTAAGCATTTATCCACAAAAATTATGGTAGTATTTTGTTGTAATTACATTAAAAAATTTAAGATTAAATAAATAATGAGATAGTATTTAGAAACAATTCATGAAAAATATTTGAAAGTTACATAATGAACTAACTTAACAAAGAAAAGACTCTTGAAATCAATTAACTACTAATGTATCAAAGGTAGTTTAAGTGACAAATTAAATGCAATCCATATTGGCTCTCATTAATGACGATGATCAAAAACTACATTCTATGATTTTGTTTTAAGTCATAAAGTTTTGTTGTTTTAGCAAAACAACAAATATATCTATGTTTAGAAATGTGAAAAGAAATAGATGTGGGATTATCAACATCATAGTATAAATTTGGTCTTGTTTGATCATGTATATCTCATTAGAGAGAACATATACTCTAATCTTATATAATTGGTTGTTAAAGTTGCTAGAAAAATTATAAAGCTTGAAAATAAAGAAATATGAAAAAAAAAAAAACAAAACCATAAAAATATGGCCATAATCTCATTCATGAGCATATTAATATTAACATAAATTTCATTTCCTAAAATATTTGATGGCAAAATCTATCATTTAAAAACATAAAATCCAAAATCATAAAAAAAACTAACGTAATTATTCAAAGACAAAATGAAATGTCCTGTTAAAAGCATCCAAAATAATAAATCATAAAAAAATAATAATATAATTATTCAAAAACAATAAATAAATAAATATATATATATATATAAAATGAGAAGCTAACGTGGAAAGTCTAAAAAGTCAACTAAATCCTAATGTCCTTGGTAATAAATCTCATTAGACCTCACAACCAAAGTGTAAATACAACACATAAAGAGCTTGACCATCTTATGCAATATTATAGAACCTATAATCATTCCATAATCATATACCTAAAGAAGACGAAAGAGGGTGATACAAGTGACAAAAGTCAATACTCACATCTAACATGTGAAAGAGTAGTTGGTTATCTTGATTGTAAGATAGAAGAAAAAGAGCTTATATCATTGATATTTTTTTTGTAATGTTGTAGCTATGATCATTATTACAAGATAGGGTTGGATAAGCCTGGGATGATTTGAAACTTAATCGTTAATAAAAGAATGATATCTAAAGAAACAAAAAATGATTTAAAATAAACATTAATAATAAAAGATATGGAAAAGGTATAATAAATAGTATAAGGGAAAAAGGAAAGAGAGAAGGAGAAAGAAATAGAGAAGGAAAAAAATAAAAAACCATAACCATTTATACTTATTATTAACATTGAAAGTTTCTTATTATTAAATTTGAAAGTTTATGTTATAGAATTCTTGGGATTGAAAGTTGATGTTATATGATTGATTCAAGCGCAAAAATGAGCAATCAATAAAATATATCGAATCCTAATATCATTAATTAAAAAAGAGTTCTAATAATTTATGATATATAAATTTATAAATATAACAAAAATGATAAGAAAGAAAAATTAGTATTAAAACATTTTAATATAAAAAACAAAAAATATAATACTAAAAAATATTAGAACATTCTAACCTGAACACAATAGATTAATTGAAGACAATAGAGTAGTATAATTACATGAGTTAGCAACATTCCAATTTTACAAGATAATGGAAAAGTAAGGGACAACATTTGAGCAATATTGTATTTTTAAGTTAAAAGAAAAGTTTCTTATTAATAAGATGATAAAGAAAAAATTTAAGATGATAATTAGTTTAAGATTTTTGTGATCTATAATTCTTTTTGAAAAAAATTAGTCAAATTATATAAAATTATATAAGTAATAATTTATGGTCAATATTTCGAATCTATTAATAAAATTTATTTTCATTTAAAGTAGTATTTAATCTCATCAAAGGCAACAATAATAAGTGTCAAGTGCTTGAAACAAAGTACGAAAATGTGTTTTTTTTTTCAAAAATTACAAACAAACAAATAATTTTTTATTATAAAAACTTATTTACATTTCAAAAAAACAAAACAAACAAACCTCTTTTGGCGATTAATTTTTATTTTTATTTTTATATAATTTTCCTTTATCTTATTCATTCACATACCCAAAATATATTTACATAACCCCTTTATGAACTGTCACAATATTTAGATAATACAATGTGTTTTAGGATTTCCAGCATTAACATATACATACTAAAAAAACCATTCCAAAAAAATTAGTTTTTTATCTTGACACTACGATTCTATATCATTAAAAATACTTCCAACTCTGTGAAAAGAACCAGAACTATTGCAGAAAGTTGTGTAAGAGGTCCCTCTATGAGGAATATAGAAACCCTGTACAAAGACATAGAAACCCTGTACAAAGAAGTTAAACATAATAGAAGGGATTGCATCGATGACTAAAATTACCAGATCATAACACAAGGATTTGAAATAATTAAAATAGAAAGGAGTGCGGCAATGAATAAAATACTAGATCATAACCAACGGAAATGATTAGTTGTTAAATTTGGTAGTTAAATGAAATGAATTTAATTTTAATTCATCGTTTAATTATAAATTAGCCAATGAGTGATATTTATATTAAATTATTACAATAATATTTATATTAAAATTTAGTGATATTTATATTAGATTATTACAATATATATTAAATTAATTTTTATTGGAGATGAGGATAAAAGAATTTCTTCCCAATAATGTAATACAATTATGTTTAATTAATATTTAATAATTAAAAAATCAAATTTATTTAAAGGTAAATTGTACGGTTTACCATCTCCAACGCTACTCTTGAATCATTAAGTAATAAATACTCTCATTACAAGATCTATTAATATAGTAACGACATGTAATTCTGGGGTTGGACAGGTAGTTGTTGACCCTTGTACCATCAATTTTTTTTTGTAGGATGCATCTTCGATCCTTTTTTCCTTGAACTTTGATCTTTGATCTTTTTTTCCCTGAGCTTTGATCTTCGATCTTTTTTTTTTCTTTTTTTCTTTTTCTTAAGGATGCATCCTCGATCCTTTTTTTTCTTTTTGATAGATTAGTTATAATATATTTAATAATTTTTGGAATAGTTTAAAAAATGAAGTGTTATGTGTGATGAATTTATTTGTACTTTTGGAAGGGATATACATAGGTACTTAAAGGTGTTATAGTGGTTGGAAATGTCAGGCACGTATAAGACCAATCCAATTGTCAATTATTCTATATCCAAAAAATAAAATAAAAAATATACATATATTTATAATATACTCAAATAAAATTGTAAATTTACCATCCTTAAATTTGATTGAATTTAATATTTAATAAATATAACATTCAAATGAAATTATATATATATATATATATATCTATATATATATATATATAACTAGTACATTTTGATTGAAACTTAGATTTAATTAAATTTAATAGAAACTTATGTTCAAAATTTATCTGAAGGAATCTCTCTCATATATATATATATATATATATATATAGATAGATAGATAGTTTGGAATTAGGTTTAATTCAATTTAAGGTTTTAAAATAAAATCAGGTTTAAATTTATTCAAAGGAATCTAAATTACTTGATAGATGTGAACATATAATTAAATATGATATTTGTATATATTTATATTAGTACAATCACATTAGTAAATGTGGTTGATATATGTTCCTCAATGCTATTTTTATATGTTGATTGTCGTATAAAATGTGGAAATTGTCGTTGATCGACGTATATCAATGACATTTAGTAACGTGGTTGTGTTAGTAGATGGTTGACGTGCATGGAGTGGATTTATAGACCATGGTTGACTATGGTTCATGTTGGTTGACTATGGTTAAAAATGGTTGTCAAGGGTTCACAATGCTTGACAATGGTTGACCATGGTTGAAGAGGATAGATGAGGTTGACCATCATTGATGAGGTTGATCAAGGTTGAAGAAAGTTGTTTAAGGTTGACCATGGTCAACGATTAATATATCATGGTATTTATGTTACATTAATCTAACAATATTACAATAATGTTGATGATTGTCACATTTTTACATTCATGTTACATCAATGTTGACCATGGTTGACCATGATTAACTGTGGACAACCATGGTTGACTATGGGTGAACATGGCTACCATGGTTGTCAATGTTTAACTATAGATGAAGTTAATGTGGTTTTCAACTTAGTGAACCACTTTATTATGTGGTTGTCAAGCCGATAAACCTAGGTGAACCAAGTAAGTCTAGTAAACCTAATAAAACTACATTAATTTAATAAAACTAGGTCAACCTAGTAAACCTAGAAAACCTATTCTAACCCAATAAAGCTAGTAAACCTAGGTTAACCTAGTAAACCTAATAAATCCAGGTCAACTTACCAAACCTAGCAAACCTAGATAAACATAGTAAACCTAATAAGCCTAGGACAATCTAGTCAACCTAATAAACCTAATAAACCTAGGTCAAACTAGTAAACCTAATAAACATAGTGAACTTAATAAACCTAATAAAATATAGATGAATATGGTCAAGCATGTTGAGTATGCATGACAAAGTTGATATTTATGGATGACCATGGTTGCCATGGTTGAGCATGTTGACAATCGTTTCCATGGTTGACCATTGTTGAGTTGGTTCAACTATGGTTGAATATGGTAAGTGAGGTTGTACTTGTTGACCATGTTTGACTATGGTGACTATGTATGTCTGTGGTTGAGCTTGTTTGATAATGGTTGACTATGGTTAACTATGGTTGACTATGGATGAACATGGTTGTGAACATTTAATTATAGATAAATATAGTTGACTATGTTTGACGTCATTTAATATGTTTGACCATGGATAAACCATGTTGCCCATGGTTGACTATGGGTGACAATGTAAACCATGATTAAGAAATGGTTTCCCATGTTTAACCTTGGTTGACTATGTTGACTATTGCTAAGTAAGGTTTGACAATGTTCAACATACTTGACCATGGTTGACCATTATTGACCGTGTTGTTGATGTTGGCTATGTTTCCTATGGTTGATTGTGTTGAATGTGGAGACTATGTTTGACTAAATTATGAGACGATGTTGACTATCAGGGAAAATTTTAGGAACCACCCTAAATTTATATGTATAATAAATGGGTGAATCCCCATGATACATAGGAAAAATGGGAGGCGATTTTATCAATAATATAATATGTATATATAATTCTTTTGGCAAATCTCTCATAGGATTATATTATCTTGTAAAGTCATGGTGAATCTATCACTGAATTATAAAATCTTGTAAGATCTTGGCAAATGTTTCACTAAGCAATAAAAAGTGAAGTCTAAGCGAATGTTTTATTAAAGTATGAAACCATATACGATAATAGGAAAACATATTCATTAAATTGTAATATACTAACATACATGTTTGGAAAAAGGAAACATAATTTTCTCTTCCTACAAACAATGTTGCAAGTTTCAGTGGTCATGTTTGTCAAGGTTCTCACTGTACACTCTTTCATATCCTTCTATTAGTTTTGATAATATTCCACTGCAAAGTTCTTGTAGGTGTTGATCTTAACCACAAGTTTTGTCAAGGTAGGAGAGACTAATCTCTTCTCTACCACTTTTGTCAAGCTATCAAATTTCTTTCTTATTCCATAGAGTCCAACTACGAGACAAAAAAAAAAAAAAACATATTTTGTACCACTTTTTTTAAGCTATCACATTTCTTTCTTATTCCATTGACTCCAACTACGAGATAAAATAAGAAAAAACACATTTTGTTTACCGCAACACGCCAACAAGTAGCAAGCCCCAACTATATAATATAAGAAAGTAGTAGGTATCCCAAAGACCTATAGGGGATCTAATGGAAAGAAGTGACCGTTGTCAGAAGCCTTCCAATTAATATATTAATATATACATATAGATTTATTATTATTTTAATTGGAAATCTTCAATTAAATAATAAAATTTAATTACATCTCTCCCAATCTAAATTGTTTATTAGCATAATTCACTACCTTCATACATCTTGCATTTTTTATCAACATTGTAACATGTGGATTAATTTCCTTTTTGGTGAACAATCTCTACCTTTTAGGACAATATGGTGCACTGGCCCAACCCCTACAAATCATTATGAAAAATTAAGAATAACAGAGAAGATGAAAGGTCGTACAAACCAGCATATTTTCAAGCATTGGCCCAACCCCTACCGATCATTACGACAAATTAAGAATAACAGAGAAGATGAAAGGTTGTGCAAACCAACATATTTTTCAAACAACTAATCCAACATCAGCACCTTAACTTTTTCATGAAGGTATCATATTGAGAATGTTTGAAAAATGGTGGGAAATCTAGGCACTGACTATCTCTCTTCTGTGAGGGTGATGTAGAAAGAGTGATAAGATTTCACTGTTTTGATTTTTTTTTTTTTTTTGTTAAATCAGAAAAGCCAATATTAATGGAGATATTGGTATTTTTTACTAAATTTTGTGAAGTGACTAAATGTAGCTTGAACCATTCACCTTAAGATGTTTTTCATAATATAAGTTCCTAAGTCTATTTAATATCTTCATTATCATAAAAACCAACCTATATCCATCTTAACTCCACTTCTACCATTCTTGGAGGGATGAAATCTATTTATCCCTCTCAGCACTTGGTAGACCCGGAATTAAGATGGATCTAAGCTGATAGAATTTCCCCTTTAAATAGTCTATGCTCACATGAATACCATGATATTACCATGGGTCAATACCATGGGTTATCATAAAACTCGAGCTTAAACATTACTATTAGTAATTTATAAAAATTAATAAAATTAATAATTGATTTTTATTTTAACCAAATTAAAATGTTTAAGTGACATTAAATTACAAGATCCATTTTTACCCTTGATCTACCAAGCCCGAGGATCAAATATTTTTTCACTCTATGCTAGTTTGCATATCACGATATTTGATCCCTCCCGGGGCTTAGTAGATCCAAAGTAAAGATGGATCTATGTTGGTTTAATTCCCCCCTTTAAATAGCCTACATTCCACGTGAATACCATGGGTCAATACCATGTGCCATCTTTTTTTATTAATACTAATATTAGGGTTAATAATGGGTTAATAATGTTTTCTTTGCATGGTATTAATAATAATTTGGCCCATGGTATTTGGCCCATAGGCTTCACCTAAATATAACACATTTTTTGAGTGTTCTTAAATATTATGTGACTTCTAGAGTAAATATAAAAAAATGTTTTATTTATCTACCATACCTCTTGTTTATTTATATTTTTATTAATTTACCATACCTCTTTTATAAATATGGTATTTGGCCCATAGGATTCATTTAAATTAAACCTCTTTTTTGAGCCTTCTTAAATAGATAGAGGGTTATGGACTAAATATAAAAGAGGTTTTATTTATTTACTATAACTCTATTTTATTTATATTTATATTTATTTACCATACCTTTGGAGTAAGTATAAAAAGAGGTATTTATTTACCATACTCCACTTTATTTATATTTGTATTTATTTACACGTAAATATAAGGTGACTTATGGAGTAAATATAAAAAAATGTTTTTCGTTATTCTTTATATGATTATGAATAAACAGATGCAAACTTGGAATACGGACAGAACATTATTCAATATTTAAATAAACATGAAAATAAGAGACTTGAATTTTTAAATAAAATGAATTATTCTTTTGTGACCATTTGTTCCAAAAAATAAGGTCATTTTCTCTAAATTAACCCCAATACCATGAAATACGGGAAAATGAAAGAAAAAAACATTTTTTACACCGAATGTGGAGGGTGAAATAACTATCATAAATACCTATTCTTGAAAATTAGGGCGAATGGAAGGTTGTAACTCCTAATTTCAAGGGCTAAATTTATTTATTTTACTTTCTCCCTTAAAATAAGGTGGGCTAACCTCCATACCTAATTTCATTATAAAATAAATTTGAGGCGATTTGTAACAATGTACTGTGATACAAAATATTTGCCCAATAAAAATATAAAACCCCTTAATTTCGCCCAAGGGCGAAAATTCGCCCCTAAAATTTTCCATGTTGACTATGGTGATCATGTAGCTATAGTTGACCATTGTGACATTGAGGTATTATGACCATGTTTGAAAATAAAGATTATGTTTGACCATGTTTAGCCAAGGTAACCATTATGATATTGTCACAATGTGACACTGAGATATGGACGCCACATTGTGGCATCAATTTTTTATTCATCACATTGTGATGTTGACTTTTGTTCATCACATTACAATGTCAATTTCTGTTTATCACAATAAAATTTCATTTTCTTATTTGTCACATTGCAATACCAATTTTGTTTATCAAATTACATAAAGGATTTTCGTTTATCACATGTGATGTCATTTTTTGTTCATCACATTGCGACATTGATTTTTGTTCATCGCATTGCAACATCTATTTTTATTCATCACAGATCAATGTTGACTTTTGTTTGTCACATTGTGACTTTAATTTTTGTTCATCACATGTGACATAAAAAAAAATCATCACATTGCAACATTCATTTTGTTTTCCACATTGCGATGTTAATTTTAGTTCGACACATACAATTTCAACTTTTGTTTGTTGCATTATGATGTCATTTTTTGTTGGTCACATTGCGATTTCAATTTTTTTTAATCACATTGTGATGTTGATTTTAGTTCATCACATGAGGCATCATTTTTTGTTCATTCCAATGTGACATTGATTTTTGTTTGTCAGTTTAAGATGTTGAGCTATATTCCTTAAATTGTGGCATTGATATATTGAAAAATGTAGCAATAAATTCTCAATTTGATTTTCCTTGATTAAATTGAGAAAATTCAAATTTTCACATCAACGGACAACTTGGATGTAGCCAACTTATGTGACATGGCTTGTGTCACCCAATTTACTCAATAAATTCGAGCTACAGGGGTTAGAGTTTAGTTAACCATGTGTGATTGCTAATTTGTAGCAATCAAAGTCATTTATCTCAAGTTGTTTTCAGTTAAACTAGTTCCAATTGTTGGAGGAACTAGTGGAAGGTCAGTTGTGCAATGGTACTTCAGTGAAACTCAGTGATCATCTAGTTAACTAATCATTGAGCCCAAATAACTAGTGCATGCAGAGAATTTGAGTTCCCCAGCTCTGGTGGAGATTCCAATTCAGCGTAACATCATTTGTAGACTAGCCTTGAGTGTACAATTATTGCATGCAGTCTGATGATCAACCTTGTGAATTGTGCAATCCATTTTGGAGAAATTCATAAATAATAGGGGTCCAATTTCTCAAGGAATTGTGCAAGGAAATAGGGGCTCAAGAAGAGGTAGAAATTGACTAAGTTTGGGTTAGAGATTCTTAGTGAGAAGAGAGATGGGTTATTCACTTGTAGGTTGTGCTCAGTTGAGCAAATCAATTGTAATACATCTCTATTCATCAAATTAATGCAATCAGGCATTGGGGTTTTTAGCAGATTTCTTTCCCCAGGAAAAATATTGTGTGCATGTGTGTTATTTCTTATTTCATGTCTGAAATTTTTGTTCTAGACTGTGAATTACTTTCTGTAGAGAAGTAGAGTAGGTTTGTGTCTTGTGATTTTGATTAAAATTTCATGATCAGTTGCAAATATACACCATAATTTCTACATGGTATGAGAGTAGGATTCACACTAGAGCAAAAATTTTGAAGTTGTTTCTTAGGAGAATCGAATTTGAATTTTAGTTCAACATGATCTCTTCAGAGATGACAATATGGCTTTCAATGGATTGAGGCTAGAGTATGCCTTGAAAGGAAACTCTAATTTCATCACATGGAAGGATCGCATGGAGGCAATATTGGATGATAATGGATTGTTAGAATAAATCAAGACAGATGTTGCAAAACCAGCGGAATCTAGTGCCTAGAACCTGACTCGGTGGAAGAAAGATGTAGCCAAGGCAAGGAGAATAATCTTGGAGGGAGTACGCCATGGAAAAGAAACTTCGTTCATAATGTGGAAAGCATTGACAGAATTTTTCGAGAATAGTAGTGAGCACAGGAATCTAAAACTCAAGGATAAAATTTTAAGTATCAAGATGCAGAAGAATGACAATATTTCATAGTATCTGAGGAGGTTCACACAATGTTATGATGAACTTGGTTGGGTTGGTGTTAATTTTCCAGAAGATGACTTGGTAAGCCTATCCCTTTTAGTCCTTCCCAAGAGTTGGAAGAGCTATCAATAGACAGTGAATGGCATGGAGAATCTACCAAATTGGGAATGCTTATGATATGATTTTGTACATGAGGAAATGAGGCGAAATACCAAAAATGGGACTTCATCCAAGGGTGACGATGAAGGAAACTTTGCATTGATTGGAAAGGGAAAGAATGAAAAAGAGAATATATCTCAATCCAAACCAGAGTCCAGTCAAGGGGACATGAAGAAAGATTTTTCCAAAATTAAATGCTTCAATTGTCATGAATTCGGGCATTATGCCATGAACTTTCGACACAAAAAGGCAAGAAGGAAGACCTTATGAGGAGCAGAAGGTGAATCCTTATCTTCACAATTTTATCTTGAATTTACCCTTATTGCATGCATGGTAAACACAGTGATGGGGGGCATGTGGTAGTTGGACTCAAGTGCATCATTCCACATGACAAGGTGTAGAGAGTTTTTCAGTGACTTGGAAGAGAAATATTTGCAGATATTGCACATTAAGATGGGGGACAATGGAAGGTACAACACGACTGAGATTGGTATAATCACCTTTTAGACAGACTCTGTCTCCCCTCTCAAGCTCAAGGATGTTATGTTCATTCCAAGCCTAAGGAAAAATCTCATCTTTGTTACAGTTTTGGAAGATTGTGGTTATGATGTGATCTTCACTAAAGGAAAAGAATTCTTGAGACACATAGCCACGGGACAGGTGAACCAGATTGGGGTTTGTGTGAAGAACCTATATAAGCTATATGTGGAAGAGTCTATTGCATTAAGCACTAAGGAAGAGAAGGTGTAGAGGTGTAATGTCAGTGAAATTTACCGCAAAAGACTTGGCAATTTGCATCGTGGTGCCCTGAAGATTATGCAACAAATAACCACATGCCTCCCCAAAGGAGCACTTAAGCAGCAAGATGTATGCAAATGATGTACATTGGGGAAGTACACAAAATTCACATTCCATGATCGGGACAACAAAGCACATGCAGTACTAGAAAGGATTGGCTTTGATGTATGTGGACCTTTCTTGACATCTTCCACTACCATGCACAAATATTTTTTCATCTTCTCACGAAAGTGTTGGATCTCCTTCATGTGGAAGAAATATGAGGCATTGTCCATGTTCGTAGAATTCAAGGCACTACTTGAGAAAGTAATCAGTAAGAAATTGAAGGCTTTCAGGAGGGATAATGGAGGTGAGTACGTGTCAAATGAATTTAAAAATTTCTGTGCAAAAGAAGGCATTCAACAAGAGTTGAAAACACCCCACGACCCACATCAAATAGGGGTGGCTGAGAGAAAGAATCGTAACATTGTGCACGTAGCAAGGATGATGTTGCATGACCAAGGCCTACCTCTGCATTTGTGGGCTAAAGCATGTAAGACAATAGTCTATTTGCATAACCATAGTTCTCACTAGAGTCTGAGCATGATTACACTGGAGGAGGATTTCTCAGGAAGAAAGCCAGATGTGTCACACTTTCACAATTTTTAGAGCCTATATTTACTATCATGTCTCCAAAGAATCAAGGAAGAAGCTTGATCTGACAACATAATTAGGGGTATTTATTGGTTACACATAAACTCTCCACAATTACCGTGTGTACTTTCTATCTCTCAGGATGTAGTTGTGCGAAGGGATGTAAAGCTTGATGAGGAGAAAGTGATGTGATTCTCTCTTGAGATGGAGCTTCAGATCCCACCAGAAGAGGAGATTTTATCTCCAGAGGAGGATCCTCAGAAATTTGTGGAGCAACCACAAATTGAGGACAAGAGAGTGGAGACTACCACTCAAGCAGAACCATCTAGAGAAGGTAGAAAAAGAACTAGGGAAGTTGAGAGACTTGTGTAGGATGTGAGCGAGAATGTGGGTGCTCCTTCAAATTTGAGCAGGTAGAGAAGTTCACCTGATTGGTACACTACCTACATGGCTCTAATAACTGACCTTGTAGGGGCTGAGACATCCTCTTTCGAGGAGGAAGTATAGAAAAATGTATGGGTTAATTAAATGGTGGAGGAATACGAATCCATTGTAAAGAACAGTGTTTGGGAAGTGGTCCCAAGACTAGCAGATAATTAGTTATGGGTTTGAGATGGATCTTCAAGGTTAAGAAGAAAGTAGACGGAAGCATAGAGAAGTATAAGGCCAGATTTGTGGCCAAGGGGTACTCTAAAGTTGAGGGAATTGACAATTAGGGGACCTTTGATCCTATAGCAAGATACTCATCCATTAGATAAATTCTTGCTTTGGATAGGCAGATGGGGTGGAAGATCCACCAAATGGATGTAAAAACAACATTTCTCAATGGGTTTATTGAGGATGAGGTGTACATGAAGAAACCAAAAGGTTTTGAGACATTTAATTAGGAGTCACATGTGTGCGACTCAAGTGGGCATTGTACAGTCTCAAACAAGCACCCTGTGCTTGGTATACTAGGATCAATAGCTATCTCACTGGTTTGGGCTTCACCAAAAGTGAAGCAGATGAAAACCTCCATCATATCTTGGTAGAAGTTAAATTGCTTATTATTGTTTTATATGTTGATGATTTGATTTTAACTAGTGATGAGCAGTTGAGCATATATTGCAAGGAGGACCTTCCAAGGGAGTTTCAAATGAAAGAAATTGTTCTCATGCACTACTTCCTCGAGTTGGAAGTATGGAAAGGTGATGTGGAACTTTTTGTCTCTTAAGGAAAGTATGCAAATGAGATACTACAGAAGCTTCACATGGAGAGTTGCAAACCCGTGAAGACTTTAGTGACCAACTAGAGGAAGGAGGATGTCACTTCAAGTGAAGAAGTGGATCTTGTCATTTATCAGTAGCTACTGGTGTCACTCATGTATCTTGTGAACACACGACCAAATATGGGTTATGTAGACAACCATATGAGCCAAGCTATGGTTAGGCCAACCAAATTATTTTGGAAGGCAGCTAAGCATGTTTTACTGTACCTCAAAGGCACTACCCAGTTTGGACTATGGTACAAATGGATAGAGGGAGTGAAGTTGTATGGCTCATGAATGCACATTGGGTGAGGAATCCATCAGACTGAAAGAGTACATCAGGTCAAACTTTTAGTGTTGGGTCCGCAACTATTTCTTGGTACATAAGGAAGAAAATATTTGTGGCACTCAGCTCGGCAAAAGTAGAATACATGGTTGCAAGTCAAGAAACATGTGAGGCGATCTGGATGAGAAAGATACTTGTTCGATTATTTGGTCAGATGATGGATCTAACTGTGATATACTGTGATAATCATAGGTGCATCAAGCTCTATGAGAATCTTGTTTTTCATGATCAATCCAAGCATATAGATATTCGATATCACCATTTATTGGAATATGTGCAGAGGCAAATAACGTTTCTACAATACATTCCGATAGAGGAACAAGATGCTAACATCTTGACAAAGGTATTTTTAAGAGGGAATTTTGAGTTCCATGGGTGCAAGATAGGGGTGGTTGATAATTGCTTTCTTGCTAAGATGGAGTGTTGAAAGATGCAACAAGAAATTCTCAATTTGAATTTTCCTTGATTAAATTGAGAAAATTCAGATTTCCACATTACTAGACAACTTAGATGTAATTAACTTGTGTGACATTGCTTGAGTCACCTAGTTTACTCAGTAAATTTGAGTTGGAGTTAGAGTTCAATTAAACATGTGTGATTTCTAATTTGTAGCAATCAAAGTTAGTTATCTCAACTTGTTTTTAGTTAAACTAGTTCCAACTGTTGGAGGAACTAGTGGAAGGTCAATTGTGTAGTGGGACTTCATTCAAACTCAATGATCATCCAATTAACTGATCAATCAACCAAAAATATCTAGTGCTTGCAGAGAATTTGAGTTCCCAAGTTGTGGTGGAGATTCCAAGGAAGTGTAACATTAGTTGTAGACTAGTCTTTATTGTACAAGTGTTGCATGCAATCTGATGATCGGCCTTGGGAATTGCACAATCCATTTTGGACAAATTTCTAAATAATAGGGGCATATTTCTCAAGGAATTATGCAAGGAAATAAGGGCTCAAACAGAGGCAGAAATTGACTAAGTATGGGCTAGAGCTTCTAAGTGAGCAAAGAGAGAGGCTATTCACTTGCAGGTTGATCTCAGTTGATCAAAGCAATTGTAATACATCTCTATTCATCAAATTAATGCAAAAAAACATTGGGGTTTTAATAAATTTCTTTCCCCGAGAAAAATATTGTGTGCATGTGTGTTATTTCTTATTGCATGTTTGAAATTTTTGTTCTAGATTGTGAATTACTTTCCGCAGAGCAGTAGAGTAGGTTTGTGCCTTGTGATTTTGATTAAAATTTCATGAGCAATTTCAAATCTACACCATAATTTCTACATGATATTTTTTGTCACATTGTAATGTTGATTTTTGCTTATCACATTGCAATGCCAATATAGGTTAATTATTAACTTTTGTTCATCAATTACAACATTAATTATTGTTCATCACATTATGACGTGGAATTTTTCTCCTCATTTTATGATGTTGATAATTTTTTATCAAATTGTGACATTAGTTCTTTTTTGTCACATTGCAACATCATTTTTTGTTCATCACATTGAGATTTCGATTTTTTTGAATATGTTTGAGCTTGCTTGAATATGTTTGACTATGGTCAATTATATTTGGCTTTTGGTGAACTTAATTGACCATGGTTGTTAATGTATAACTAGAGATGAATATTGTTGGACATGTTCACTATAGTTGACCATGTTAATCATGGTTAACGATTATTGAGTTGGTGTGTCCATGGTTGAATATGGTTGTACCACTGACCATATTTAACTGTGGTTGATCTTGTCTAACTATGATTAATATGGTGAACAATGGGTGACTATGGGTGAACATTGTTGACCATGGTTGTCAATGTTTAACTATAAATGAATATGGTTGACCACATTGACTATGGTTGACAATGACTGAGCATTGTTGAGTTGGTTGACCATGCTTAAACATTGTTGACATTTATTGAGTTGGTTTGACCATGGTTTACTATTGTAGAGCTAGTTTGACCATCGTTGTCAACATGTAACAACATATATGTAAGGTTGACCATGTGGACTATGGTTGATCATGTTCACCATGAATGGGTGTGAATGACCATTGTAGAGCTAGTTTGACCATGGATGACCCTTATAGAGTTGGTTTGACCATGGCTGACCATTGTTGAGTTGGTTTGATCATTGTCAAGGTTTGTTGAGCTAGCTTACCATGGTTGACCATATTACATAATGTAACTATATAAACATATAATAAATATAAAATAAATATATTAATATTAGAAAAAAATAACTATTTATTTTAACACAATATTTACCACTCTTTTAAAAAAGAGTCATCTACGTAAGCGGAGGAATTGCCCAGATGGCTAAAAGTGGCTGGAATCTGGGCAAAAAAGTTTCAAAAAGTCTTGTAGATGCAGTGTTTGAATCATGTTTTTTATGATGGAAATGGATTCAACACCATCAAAAACATCTAGGGCACCTGAAATTATGAATTTTGACAGCGTTTACTTGGATTTACAAAAATCCCTACCAGATGTTTTCAAAATATGGCCAGAATTTCTATAACTTTCAAGGCAAAAATCATAATTTTTAGAGTATGGATATTAAAAATAATCACTAAAAAAAGTCTTATACGATAGTTCACTTATATTATAATGTTAGATGATTGAAGTCCATTTAAATTTTTAAAAAATTAAAAAATTACACTTTAAAAACTAATATTTATAAAAAAAATGATGAGAGGGAGAGTACATTTCTTCATTTATTTTTGTTGTTATTTATTAATGCATTATAAATATATTTTTAATAATAATTAATATGAGAGGAATTGTTGATGACATAACATTGCTTTTCTGGGAAGGGAGCTGCAAGAACAGAGCGAGGGTTTCGTTCGGGGATCGCCATGGACAGCAACGGGAACAGCGATGGCAATGTCAAAGGGGGAGGGCATGGTACTGCTTCATTCAATGACGGAGCGCCGGAGAAAGATGTTCCGCAGTGTGTTCAAGTCGCCGTCCACATTCGGCCTCTCATTGGATTTGAGTGCGCTCAGGGATGTAAAGATTGCATCACCGTTGTTCCAGGCGAGCCTCAGAGGACAGTGTAGGCATGGTTTATGGGAGGACCCAGTAACACCGACCAGCAAAAATCGCCTTCCCTGCTGGCAGATTGGAATGCCTATGCTGCTTCCAAGTCGGAAGATACAGATCTGGAAGCCGCGGTGCCTGAATCCTTTGCCCCTTTGATCAGAACTGCAAATGATAAAGTTATGGGCACCTTCAACATTCAGCTGCTCAGATCTGACATTGAACCAACGGATCAGAAGCCCAGAATAACAAGAAGCCTTAAAAAAAACCAGATCTATGGGCATGCAACCGTAAGGTGGAAATCTCAGACGGGCACAAATTTGAAGCAGTTTCCTCTCTTGAACCAGCCAGATCTACCTGAAGAAACACGTGCATTTCAGATCCAAGTCAATCTCTCGGGCAAAACGACAATGCAATGGGTACACGCAACAGATCTTGTGCAGGATCTTCTACAAAAACTCGAACGTCGGCTGGGGATCCCCTCCTCTTACCTCAGATTGCTATATAAGGCCTTTTACAGCATTCAAAAGGACGCTTCTATTGGGGCTTCTTTCCATTTAAGAGGTGGTTCCTTTGGGTAGACCTCCTCTGCCCCTTCTTTCTCTTACAAAGATGCAGCGCGCAAAGACGTTGCCCAACCTCAGTTCTCTTCGAAGGCAACCCAGCTAAATGGTGCTCCAAAGCCATTTCTGGTAGACAAATCAGAGGAAATTCCCTCCATTAACTTCCATAATCCTGAGATTGAAAATCGCTACCAGATACTTGCAGAATCAGCACTAATATGCAGATTTAATGGGCTATGGCCTCGCACAGTAGATCTTTACCAATGGGTCCATTCCTCTTGGACTAAAAAATGCAAGATCTTCTTATGTTCAAAAGGTTTCTTCCTGGTGGTTTTTGACTTAAATGAAGACTACCAGAAGGCCTTAATGGGAGGCCCTTGGTTCTGGGGTTCGGCTGGGCTTTTTCTCACCCCTTGGTTTCCAGACTTCGACCCTTCTACAGCTGTCATCTCCAAGCTTCCCATTTGGGTCAGGCTCCCGAATCTTCCGGCTCATTTCTAGGAGTTCTCTGTCTTCTTAGCCATTGGAAATACTTTAGGACGCTACCTGGCTACAGATACCTCAAGAAAGGTAAATGGTCTCTACACTTATGGTAGACTGTGTGCAGAAATAGATATCAGCAAAGGACTGCCAGATCATATTAATCTCAAGTTTGGAGATTTCCACTGGACTCAGCCATTGGATTACGAGAACACAGCCTTCCGCTGCCGCCATTGTCACTAAACGAGGCACCTCCAGAGCACTTGCTCCCAGTTCACCGATAAAAAGAAGAATCTGAATCGCAAGCCCAAATCCAAGAGATGGAATCCTTTTGAGCCTCCCCGTCCTTTGGATGATTTAGATTTCTCTAGTTCGGAGGAGGAGGAATCTGAAGCAGATGTGCAGAATGATGAGGAAATTGAAGCTGATATGCAGAATGATGAGATTCCGATGGATGCTCCCTCGGTCGATCTGGCGGCTCCCTCTAACCCTCAGATTTCTTAGAAACGTTCTCATTTATCTTCGTCCTCAGACTCTGATAAGGATACTCAGCCGCCAGTGCAGAATAATCTACAACTTGTTATGGCTCAGCCAAACTCCACTGGGTGGGTCAAAGTGAGCAAGAAAAAAGGCAAAAAAATGTCGTTTTGCAGGAACTAACCCCTCGAGGTAGCTTTCTCTGCTCAGTGCTATCCTTTTGTATTCCCGTGGTTTCTATGACCATTTCATTCACTGTCTCTAAGGAGCAAGGTTGATAGCCTATCACTTCCGGCTCCCTTGCTTCTCTGCTTGGCTTGTATGCAAGCTTGATTGTACTATACTTTTCTTCTCTTAATAGAATTAGTTTTTATTCAGAGAAAAAATATGAGAGTAATATTACCAATATATTAAATTTTTAACATCATTCAATATAGTCAAGTATAGTTGACTAAACTTTATTATTATTATTAATATTTTATTTTTTCTGAATTAGTCTACTTCTATATTAATACAAAATATTCTTACAGCGAGACGAAGGTCTCGAGAGTTCTAGCCCATGAAACGGCATACTGGCAATGAACATTTGACAAACTATCCCAAGGACTTACAAAAAAACTAGCTTTAGGACTTAGAATCACTGAATCCATAACGAAAGACTTAGAATCTGGACAGTGACCCAAATCTGACTTGTAAACCACCTTAGCCAAAACATTAATCAACAGACAGGGAATGCCGCCCACGCAGGGGAAACTGGCCCTCAAGAAGAGTTGAAAAAACCTGATACTGGATGCTACAAACTTAGGATGAACAAAGCCTCTGTCGACAATTGAACAAAACCAAAGACATGCAAACCTGAGAGGAATGAACAACCGCCTTCGACCATTGAAAAAAACCAAAGACACACAAGCCTGTTCAGTCATCATGCTGAGTTGGAGGCTTCTCCTCAATAATGCGGTAGCCAAAATGCTCTGGTTCTTCAGGCTCCACGGAATGTCCCTCTATTCTAACATGTTCTTTTGTTGTAGGAGCGCTTGGGCTAGCTGGAGTGGGCTAATCCTGAATTGCACAACCCCCAGTATCCTGTCTCTGCTCAGTCACATTTTTCGAGGGAGCATTCCGGTGTTCCATCCTCTGGTGATGAGGAACTCCTGAGCCTACTGTCTCCGAACCCCCAGCTTGCTCATTTAGCTCGACAGTGACTGAAACAATGAAGGAGGAATTACCAAGTCTACAAGGGAGGTGGAAGCAAGCCGTGTGCGTTCTGGAGTGTTGAGAGCTCACCTCTGACATTTAACTGCCTCCTTCCTCTGCCACGCCCGGTTTTGGTCGCCGGATAGCAATAAAAACTAAAGTCCGAAGCCTCAGACGAAGGTTCCGAGGTTATGGAGGATGCCTGGTAGAGGATCCGGCCATGAGAGCTGCCTCTTCTGTAGCCCATTCTGGGGTGCTCTTTGGGCATGTTGATATGAGCTGTGGAAGCGAAACAAATAGTCAAAGTCAAAGCAAGTGAATTGGAGCATGAAGGCCTGGAAAAGTGTTAGCTTCTCGCACCAGAGCCAGACAGTGCCCTGAACTGTCTCTGGCACTAGAACCTTCGACCTTGCTTTGCCAGAAAACGCAGATGAGAAGAGCGAAAATGAGAACCATGCCGAGCATTGTTGCAGTCCGGTTATCAAAATGTCGCACCTGGGAGAGCTGCATTAATGCAGTAATAAAGTTTAATGTGTGAACTATTAACTGTTGCGTCCTGCAGCTCCATCTGGCTGCGGTGAGCGGCCACGCGCCCTCCCGCCAAGCCATCCTCGTACTAAGTTCTAGATTGATCACCCGCATCCGGGAGAAGGAGATCCTTTTGCACCAGAGAAGTGCACTCTTTTTTGAGGTGTTCATCATTTGAATCACATAGAGGACTTGAGAAGAATAGGAGCGGCTGATTGACCCCCTGATTAGCCAATCTATCTGCTACCCTGTTGGTTGTGTGCCTAATATGCTTGAGAGTAATGTTGTTGGTTGTCCTGAGCCTTTCTTCAATCTGTTCCAATCTGCTGAGAAGCCTCCAGCTTGAGGCAATCTTAGCTACTGAGGTGCCTGCTTGAATCCTTGTGGCAGCTGCTATTAAAATTTTCCAATCCCCTTCTACCTCCAGAGGGAAAAAGTTTTCCTGTACTGCTATGCATATGCCTTTTCATAGACCCTCTAGTTCTATTGCGTTGTTAGTGTCTTTGCCAATTGACCCATGATATATGTTCAATACTGTACCTACTTCGTTTCTGAAGACACCGCCATAACCTGCCGGCCCGGGATTGCCTTTGGCAGCCCCATCGAAATTCAATTTGTAGGAGTGGGTTGCCGGAGGGGACCAGGTGTGGGGAGAAGCGATGCTGATGGGGGATTTATTCTTATCTTGAGCTGAAAATGTGAGGTTCAAATTCCATTCTTTCAGGATTAGGCGTTCCTAAGGAGATTCTGGCAGGTCCGAGTCTTGCCAATGTTTTAGAGCAAGAGTTTCTTGCAGATTATGTTTGAGAAGTATCCATAGAGCATCTGGAGACTTGCTGAGGTTATTGAAAATTCTATTATTCCTCTCCTTCCATAGGATCCAGTAGACAAAGCCCGGGAGAAGGCTCCAGAGGGAATTTAAAAGAAGGCTTTGAAAAGGATGCCTAGGCCAGTTTCTGATGGTATCCGTGATGTTGCCCACCTGTCTACCCGATCTTCTATTGCACTGCTCAGTTTTTTCCCATAATTGTACTGCTAAAGGACATGTATCCAGTAGATGCGAGATGGTTTCTGAATTAAGATTGCAGTTTGGGCATCTGGATGGACCTATAAATCCTCGCTTTTGAAGATTGTCCCATGTGAGGATGTGTTGCTTGCTCAAAAGCCATAGAAAAGTGGAAACCTTGGGCCATATGCATGGTTGCCATACCTGATCCCAAAGTTGATCCTTTGCTGCCTGCATGGGTTGATAGAGAATCTGGTATGCTTCCTTGGTTGTGAACATTCCTTTTGGTGTGTGACCCCAGCGCAGTTTTTCCTTTTGATTTGAGTGCTTGATTTTTCGGAATATTAGCTCCTGATCGATCTCTTCATGGGTCTCCCCTTTCCAGTCCACCTGCCAGGTGCTCGCTGGTATCCAAAGTTGAAAATCATCAGGGGATTGCTGCTGCCAGTACTGATGAACATAAATTTGGTTATCTTGCTACATGGAGGCTTGCCATTTAGGTTTACAGAAGGGTGAGGTTAATTTTGGGAGTTGTTGCCATGAATCCTCCCAAAATCTAGTAGTGGTGCCCGAATGGATCTCCCAGAAACTATGTGTTTGGATAAAAGCTCTATGTTGCTTTGCAGCATTCCATATCAACAAGCCTGGAGTAGAAGTACTGATTCTTATGAGTTCTTCCAACTAACTGCCTGGTGCATATTTGGCTTGCCATAGACGTGCCCAAGGTGTATATGGTTTGGAAATCCAATTCCACCAGATACAGGCTCCCATTATGTTATTGTTGTGGAGGGGATCCCTCAAGCCTAGCCCTCCAACTGATCTTGGTTGACAGACCTCCTTCCATTTGACAAGAGCCCATTTCGTGTTGAGACCAGAGGAACCCCAGAGGAAGTTTTTTTGTACATTGCATATATTCTTCAGGACTCACTTATGAGCAGCTAAAATGGAAAAAAGATAGAGAGGCATATCCTAGAGAATAGATTTGAGAAGGATGAGCCTACCAACAATGTTAAGCGAGCGGAAGATCCAAGAGGATAACCTTACTTCAAGTTTGTCGAGGAGGGTTCTCCATGTGGCATGCTTAATGGCTGTGTCCAACAGTGGGGCTCCCAGATAATTTGAAGGGAGCACTGCTATGGGAAAGCCCAGTATCCTGGCAATGTTCCTGTGAGCCACGGAAGGGGTGTTAAAGAAGAAAAGTTGAGATTTTGCAGCATTGATGGAGGTTCCCGAGGCTTCAGAGAAGAGATTGAGCAAGGCCTTGAAGGCGGAAGCTTCTTGAATAGATGGGTGGCCGAAGAGCATGGTGTCATCAACAAATTGTTGATGGGAAGTAGGGGGAAGACCATGAAGAGAGATGCCTTTAAGGGAATGAGAGGAAATGGCAAAATCAAGAAGATGACTAAGACCTTCTACCATGAGAACAAAGAGGAAAGGGGAAAGAGGATCACCCTGTCGAATGCCTCTTGAAGGACGAAAGGGCACAGAGGGTGAGCCACTTAGCAGGATCGAGAAGCTAGGAGAATAGATGAGACTCATAATCCATCGGGTACAAGTTGCACTGAAGCCAAATGCCAATAACATTTGATGGATATAATTCCAGCTGAGTTTATCAAAAGCTTTGGAAAGATCTAGCTTGAGAATCATACATGCCTTTTGTAGAAGCTTGAGAGAGTTGATCACTTCATTTGAGAGAACGATACCGTCCATTATCTGGCACCCTTCTACATATTCGGTTTGTTCTAGCGAGATGAGGAGGGGGGGAAGTGGTTTGAGCCTGTTCGCCAAGACTTTGGAGATGAGTTTGTAAATAACATTACACAGTGCTATGGGCCTGTATTTGTCTGGCATGTTGGGTTCATCTATTTTGGGTATTAGCGCTATGAAAGTCGAATTTAGGGAAGGAAGGATCCAGTGCATGGATCTTGATTCCTCCACTATCTCCCATACCTCTGTTTTTATCAGCTCCCAAAACTCATGAAAGAAGTTGGCAGTGAAGCCATCGGGACCCGGCGCTTTACCATCTTTGAACTGGGCCATAGCTTCCTCCACTTCCTGCATGGTGATGGGCTGGAGCAGCATGTTATTGTGGTTCTCCATGATGATTTTCGGAATGTGCCGCGTCAGTGATCGAATGGCTTGATCCCTGCATCCTGGTGGCTCCCGAAGAATATCCTGAAAGTATTTTTTGAATTCCTGTTCCACTTCTTCATGCACTTCTAGTCTGTCCCCTTGTGGATTATTAATGAAGGCAATATTGTTATGCATTCTCCTTTGAAGAGTGGATTTGTGAAAAAAATTTGTATTTTTCTCCCCTTCCTTAAGCCATCTGATTCTAGACTTTTGTCGCCAGAGAATTTCTTCTTGCTTCCTTCGTTCTTCGATCTCGGTTGAAAGGGTCTGCTCCTATTGTTCATATTCTGCCATTCGTCCCTCTAAAATGATACTCTGTTGTAGTGATTCCATCTGTTGCTCCATTTTTTCAGTGTTCGAAGATGTTACCAAATTGGGTCTGATTCCATGATTTGAGAACCTGCTTGAGGTATTTTAATTTTTGTTGGAACTGGAACATCTTGGCTCCTTTGGGGGGAATGAAGGAGTTCCAGGCCTCCTTAACAATTGCTTTGAAGTTGGGATGAGAGAACCAAAAGGCTTCAAAGCAAAAGGGTCTATTACTCTTTATGCTTGGACGCGACCACTGTAGCATTATGGGCCAGTGAT
Source organism: Pinus tabuliformis (assembly GCA_031772625.1). Taxonomy (NCBI): domain Eukaryota; kingdom Viridiplantae; phylum Streptophyta; class Pinopsida; order Pinales; family Pinaceae; genus Pinus; species Pinus tabuliformis. Next base: position 918,569,065 of record CM062816.1, read on the forward strand.
CCGAGCCCGCATGAGGCATAATGGAGGCGTGAAAATCCCCTCCTAAGTGTATATCATTGTCTGATATGAGGAAGCGGTCCAACCTGGAGGCTATATGCTGCGATCCCCTCCTTTTGTTAGTCCAGGTATACATACCATTTGAAGTTTGGAGATCCATTAACTGATTGTTGTGAATAAATTCTTTGAAGCTTATACTGTCCCCTTCTAGCTTCGATCTGCCCCCTGTTTTTTCCTTTAAAGCTGTTATTATATTGAAGTCACCGCCGCCAAGCCATAGGGGAAACTGTCTATTTGAATTGAGAGTTGTGAGTGTATCCAGTAGATTCAGTTTTTTTTGTGCATCTTGTGGAAAATATACATTAGAAAGATGGCCATGGATATTCGTCCCAATGAGATGAAATGTGGACTGAATGAAGAAGTGTGAGGCATGAAAGTCTTGAAGGGAAAGTAGTTGCGGGTTCCACAGGATCGCCAATCCCCCTGAGGCACCAGAAGCATCTACAGAGACTGAGCAGCATCCTAACAAAACCTTATTTAGAATCCTTTCCAGTGCAGTGTTGTTACTTTTGGTTTCTTGAAGAAAGACGATTGAAGGCCTTTCTTGCTGAATCAAATTTTTTAACATGCTGTGTTTTGAGGGGCTATTCAGCCCTCTCACATTCCATGAAATTAGCTTCATGGAGAACTATTGGGAAGGGCTTTGAAGAACTTTGTCAGCTTGGGGAATCTACCAGATTCCACCAGCATGTCTCCGATGATTATGGTCCTTTGCAGATCCGTTTTGCGCCCTCGTTTTTTCATCTCTTTCAGGATTTTCTTGCTATCCCAAGGACTGCCAGCCTGAATACCTAGACTTTTGTTGTGCTGTGCTTTGGTTAGAACACCTTCCAGCTTTTCAATCTCCTGGATGGGTATTTTATTAAAATCTTTCTGTCTGCATGCTGTTTCCAATGTGAGAATGTCCAAACCTTCCAGATTCACGCTTTCTGTTTCCTCATCCATATGTGTCGGAGTGTTTTGTTCTTCCTCGATTGTCTTTTGATGAATGCTGAGTGCAAGAGCTGCATCTAATTCCATGGCTGAGGCTTGCACGGCATTTTCGACCTCTGCTTTCTCAGATGAGGTTGAGGCGGGGAAGCTGGTAAGAGTGGAGGCTGGGATTGGAGATGAGGGTTTTGGAACCTGGGGGGGAGAGGAAGGAGAGGGATCTACAAGAGGGGTTTCTGGGTGATCCTCTGAGGTATTTTGAGAGGTTAGAATAGCAAATCTGTTCTGGGTATTAGGTTTGCTGGAGCTGGCTGGGGGTGCAGGGGTTTTCTTGGCATGCCGCCTGCGATTAGGAACCTTTGTAAATCCTTCCTTATCTTTGCTGGGCTCATTACCTGGGGCAGTGGACTGCAGATTCAAAGGGAAATCCCTGAAAAGATGGCCATGTTCATGGCATTTTCTACAACGAAAAGGGATGTGCTCATAGTCTATTGTTTGGATCCATTCAAAATCGTCATGAAATAGACTTACCGAGTCGGAGAGTTCTTTGGTCAGATGCATGAGAACACAGATCCTGGCGTAGGAGGTATATCTTCGAGATTTGGTTTCCTCAGCAGCTTTTATGAATACCCTCAGGCTGTCGCCTATATCTTTTAAGGTCTCCTCGTTCCAGTATTCCAGAGGAAGAGAGTATATGCATATCCATACTAGAGCCCAACTGAAGTCTTCTTTGTCTGCGTTAAACCTCTCTCTACATTCTCGAAGGTACAGGCCTGAAGAGTTGAAAAATATGGTCCTCCCTCGAAAACGCGAGATTTGTCCTCCAAACAGTTGAATGTGGCAGTGAAGAAGCCCTTGGGGCCAAGCTGCAGCGTGACTTGTCCTTTGGGCTTCCATTTGGATGTTATCCATCCATGCAAGGCCTTTTCAGTTGGCCAGAATCCGAGAAATTTGCCTATAAGCGCATGATCCTTCATGTATTGGATCTGGCTGTTGATTCTTTGACTGGGGAGATCTACTTTGATTTGTTCTGTAGTCTTCGGGATGCAGGTCACAGAAGACGCCTTTGGCTGTGACGTTGCGGCTTTTTGATCTGTGCCTTTTTCATTGACAGCTGCAGATCCTGCAGCGGAGTTCCCAGCGGCGTCTATGACAGGTTCAGGGTCCTGATCGGTCTGTGGGGGGACTCCTGGATTGTTTAGAGAGTCTGCGTGGCCTGCTTTGTCAGAGGAAGTACTAGTGGGTGGAGGGTGGGATGAGCCTGCCCCTCCCAAGGGCGAAACCATGTTGAAGAGCTCAGAAGGACTACTGAGACGGGGGCGCCAAACGCACTGAGAAAGCTGTTCAAGGGATTGACGATCGAACCCTAGTGCTGACCACATCCAGACCCAGCTCTAGCGCGTAATGAATTCTTTATGTGACTTATAATTCTTATTATTAATATTATTAACCTATTAATAATGATTTAATATAATCAAATGTAGTTGACTAAACCTTATTATTAATAAACATATTAACCTTTTAATAAACATATTAACGTTATCGCCTTTAATATTAATATTAGTAATAAACTCCAAACTTTGTTATTGAACATATTGAATTTAAATATTAATAATTTAGCTGAAATGTAAATACAATAATATAATGGAAAAAATAAATGGATGTCTAAGAGGACATCAAATTTATCACATTGAATATGTTGGGATATAAATATAAAGTTTCTACAATAAAGAACAAAACAAAATTGTGTTTGAAATATAATGGAAAAAATAATCAATGTTTGAGAGGACATCAAATTTATCACACTGAATATGTTGGGATATAAATATAAAGTTTTAGCAATAAAGAACAAAAAAATGTTTGAAATATAATGAAACATAATTAGATGTCTAAAAGGACATTAAATTTATCACATTGAATATGTTGGGATATAAATATAAAGTTTCTGCAACACAGAACAAAAAAAATGTATGAAAGGATTGTGATAATGAAAGAAGTGTAATCGTTAAAGGATTTCACATTCGCATAATACATAAATCTTAATGAAATAATTAAAAAATATTTGGACAAATCCTTAGTAAATCTAGGGATAGTGTAATTTGATATCCATAACAATTAACTCCATGTCTTAAATTTTGTTGAGTTTTCAGTCATCTTCAAGTATAGTTCCATGTCTTAAATTTTGTTGAGTTTTCAGTCATCTTTAAGTATAGTTACCGATCAAATGAGAAAATGAACTGACTCATTTTCCTGAGGTAGCAAAAAATCACCCGATTTTGAAAAGCGGTGATGCCATAATACACTTTTTTTTTTAGCATATTTTTGGCACATTAAATTTTCTTATGTATCAAGTATTAACATTTTTTTTTGGTGTTAGTGATTTTGATTCTGATTTTGAAAAGTGTTGATGCAGTATCAACCCTTTTTTTTAGAGAGTTGATTTTTGACACTTTAAATTTTTTTATGTATCAAGTATGAACACTTTTTTTAAATGTTAGTGATTTTCATTTTGATTTTGAAAAGTGTTGATGATGCATCAACCATTTTTGTTTAGACGGCTTATTTTTTACACTTAAACTTTTCTAATATTAGGTGTCAATATCTTTTTTAAATGTTTGTGATTTTCATGTTGGTAAAAAAAAAAAATTAATAATAATACTAAAAAGAAGAAGCTCAAATAATAAAAAAATATATTAAAAAACAAAAAAAACACATGTAAGAAAAGAAAAAAGAAAATTAAATTGTAAAAAAAAAAATTAAACATTAATATATATATATATATATATATATATATTAAACATTAAAAATAAAACTATATGGACCCCCTTTGGGGTTTGAAACGTTGGCAGAATGAAATGAAAACTGTGGATAATCCGGATCATGAATCAAAAAACTTCCACAGAAGCCTAAAATCTAATATATATATATATATATATATATCACAAAAAACATATAATTGAAAGGAAAAATTTGAAAATTAAACAAACAAAAAAAACACATTTATACAAAAAAAATTTAAGCTAAAAAAAAAAAAATACAACCAAATGATAATAATAATAATAAAATTTAAAAAAAAAATTAATAGTTAACTTAAAATACTAAAAAAATCATAAAAAATTATTAAACGAAAAAAAAAGAAAAAGAAAGAAATTGAAATACAAAAAATTAAAAAATTAAATTCTAAGAAAAACAAAAATCAAATAAAAATCAAACATTTAAAAAAATAAAAAATAAAAAATAAACTAAAAAATAAATTAAAAAATGAAGTAAAAATAAAAAACGAAAAAAATTAATAAATAAAAATTAAAATGAAAATGAAAAAAAAAAAAAAAGAAATTGGGCATGGGTAGCGTGGTGGCAGCCCACCTCCCCACCTATGCTCGTGCCCAATTTTTTTTTGTTAATTAATTTATTTATTTTTTTAATTTAATGTTTAACTCTATGAGAGATTTTTCGGCATAAATCACAAGATATTTCATTTGTCGACGTGCTTCGAACCAGCTAGTGTGGTTCATCGTCAAGACAAGTTGAATGAGCATATCAGGCTTTTCATGTTAAATAGATAGAGCAGACACTCCAATGGCTGAATTCCTAGACCAGGAAACGACTATATAGATAGCGGCTAGATTTGGTATTAGCCGTTATCTATATAGCCGTTACTTGGTCTAGGAATTCAGCCGTTGGAGTGTCTGCTCTATCTATTTAACATGAAAAGCCTGATCTGCTCATTCAACTTGTCCTGACGATGAACCATACTAGATGGCTCGAAACGCATCGACAAATGAAATATCTTATGATTTATGCCGAAAAATTTCTCATAAACTTAATATAGATCACAGAAGCCTCAATACAATAATTTTTAACTTGTTTATTTTTTATTTTTTTTGTTTTCCATTTCTACTTTTTTCTTTTAACTTTTTATTTTTTATTTTCTTTTGTTTTCAATTTTTATTTTTTGTTTTCAATTTTTATTTGTTAATCTATTTTTATTTTTTTATTAGTTTTATATTTATTTTTGTCAATTGTTTTATTATGATTTTTTTAATTCAACTATTTTTTTAAATGTTTTTCTTATTTTAATTTTTAATTGTTTTGTTTTGATTTTTTTTAATTGTTTGTCTTTTTATTTTTATTTTTAATTTAATTTAATTTTTAGTTATGTATTTTTTTATTTAAAAAAAAAAATATTTTTATTTTGTTATTTTATTTTTAAATTATGTTTATTTTTGTTTTTTATAATTATTTTATGATTTTTTATTTTTCTTTTTTTTTTAACTTTTTGTTTAATTTTTTATATTTATAAGTTAATTTTATTTTAATTTTTACATTTTTATAGTCTTTTTTGTCTTTTTTCTTTATAGTTGATTTTTTTTTGTCATGTTTTCCAATTTTTTTCTATGCTTTATTTCTTGTTATTATTTTTAAAAAACAATTATGTTTTTTAATTGTTTTTTCTATATTTGAATTTTTGGTGTCTTTTGTATTAATTTTGTGTTATTTTTACTGTTTTTAATTTTTTATAATATTTGATTTTTTTCTTTTGTATTATTTTTTGTGTTTTATTGCTTTTATTGCTTTTATTTTTTTTCAATATTTTAATTTTTGTTTTCTTTTGTATTTTTCATTTTTATTTCTTTATACATTTATTTTTTACTATGGTTTTTATTTTTATTTTTTTTCTACATGCTCCTTGTTGATGCTTGTCTAGCAACCCAATCCCATTATGGGCAATTTGATAGTTGACTTAAAATTTTTCATTATAATGAATCGAGTCTTCCCCCACAATGTATCAATTTCATGGTTGGTCTTTAAGTTTTCAATACAACAGGTCAAGATCACCTACACTGCGTGTTAATTTGATGGTTGATTTTTAAATTTTTGTTGCAATGTATCTGGTTGTCTTAGGGTAAGATTTTAAAATCGCTATATTTAGCATTTAAAGAATAAATTATTCTTGGGTGCTCATTTTTAAAGTTTTTTGTCATAAAATTTTTCCATAATGTCACACTTGAAATATTTTTAAAACTTGAGATATTTTTGTAGTCATAATCTTTGGTTTTAATTGCATGGTTGAAAAATTGTCAAGATTTTAATGTTTTTCTAAGTCAAAATATTTTTCTTTAATGCTATGGTTGAAAACAATTACAATTTCAAGGTTTTTAGAGTCAAAATATTTTATCTTTAACAACATGGATAGAAATAGTTGGAATTATCAAGATTCGAGACATGATATTTTATCTTTAACATCTTGTCTAAGAATGGAATTTTATAGTTTTTCAAAGTCCAAATATTTTCTCTTTAACTCCATTGCTAAAAAATGTCAAAGTTGTAACCCGATTTTTTTCTTCTTATTCCAGAATAAACACTTTTTTTTAGGTTGTTTTTTCCATCCATTTTTCAAAAAAAAATGGTTTTTACTTCCATTTAAAAAAAATGTTGAAAAATTACCCTAAAAAAAAACATCGTTCTAGCATAAACAATTTTCATTTTTGGTTTGTGTTTTCATGTTTTTTTTGGGTTTTGGAGCTAGAGTACCCATTTTGAGGTAATAATTCTCGTTTGATCCGTAACTATGTTTTCATCATAAATTTATATACTACAATCTAGGTGCTATATTATATTTCTTATATCTCAAATCAAGTCAAATTAAAGAAACATAATCCATTCCCCTTTATAAATATTTGTATTAATAAAACCAATGGGTAGGGTTTTATTATGGATTAGAGAGTTGTTTGACGACCTTGTTGAGAAGCTTTTTCCTTTTTGCTTCTTTCTTGACCCAAGTCTCTAAGATTTTGTTCTATCAACTCATAGGTTTAGGGTTTTTATACATGATAAATCACGATTTACTCCACAATATTGGAACTATGGAATTTATCAGAAAATGATGATTTGTTTGGGCTCTTTATCTTAATTTAGTTGGATTCCATGATACCGAACTCTTTTTTTTTCCAATAGAAAAAACCATGTTTCATTGAAAAAGGGTATTTGAAAAATCCATAGATCTGTGTCTTCAAGGAACCATAGTTCATCATAATATGTCTATTGTGAAGAATTGCTCTTCTTTATGTAGATATGAAACCCCTTGAGATCTTAAACTAAACTCGAAAACCAAAAACTCCCAACAATCTCTAAGATTAAACATTAATCTAACTGCAAACCAAAAAACAGAGCATCGCACCACAATCACAAGGACTAGTATTACTATGACCAAAATGTAAACATAAATTGTTACATACCAACTTACTTATGAAACAAATTACTTGCACTATGTGAATCATGGATACCATCACTTGATTGATACCTTAGCCACCTTCACCTAATTGATACATGTGCGATGAGGGATCCTCTGGAGAGGAAAGCCACATGTGGCACATACCTACGTCCAATAGAAGACCATAAACTGAAGAAACACCATTTTGAAGAAAGAGACCAACATTCTGACCTTTAGAATTTGAAGCACCTAGAGTTGTAAAGGGATCCTTCAACAAAAACCTTGTAGTATATTTTTGTTGAAATTGTAGCTAGAAAAGGCTTCACTGAGAAAAATTGATTTTCCACATCACCAGGATGACTTGGATTGCATTTAGCTAGAGTGACATGGCCTTGTCTCCTAGTTAAGTCAGTAAATTTGATTTTGTAGTCTAGAAGTAGAGTTGTGCATGAGTTGATTACAAAGATCTAACAACCTAGTTGAGTTATTTTTAGTCTAACTCAGTTAACTGAGCTCTAGTCATTAGTTAAGTTGGTTGAGTAATTATTACTATTTTTAACTCATTAATCTCTTATTTAACTAGTCAAACAACTAAAAATAGACCTAGTTATGCATGAAATTTGAATTGCCTAGTTGAGTGGATGCAAAAGGCACATTTGTATTTATAATTACATCGTTGAGTGTACAATTCTTTGGCACTGAGTAGGTAATCAATTCCCTTTGGATTTGCACAAGAAAATAAGGAATTTCCCTATTATTTAGGAGCTTAATTCCTCCAGGATTGTGCAAGAAAATAGGAGGTTGGATGAGGCTTAAATTAGCTAAGTGTTGGCTACAGTAGGTAAAGAAGCAAGAGAGCAAGTTTACAGTGTAGGGTGTGCTTCAAAGTTGAAGAAAAACATTGTCATTGTTTCTCTTTCTCATCTGAATTAATCCAAAGCAATGGAGGGGTTTTTCCCATTTGGGTTCCCCTGTAAAATCGTTGTGTTCCTTGTGATTATATGGTTGCATGTGTATCTATCATGTATTTTTCTTTTCGCAGAATAGTAGAATAAATTTTTGTCTCTTGATTTCAACTCGGTTTCATTAACAGTAGCAATTTTATATTAATTTCTACATGGTATCAAAGCCTGAAAACACAATAGAAACCAACCAATAGATCTTCTCCTTCAAAATTTCGATTTGTAGATTTAGTGAAATAATTTTCCTTCATGTGGAAAAAATTTCTTTCAATGGATTGAGATTGGAGTATGCCCTAGAGGGAACCTTAAAATTCATAGCTTGGAAGGACAGGATGGAAGTTGTACTCGATGATAATGGAGTACTGGAATATAAACAAACTAATATTCCAAAACCAACAACATCAAATGCACACGCACTTGTTCAGTGGAGGAAATACACAACAAGAGCGAGGATGATTATTCTAGAGGGTGCTAGAGAGCATGTGGTTTTGAACTTGCATGGAAAGGAGACTCTTTTGTAATTTTTAAAACTATCATAGATCTTTTCCAGAGAAGTAGTGATTCCATGAAATTGGCATTGAGAGAAAAACTCAGGAGAATTTGAATGTAGAAAAATGAAACCATTCCTTAGTGCCTATCCATATTCACTTAGGTTCAAGATAAACTTGGAGGAGTAGGAGAAAATGTGCCATCATCTGAACTTGTGAGCTTAGCTCTCTTGGCCTTCCAAAATCTCAGCACAACTATCAAGATTCAGTCAATGGAAGAGACAAGCTACGAGATTGGGAGAGACTTTGGTATTATTTGCTGTAGAAGGAGATAAAACGAAACACTAGACATGGTGTCACATATATTATAGATGAGGAAGAAGACTATGCTCTAGTTGGCAAAGGAAAAAAGGCCAAAGGCATGAAGGCTTAAGGCAAGGCGAAATCGAGCTAGAACAATGGCAAGAAGAAGGACTTCAACAAAATAAAATGTTTTCACTGCCATGAATCTGGACACTATGCAACCAAGTGTTTGCATAAGAAATCCAACAAGGAGCCTACAGGAGGAGGAGGAGGAGATGCTCTCGCATCTCAATTTGAGTTAGAATTCACCCTCTTTTCTTGCATGGAAAGCACAGTTAGAGGGAGTGGGTGGTACCAATTTTCTAGTGCCTCTTATCATATGACCAGAAACAAGGAATTCTTCAGTAGCCTAGAAGAGAGGATGTCAAATCACACATAGAATTTGGAGATGATGGGAGGTATAGTACCAAAGGAATTGGTATTTTCACCTTTAAGAGGGAGTTAGGCTCCCATATTCACTTGAAAAATGTAATATATGTGCCTGGGCTGAAGAAAAAAATGATTTTTGTAGTTGTATTGGAGGACAAAGGTTATGATATGGTGTTCAGTAAGGGAAAAGTGGTGTTTAGTAAGGGAAAAGCTTTTCTGAAACATGTTGCTACTGGACAAGTGAAACAAATTGGATTTAGAGTGAGAAATATCTACAAGCTAGAGGTAGATTTTCCCATCCATGCAACCATACCTCAAGGAGTGAGGTGGGGCAATTAGAGCTTTAGTTCCAGAGTTGCAAAGATTTGGGCAGGGTTCAGAGGAGAGGAGTAGTAGTTTCAGTATACTCTTCTCATGGATCATTACCCTTGCTATAGCGGCCCACAATATTCAGTAGAAGGAGGATACGTGTCAATTGGAGCAGTCAGATACTAAGGAGCACATAGAAGTGTTGACAACATAGTAGGAGGCTCAGCAGAAGAGTCAACAACAACGCAAATTTCCCAGTAGATAGTTGCAACTTAGAGACATGGTTGATTTAGTATTTTGGATGCTTCTTAGTTGTAGTTGTTGTAGTAACAACAACAAAAGTGAGAGGGGTTTTTATTATAGTACATTCTTACAGGACCAAGAATGGGGTTGTACAAATCCATTTTCTTACTAAGAGGGAGTGTTGAAATTGTAGCAAGAAAATACTTCAGTTGACTAGTGCCTTAGTTGAATGGAGAAAATTCGATTGTCCACATCAGTAGGATGACTTGGATTGCAATTAGCTAGAGTGACATGACCTTGTCTCGTAGTTAAGTCAATAAATTTGAGTTTGTAGGCTAGAAGTAGAGTTGTGCATGAGTTGATTACTAAGATCTAACAATATAGTTGAGTTATTGTTGGTTGTACTAAGTTAATTGAGCTCTAGTCCTTAGTTGTGTCAATTGAAATTCAATTGAGTAGTTATGATTGTTTTTAACTCGTTGATCTCTTAGTTAACTAGTCAATTGGCTAAAAATAAACCCAGTGATGCATGGAATTCGAATTGCCTAATTGAGTGGATGGAAAAATCGCATTTGTATTTATAATTGTATTGTTGAGTGTATAGTGCTTTGACACTGAGCAAATGGTCAATTCCCCTTGGATTTGCGCGAGGAAATAGAGAATTTCCCTATTATTTAGGAGTTTAATTCCTTCAAGATTGTGCAAGGAAATAGGAGGTTGGATGAGGCTTAAACTAGTTGTGTGTTGGCCAGAGTAGGTTGCCGAGCAGGAGAACAATTTTATAGTGCAGGTGTGCTTCATAGTTGAAGCAAAAAATTGTAATTGTTTTTCTTTCTCATATGAATTAATGCATAGCAGCAAAGGGGTTTTTCTCAGTTAGGTTCCCCTATAAAATCATTATGTTCCTTGCAATTTGATGGTTGCATGTTATTGCATGTGTTTCTATCATGTGTTTTCCTTCCCATAGGAGTAAAAGAATTTTTTGTCTCTTGATTTCAGTTCGATTTCATTAGCAGTAGCAAATTTCTTGATATTTCTACAATTTCGCTTGATTAAGCAGATTGACCTTGTTTGGACAAGAGATCGACCACCATGTTTTTCTCTTTGTATATATGGGGGAAAGAGGTGTGCTTGAAAGACTCTGATACGACTCTAATGTGTTGCATCCAATGAAATAGAGAGGACGACCCAAAACCAGAATGCCCTCGAGCCCACTCAATAGATTTAGTCACGAACCACCTCTAATTCCTCAATTTCCATCCAACTAGTGCATCCAAAACACCCCATAGAGAAAGCAACTATGCTTTGCAATTACTTCCTATAACCCCAAACCAACTCATTTTGTAACAAAACATTGCGCAAGGTTCCCAAATCCCGATTGAGGTTCAAAATGCCATATTTTTGCCATTGTGTAAATGGAATGAAATGGGTTTCTGTAGCTGTGTGTGATAGGGTAGAGTGAAGGCTTAAAACATGAGATTTCATGTGATAAGTCCATGCAAATGCAACACAATTGTGAATGGAGGGACAATGAAACAGAGGGACAAGGGAAGAAGCATGAAACAAAGGGCCTAAGGATCAGACAAATAGATGCATCTATTAAATTTTCTAAATTATCGATAAATTTTTCAACTTTCAAAATGTAATTTTAACCCTTGATCTGTGATGACGACTAAAAATATATTCTCCTCATTGGATCTCATTTACACACCTAATTTTTTTATTTACAAAACAAAATTCTAAAAAACCCATTCTAATCATAAAATAAAGAAACTATAACAGATTTAATGAGCCATCTGCGGTTTCAAGTATGAATATAGAATGCATATCAACAAACTAACACAATTACATTAATAAAGAAAACTTAAATTTAAATTTGTCCCGATTAAATATAATATTCGCATATATTTTTATATTAATAATATTTTGTGGAGGGTGGTGAATCCAAATGTAAACTGTGAAGAGCAGTCAATGCTTCAAAGCATCCAACTCGCTGTCACGGCCACTAGAGGGACTGGTAGCTGCCCTCCCACCATTGTTTCATCACTTATGTTGCGTTTTGAACTTCAATTTACAATCAATCATTCATTATCTGCCCCTCTTTCTCGAGATGCCACCATCCCCTATTGCCACGTCGTTCATGTAGTTTTACACGTAAGGTCAGTCATTTACTTCAACCTCTGAAAATCCACGTCACGTCGGGCTACATACGGCAAGTGGAGCCTTTTGAATAAAGTGACGAGGCGACGTAGATGTGTCTATATGATTGTTAGGCGCAGACTTTGTAGCGAGAGGGACCCGCTCAGATCCCTCACGCAAAATTCGCATGCAATAATTTAACTTTATCTGTTAGTTGGGTTGCTAACGTGTGCATGCATTTACCGGATATTTTGAATGGATTATCGAATTGCTGGCCTACGTGTAAAAAGGGACGTATGAACTTTAACGACACCCCGCGTAACGGTCGCTTTCACATGAACGAAGTCACAAACTTAACCTATGAAGGTGCATATATTCTCGGCGTACAAGAGAAATGGTTGCCTTTACCCCCTATTACTGCATTACGGTTGTAGTATTTTTTTTTTCTTTATTCTTTTTTGGGTCAATTGCACACCTTCAATTCCATTTTACATACTTCACTATTTAAAGATAAAATAGCATACACTCAAAAATATTTTATTTTCTTGCATCAAGGAAATTACATACATATTTATATAAGCAAAAGTCTCAAGATAGGAATTTTATCGTAGACGTACATTAGTGTGGTTGAGAGATTCTCTCAACCACACACTAAACTAGGAGAAACTATATTCTAGCTAATTCCTATTATGTAGGAACAAACTCCTCAAATGGAGAATTACAACCATAGACAAGTAGGAATTAATTATTTCTAACTCCCCCCCTTAATGACTACTTGTCATGCTAGTGATTCACAAAGTCTGGTTGTGGTCAAACATAACAAAAAATATGTTGACGTCCATATAAAGAGCAACCATCCACCAAAATGTATGGGTACCAATCGTTGCAACCGTTAGTCCTGTAGGATGTCCTTTGCATACATGATTCTGTCGAACATTATCACTGCATATATGTACCTACAAATCCACCACCATTGGGCGAATTGCATGTGCAGAACTTCCCAAAAAAAAGAGATTCTGTCGAACATTATCACTGCATATATGTACCTACAAATCCACCACCATTGGGCGAATTGCATGTGCAGAACTTCCCAAAAAAAAGAGAGATCAGTGCCTTTCTGAGCCAAATATTCATGTCCAAATAACAATCGCAAACAATTGCGCTGATTGCGCCTTTCGACGCAACTGTCAGATAGAAAAGTGCGCCGACCCTCTTGTGCTCAGACACACCAATATCTGAGACCGTGAGCCAGGTGTTACTGCAGTCCACCTCCTCTTATGAGCACAAAGCTCCTGTGTACACGTTAGCCACTCAGGCAATATGCCACCACTGGGCAAGTCCGATCTGCCACCACCAGGGAAATCCTGTAGCCACTAAGGCTCTGCCACCACCGGGCAAGTCCGATTTGCCACCACCGAGCAAATCCAGAACTTAAATGTGCCACCTCCGGGCAAATCCTGTAGCCACTAAAGCTCTATGGATGGTTTCTGGCTCACCACCAACCAGCCACTAAGGCAATCCATTACAAAGTGGTTTTAAGATCACCACGAACTTTCAAATACCTTTAAAAGGCTTACATTTCATTCAACATTTTGGAGTTTCTGGGTACATACAATGACCATTACAACAACTGGACTTGTTTATAACATGCTAGGGAGTCTATTCCACAAACCACACTAATTCAAACAAACATCTATTTTGTTGTCCACCATAAATGTTGTTGTTGCTGCTTTACCTCATTTGTTCATTGTTCACATCTTGGGCATCCTTGTCTGTTCAAATAACTTCTTGGAACTCCATGCTTAACCTGTCATTCGTTAGAGTTGCAAATTCTAACAAAATAACTTTGCCTGCATTGAGTTAGCTAGGCTCAATAAGGCTCAATAATATTTAAACATGATTCCAAGAAAATACAACATAAACTCTTCAAATTTAATTTCTCTATCTCTGCCCATAGATGATTATTTTTGAAACATACCAGCAACCATTTTTCACAACCGATACCTGTGAGGGGTCTACTGATAAAGAAACGGATTGACGACTTTTCACCTGGACTCAATGCAGTGCATTCAAACACTGATGATCCAGACATAGGCACACATCCATACGAAGAGAACATAATTTTCCCTTCAAGAAAAATAATCCAGGACTCCACGGTCCATTCCTCTATTGTGTTTCAGTATCTACTCCCTTGGAAACAATGCACCTTCCCCTACAGTATCAAAGCTAGTCACTGCTCTCAAGCATGCTGCCTTATGCTCACTACTTTCCATCACAATCTACTCCCCTGATCACACAAACGCGATCATCATGCAGCTCCAACCACTATTCTTTGATGCCATTTTCATTGTCATGTCATCATCGTATCTGGTAGTAGAACATTCCTGCAAATAAATTTGTCTATTGTTGGAATGGCAAATTCCAACATAGATTTATACTCGTGACAATAGTTTGCCAAGCTAAATGTCACAATAAATAAATTAATTCTTTCAACCAGATTTACATTACTCACATGACCATTCTTAAAACAATATACAACATGACATCATGGCAACACTTTTGATCTGCACCAAACATACTAGTGAATTGCAAACAAACCACGTAGCAGACTGGCGTAGTAGCAAGGCATCAAGAACGTTGAGGAGATTCGCACTCACCAACAGCTCACCAAAAAAAATTTACCCACACTGCTTTCTTCTCCACGCAACAACTCTTGTTGACTTCCCAATGTAGAGGACTCAAACTGCTAACAATTTACTTGAAGTTGATCAATGCCTACACATCACTCTGATTGCATTGCTCTTAATGATCATTGAGCACCTTTCGCAACTAGTCCTGCTAACATGATTGGGGATTTCTTAGTTCGTCTCTTTGATCTTCTTTCATTGGAAGCCTTTTGCACGATTGCAGGTGGCTCTATTGTCAATGCATACATTTTGACTGGATACAATTCTTTGAGGAAAGCCTTTCTGGCCTTCGTTTTGTATATATATAATCCCGCCTTGGCTCGATTAAAAAAATGCAATGAAATCAGCATCTGTAAGGTGACCAATACACCATTGAATCCATATAACATCATATCTACCTTCGTCTGGGGTGAATTCCCGCAGAGAAATACAGTAACAATTCACAAAATGATTTGCCACTGATTTGGACTAACTGCCAACCTTCATCTTTTCAGGAGCACTTTTCCAGAAAATGTGAAACAGGTTCTACCAAATCCACCTCATGAAAATGCTTTAGAAGTCAGCTCTTTGTGACCCTCCCAACGCCTGCTCCACAATCCAAAGCAACCAAATGCCCATTCTGTGTTAAGCGTTCACCAAGAATGTCAACAAGGAACTCATTGCTGTCTTTCATGTCTTGGCCATTGACATGCCCATGGCCCTGACAGGAACTGATCATTCCTCTGCTGGTTGCCCAGAGAAACCAGCGCTCCAACGTTCTCCAATGCTCTTTCCACGGCACTCCTTTACTACCCACTGCAATGGCACAACTCAGATCGTTCAGATTTGGGCAGCATCCATCTCCACACAGCCAAGAACAATACAACAAACAGATCTGCTTCTTGAGATTCGATTTGTGCAGCCTTGTAGAGCTTTTACCAATAGTGCTCTAGGCTCAGTCCTACGCAGTACTAGAACTGCTTTCACGCTACAGCTGTTCTCCACGCTCGACAATGAGCAACGATTCTCATGGGCTCTAAAGTAGAATAAGTAGCTGCGTATCTGGTGATGCACATTGCTCCACTTTGCACCACAGGTGACCTCAACTCCTCGATCATTAGCACTAAGCTCTCTTTCCGACTAGTACGCAGCCTCTAGCAGCTTGATCACAACAAATCGATCTGCTTTCTCTAGCGGCTCGTTGATAACAACAGAAAATATCTATTAGCAATCACCCATGACTGCATACATGTCGATCTCTGACTTTGAAGATGCCACAAATCCAGCAATAGATCTCGAATCCCGTTTTAGCGTGATGCACCTTCCACAATAGATCTCAATTCTTCTAATTCACTTTCCTACCGACGACCAATCTAGCAGCGCAATCTGGCAATACTAGTGCAATCTGGCGATAAAACACGGCGCTACGAGATATTGATGAGATCGACTCACTCATATCAAACACGTCACTGCGAGATATTTGGCGAGACTAGGGAGATCTCTTTATCTAAGATTCACTTAATCTGCCGATATGCCGATCTGATTTCCTTCGCTCAATAAAGACGCCCACAGGTATTTATCAGCAACCAAGTTTAGAACGTCCTGAATACGCTGGATCTATGCAGTGATCCTCTCGGATCTCGCAGATCTCATGATCTAATGCGGGAGCAGTCAGCAGCAAACATGGACCAGAGGATCAGAACAAAGGAAAGTCTTCCTTAAAGCAGAAAATTAGATTTAAAGCAGAAAAAAAGAGCTAAAGCAGATTTAAAGCAGATAAATTTAAAGTAGCTTTAAAGTGGATATGTCTTGAGGAGACTTGCTATTGATAACAGCCATGCACGCTTTTTGAAGAGCTTTCATTGTAGAAAAACTAGGAGAAGATCTAATCGATCCTACCTAATCCATCTTATATATATGTGTAGTGTGATAGGGTGTGATATATCTGTTCAGTGAGGTAATTTGTGAGTGGCAAGATGTAGCCGAGCGTGAGCTCGTTCTTAAGGCTGGAATGCCTTAATTTTGTAACCGTTTTGTTTAATGTATAAACCTGGGTTTTGTATTGTTGCGTTTATATGTGTCTTATAAATAAGTCAAACCTGTGTTGTAAATTTGTTGATCAGCCGTCGATTGCTTCATGGGTCGGTGGAAATCTAAAACTGTTGTTTAATTCTTATATATGGAAATCGATTATAGTTGTGTGTGTATAATGCAGTTTAAGTTAATGTTGAATCGCTACAGCCGAAGGTTTTTGAACAGAGAGACGCTGGATCGACTGAGAGATGTTCACCTTGTAATAGATCTCGGCATGAATGTGATAAGTTCTTGTTCGAAGTTAAATCGGACCCAAGAAATATCACAATACTGCAAGCGTGATCACCGATTGGTATTATATCGATGGATGCAAATGTTAAATAAAGTTTGATTAATGTGGAATCCGAATTAGAGAGTTCGGCAATAATCAATCGCATTGAAATGTCCGACTGGCGATTTTTGTGAATGCCGATTTCTGATTGCGATTGAATCGGATCAGGAGGTAGGAGATATAGATTGGAGCGGATTTTACATGGTTCCCACATAATTGCGTTATGTGTGGCTGTGGGGTATTAAAACTTCACACATATATTGTTTTTATATTGTTTATCTCCAATGCATGGATGTTCCATTTTAAAAGAGATCCACGGTTGAATATTTAAATGAAGACCTATGGTTTAACAGTTAAAAGGTTTGAAGTTCTTTAGAACGCTTCCGTGGGCCATAACCCACAGGCCCAGGATCGAATTTTATTTGGGAATTGGGATTTTGGGCAACCCCCAAATTCTCGTCCCATCAGTTTGGTATCAGAGCGAGAAAAAGATTCTGCGGAAGGAGGTACAGTTCTTGATAAAGTATGTCTGGTCTTTATATTTTGTGTAGGTAGCAATAAAGGAAGGTGAGAAGATTGCAGAGGAAGGTGAGAAGATTGCAGAGGAAGGTAAGAAGATTGCAATAGCCTAGAGTGATTACCAAAAGACCAAGTCGAGAGGAGAGCTTGGTGAGGTAAGAGGCAGCAAGGAGGACTTGCTGTTGTAGAGGTAGATTGCAGCTCACAAGTTAAAGTTATTACGAAGACCAGGAGAAGCATATGACCAGGAGGTCATAAATTTTTGTGCCTCGGGAGTCTGATGCGGGAGCAGTCAGCAGCAAACGTGGACCAGAGGATCAGAACAGAGGAAAGTCTGCCTTAAAGCAGAAAATTAGATTTAAAGCAGAAAAAAAGAGCTAAAGCGGATTTAAAGCTGATAAATTTAAAGTAGCTTTAAAGTGGATATGTCTTGAGGAGACTTGCTATTGATAACAGCCATGCACGCTTTTTGAAGAGCTTTCATTGTAGAAAAACTAGGAGAAGATCTAATCGATCCTACCTAATCCATCTTATATATATGTGTAGTGTGATAGGGTGTGATATATCTGTTCTGTGAGGTAATTTGTGAGTGGCAAGATGTAGCCGAGCGTGAGCTCGTTCTTAAGGCTGGAATGCCTTAATTTTGTAACCGTTTTGTTTAATGTATAAACCTGGGTTTTGTATTGTTGCGTTTATATGTGTCTTATAAATAAGTCAAATCCTGTGTTGTAAATTTGTTGATCGGCCGTCGATTGCTTCATGGGTCGGTGGCAATCTAAAACTGTTGTTTAATTCTTATATATGGAAATCGATTATAGTTGTGTGTGTATAATGCGGTTTAAGTTAATGTTGAATCGCTACAGCCGAAGGTTTTTGAACAGAGAGACGCCGGATCGACTGAGAGATGTTCACCTTGTAATAGATCTCGGCATGAATGTGATAAGTTCTTGTTCGAAGTTAAATCGGACCCAAGAAATATCACAATACTGCAAGCGTGATCACCGATTGGTATTATATCGATGGATGCAAATGTTAAATAAAGTTTGATTAATGTGGAATCCGAATTAGAGAGTTCGGCAATAATCAATCGCATTGAAATGTCCGACTGGCGATTTTTGTGAATGCTGATTTCTGATTGCGATTGAATCGAATCAGGAGGTAGGAGATATAGATTGGAGCGGATTTTACATGGTTCCCACATAATTGCGTTATGCGTGGCTGTGGGGTATTAAAACTTCACACATATATTGTTTTTATATTGTTTATCTCCAATGCATGGATGTTCCATTTTAAAATAGCTCCACGGTTGAATATTTAAATGAAGACCTATGGTTTAACAGTTAAAAGGTTTGAAGTTCTTTAGAACGCTTCCGTGGACCATAACCTACAGGCCCAGGATCGAATTTTATTTGGGAATTGGGATTTTGGGCAACCCCCAAATTCTCGTCCCATCATGATTGGTGCCACATTTCTAGACCTCCAGCTCAATGAACCTCGGAGCACCTCCGCAACCTTCGTTCTAAGTTGAGTTGTCG
Organism: Pinus tabuliformis; assembly: GCA_031772625.1. NCBI lineage: Eukaryota > Viridiplantae > Streptophyta > Pinopsida > Pinales > Pinaceae > Pinus > Pinus tabuliformis. The sequence goes on from CM062816.1 coordinate 918,588,224, forward strand.
CCCTATCTCCACATAGGTCGCTCCCACTAAGTGCAGGCCGCTGCAACCACTATACCAATTATTGCCTCCACACCAACTCCAAATCCATGACGTGTATCCCAGCGGCCACACCAGCGATCTTTTACACGATGGGCCACCACTCCAAAAACATAGCAACAACGCTGACAGTTGGCCTCTGCAACTCCTCCATGGATCTGGCAACAAAGATTCTCTATCGAAGCTAAGACCACAAAAAATAGCCACAGGTTTCGACAAATGATGGACACTTAAAAAACTAAAACAAAAATATATTCTCAATTATTTCCCTTAGCCTAGGACGGGGCCGAGACCCAGGCCCTTACGGGCTCTGACGCTCTGATACCAAGATAAAATAGCACACACTCAAAAATATTCTATTTTCTTGCATCAAGGAAATTACACACATATTTATACAAGCAAAAGTCTCAAGATAGGAATTCTATCTTAGATGTACAGTAGTGTGGTTGAGAGATTCTCTCAACCACACACTAAACTAGGAGAAACTATATTCTAGCTAATTCCTATTATGTAGGAACAAACTCCTCAAATGGAGAATTACAACCATAGACAAGTATGAATTAATTATTTCTAACTTTTAAGTGTAAGGAGGTTTATAGAGTGGTATTGCATTATATTTTTTACCACTTATGAGTGCAAGGATAATGATACTGTGGTATTAGATTATATTTTTTCACTATTTATGAGTGTAAGGATAATATATAATGGTATTAAATTATAAGGATGGTGATATAGTGGTATTAAATTAATGTGTAGTGTAATTAATAGGTGTTTATTTTTTTCATATAGATTTGGAGATATAATTTATGTGATATTGTAATATTGTAATTAATAGATGTTTGATCTTTTTCACATAGATTTAGAGATATAATTTTAAGTGAGATTGTAATTTTTTGTTATTTAAAATGTGTTTTTGAATGTATAGTCTTAATTTTTTTTAAGACACTCAAATTTTATATTTTACAAAACTCAAATTTACTACTCTAAAAAAATTATGGTGTATGTCACACAAAACTAGCCAAATAGATACTCAAAAATTTAAAACATCTATAAATTAAAATAAATAAATAATAAATAAAAAATATTTTAAATATAAATAATCAATACTAAAAAAAAATTAATATGACATTTCTATAATTAAAGATTTGTTTGCCTTTTAAAAGTAATTATTTCGTAACTCATTACCGTGTTACGTTAGTGTAACCCATGCACTAGCTTCGCTGGTTTGACCTTTTTAAGAATGGGACATCTTTCTAGAGTTTGAGAGAGAATGGATTCAATTAAATGTTGTTCAACAAAATTGTCTATTAAGGGTATCATTGTCTAAGAGAAAATAATGAAATTGAAGGCACAAAAATAACTATTTAAAGAAATAAGTTATAAAATCAAAGGAACATATTAATAAAAAATTTAAAGAAAGAGAACATTAAAGTGACTTTCTCCCCTTCTAACATATTAAAGAAAATGCATTGTATAGGAGAAAATAATGAAATCGAAGGCACACAAGTAACTTTTCAAAGAAATAAGTTATAAAATCAAAGGAACATATTGGTAAGTTCTTTTAAAGAAAGGGAACATTAAAGTGACTTTCTCCCATCATCACATATTAAGGAAAATGTTGGATACTCGAACATTAAAATGACCTTCTCCCACCTTAACATATTAAAGAAAATGTTGGATATTGTAAAAGTCAACATCGATTTGAGGTAATAGGAAGGATTTTACACCATTCCTTATTCATGTGGTAAAGAGTATGTAGTTGGGACTAGGAGATCATTCAAGTAAGGTATAAAGAATATTATGCAGAAATAGTGTAAATTATTTTAATAAATATTTTTTTGATTGAACACTCTCAAAAGATGAAGTTATATTTTTATATTTATGTAAAAAATGTTAAGAACATTGTAAAACACAAACGAGAAAAAGGTAAGAGAGACATTTGAAATTAAAGATTTAAAATCAATGAAATATGGAAATAATTAATTCATTGTTTAAAAAAAAAAATTCAACAAGAAGACAATTAATATTTTCTAAGTGTTGGTTCTAAAATATAATAGTTGGTGGTAGTGTGAAAATTCTTGGAAGGTGTACTAAAAATACTTCGCTTAATTCATTAGGTTAGAAGTGACCCTAACAACAAGTTGATGGTTGTTGTCGTCTTAAATCTGAAGCACAAATAGAAAACATGTAGTAAAAGAAGATATAACCCAAAACAGAAAGCAACAATATAAATTATCCAGTACAATAATTCAATTGGAAAGACAATTTTAAACGAATTAATATTTTATTGATAACACCTCGTAAAAAAGATCTACATATTGGTTTGTAAGTACCCCTCTGTGGGATGGGTCCTTTGATATCCTTGATGCTTCAGAAAATTGATCTTCTCTCTCAATGTGAAAAACCCAAACAAAAGTGAAGAACTCAAAATAGGAGTTCAAGAAAAATGATGATAATGCTAACGATGATTATGATCATGGTCAAGAATGAATGAAAACCCCTCCTTATATACCAAAGTATGGAGTTAATCTCGAAAATGGAGAATAATAAAATATTATTGACCAAATTCAGTTCTAACTACTTGGAATAATTATTATATTTATTAGAGAGGGAAAATGAATTTAAAATAGGTAAATACCTTTATTTAGAAATAATTAACAAATTAAATGATTTATTAATTATTTCATGAGAAACAAGAAAGGTGTGAATCAAAATAGTTATTAAATAGTGATTTAATAATTATTCTAATAACATAAAGAAGGAAATTCAAACAAATAATGATTTATTTAAATATTCATATAGGATTTAGTCAAATGTGACAAGGAATACTTATTAAATAATGATTTAATAATCATTCTTAGATAAAATTAAATAAATAATGATTTATCTAATTATTCTCATGGGGTTTTTTTATTTAAATCAACAAATAATTGAATAAAAGTGGTTTACTAAATTATTTTCCACACTGAAAGTGATTTTACTATGGTAAAATTAAATCTACATGGTGTATTTTGATACACCTAGTTAGAAATGGCTAGGTGATCATTTTTTGGTGATAACAGATTTCCCCAACACGTATGAGTGTTAGGAGAAATCATATGACCAAAATACATTGTAGATTACATTTCCATGAGACACTAAAAGGGGAGTCAGAGAGAGAGAGAGAGAGATTTGAAGCAAGTCAAGGACAGACAAATAATGGAGGGGGCAAGACCTATAAAACTAATAGAAGTCTCCTTTTATGTGGTAGTACATGATCTCAAATGAAGTAGGGGAGGCATATCCATACCTGCCGAGATAACTGCATTCAAAGAATAATGGTGAGCCCAACAATGTGGGTCTAAGCTACAAAATACATGATATATGATACATGATACACTAACAACAATGAGCCAGAAAATAATACAATGAATCCCATATACAAAATGAGTATGGAAAACATAGGCAAAGACTGAATACAATAACATCTGAGTACATGAGATATAATGCCTGTCAAGCTAACTTGGGGAGGGGGGATCACAACCAAGGAAGACCTGCTAAAGAGGAAAGGGCTTTGAAGATCTGAATGGATCATTTGGAAGAGACATGCATGCTATGGGGGTTGTAATTGGAGGAAACTAAACCCTTCAAATATGTGGAACTTCATCAGAAGATAGATCGACATATGTGATCATCCAGGCATGTGGGGGGCTACCTAAAGGGCCACCCCCTCATGAGGTTTGAAAACATCTCACACACCCCCCAGAATTATTGGGACAATAGTATGGATCACCAAACTATCAAGTGTACAAATCTCAATCACGTGATAAGGAGTTGATGTCGAGCACGTGAGAAACAACCAAGTCAAAGGGCATTGATGAGTCCCTTTACCTAATTTGAGGCACTAAAAAAATATGGAGGCTAGAACCAAGGTACATTGCCCTCTAGACTACTCTTCTAGAATAAATGTGTTGAGGTCAACAAAAGAGAGCATGCTAGAGTTGAGGCAATGAGGAATCCTCAATAAAGGCACGAGGGAACATAGTAGAGTGAATTATGGAATGACACCAGGGATGATGATGGAAGGGGACAAGATGTATGGCGGATTGACGACTTCCCTTGTCAGAGCATAAAAAAAAAATTTGGTTGACCTGGCAACGAATGACTCAATTCCAGAGGGGATGGTCAATGACTCAAACATGGGTTTGGCAAAGACGAAGCAGAAGTACTGGAGGCCAAAGATGAGTAAAATGGGAGAAATGTGACACGAAGACAAATGAAACATAGTAATGAGACTTAAATGGGGATGCAGAACAGACTCCATAAGTACAAGGGTGACACATCTCATATGATATGAACAAGGGTGACTTGATGATGCTACCACGTGGGGGAGGTCTGGTGGGGACCATGAAAACATGAGTAAATGATGGTTACTCATGACGAAACTCGACATGTGAATCAAACAGAACAGTTCATCAAATAGACATATGGTTTGGTTGCAATGGGCAACAGAAAAAACTAGGGTTTTTCCTATAAAAGGGCTTTTTGCCTCCAAATCCAATTTGTTTTCATAGTGAAATGTGGAGAATTTGGATAGGAGGAGAAGGCCCTTAATCTGGTGGAGATTGTAGTGGACAAACCGACCGTCACAATTAGGATCTGCGACTTTCAGGTAGATGGCCTTACTTGTCTAAAAACGACCTTAATACTTCTTGGAAGGTTGGTTCCTCGTGAAGAATTAAGGTAAGAAAATATCACAAGAATGAACTACTAGAGGAGGTATAGAATCATTTCCGCCCACTAAGTCAAACCTGGGGACTAGGTGGTAAGTGTGGCATCACATAGAGCAGAATATTTGAAGATATGGTATCAAGCATCTACAATACGCGATATGTACATGGCTCGTCGGAGAGGTCAGTAGGACAAACTACCCAAGGAACGAAAGGATAATTGACCATACCTAGATCAGTGGGTTCTAGGTCGAGACTTATGTTGATCAAGTGAGAATGTGGCTAAGGCGGTAACCATCATGCCCTCAAGCATGGGATAATGTTGCCCAATATATGTCATGGAGGGGACTAATTTGGTATGCAAAGGTGGGAATGATGCCCCCTAGCATGAGGAGGTTGTGGAGTGTCATTGTGTTCCAAGTGCTCGAATAAGGTATTCAAGCATCTTGGCCCAACTGGCATGAGATCCTCCAAAGGATGATGAGGAGATGGAGGGGCTTGTGTGCCCCCCATTTTGTATGGATAGATGTAGTATGCTATGGGAATACCAGATGTAATTAGAGTAATGGACTCCAAACACATTTGATGATGTCAGTCGCCATTTGTTAGTGTAAAAATTCTTGGAAGGTGTACAAAAAATACTTCACTTAAGTCACTAGGTGACAAGTGACCCTAACAACAAGTTGATGGTTGTTGTCGTCTTAGATCTGAAACACAAATAGAAAACTTGTAGTAGAAGAAGATATACCCCAAAAGAGAAAGCAACAATATAAATTATCCATTATAATAACCCAATTGGAAAGATAATTTTAAACAAATTAATCTTTTATTGATAACAGCTAGTGAATGAGATCTATAGACTGGTCTGTAAGTCCCCCTTCATGGGATGGGTCCTTTGATATCCTTGACACTTGAGAAAATTGATCTTATCCCTCAATGTGAAAAACACAAACAAAATTGAAGAACTCAAAATGGGAACTCAAAAATATCTCATGAATGATGACAGGTAGAGAATAGGAGCAGAACTTTCCATCATCTCAACATTAGGGGGAGGGATCACAATGGGGGTTGGAGAGACCTCCTGATCTAGTGTAGAAGTGGGACCAGAACCCACATGTAAAGGAGAGGTGGAGTCATTATGAGTGGCCTCTAATTCACGAAGCACTTCAAATGTATCTTGAAAATATTCGAGACAGGGACATTGATGGGAATAATGGCCATAGTTATCACACAAAGCACAAGGGTGGTTTGTGCATAACGATTAGATCTTCTTAGTTGACTCAGGTAAGGTGACTTGCACCTCGAGAATGTTAGAATCATGCAAGGTATTAGTGATCACATCCTTAACAAGAGGGAGTTTAGGACAGCTATTGGCGGCGTGACCAAAACATCACACAAAGCACAAGACGAAGAGGCTTCAGTGGCTTAGGAGGAGCTGGAGTTGCAGGGGAAGATTTGTCTTGGGTTCCCTTCTTTTAGGCTTTTCCCCCCTCGTTAGATGCTTTCGCAATAGGAGTATGCTCCTATTGAGGTTGATGAGGAATTGAAGCGAACTCAAGGGTAGGAACAATCGGTTGGACCGAGGTTAAAGTAGTGTAAGGTTTCAATTGATTAGGTGGAGTGTTTGCAGGGGGATATATGTAATAGACTGGGATCCCTAAGGTAATATTGGGTAGACTCAATGTAGCCATGATAGGTGTAGAATAGACTTTGGGAGGTGGGAATAAGAATGGTATTTGACCAAATGGATAATGGCCTGGAGGGGTTTCTCCACAATGGTTAAGGCTTGGGGGAATAGTTTCGGGTGAAAATGGATTAGGAGAGATACTAAGAGAAGGAAGTGATCTTTGAGGAGTTGTACTGGTAGGTGGAGTTAAGTTAGGCATAATAGTTTGTATAGGTGTAGACTGTTTTGAATACATAAGCTCAGAAGGAGTAGGTAGGGGGCCATAGTAAGCACCAAGAAAAGAGGAATCTTTATAGACTTCGGGAGAAATAGACAAGACAGCCTTATTGTTAGCCATGAAATAAATGTTGGTCTGAGGTGAAGTTTAGGCTTTTAGATCATAGTATGTCAGCTGATCTATTGTTACAATCTTTCCATTATGGGGAAATCACATCTTTTGGTGAACCACTGATTCAACAGATGACATGGCGTAAGTATAAATACGACCCAAAAGTATGTTATAGTCTAGGGGAGCATCAATGACTTCGATATCAATACAAATGGTCTTGTCAGCAACTATGATTGAGTAGTTATGATATAAGCCAAGGGGCTATGAGGGGTGACTATCCCATGCACGCAAAGTGATGGTGGATAGAGATAGATCAAGGGAACCAAGTTGTTTCCAAACACTAGTGACCATCACACACATGGATGTGCCTTTGTCAATGATACACCACTGGACAGTGGCATTCTGAATGGAGACTAGAATTTTGAAAGCAACAAATGAAGGTAAGGGAGGGTTATCCAACTTGTCAACATGAAAGACAATCATTTGATCATCTTGAGGATCCACAATGCCTAGAGAAGATAGTATAGATTTTCATTGTGATGGGCATGTCTAGAGAATTTCCAGCATTGACATGGTAGTAGGAGACTGTGCCAAGTCATCTACTATGCTATATTTATGGGTGGCTTTGGTAGAAGCAACATTTCAACATAACAGACCTCTAGGGATTTTAGCTGATCCGAATTGGATCCATGAAAATTATCAAAGTGCTATGATTGTATCAAATCAGACAGACTTCAAAAACTTGTGAACAAAGAGCTATCAGGAAGGACCCCTGAACAGTGGTAGTTTGTAGCCAGCAAGGAACGAAGAGGACCTCAATCAAAGCGCATTGACTGAGGTCCATGGAGATCGCGCAGGACGCAAACTAGTAGTTAGGAAATCCAGAACAGAAAACAGAGGTTGTTTCTAATGCGCGATCACGCATCGCTAGGAAAAACACCTTGAGAAGGAAAAGCCCTGAGCACTTGATCACATGGGAAGCCAGGAAACTATAGGGAAAGCGCTAAAAGCAAAAGGCGGGTCCTGCGCTCAAAAAATGGCAGAATAACGGAGGCACTTTGGGCGGTAAGCAAATTTGGCAGGAGAATGAGTGATTCCACACATTGCACAACTTGTGTCCAATAGATGAGAGAGGAAACTGCCTCTCATCTTGGGCTAATGGTCGAGCAAGTCAACCACACGATAAGAGCGAACATCATAGGATCTGGGGGCTCCAGATCTAATGGTTGAGATTATGCCCGATGAGAAACCAGATCTGGAGGGAGAATTAATTTGTGGCATATAAAAGTATAAAGTCTAATTTGACCGCTGAGTTGGCGGATGAATCATTTCACAACGTAACTGAAATACTGAGCCATTTGAGGAAGAGATGGCGCAGTTTGTGAGAGGACAAGTGGCCACTTCCCTGTGAGACGTTACACAGTGGCGATGACGCAGAGGTAGGGAACTCCAAGCGAACAACAGCAGGCAATCCGAAGAGGCAGAAGAGGAAGCAAATATTCAAGGACGTCTTGGCTTTAAGCCATGAACAGACAGAGAAAAAAAAGAGCGAGTATAGAGAATAAGAAAGAAGAAGAAAACATAGAGCTGAGCTAACCTCCAGAGTAAGGTAGCATCGAGCAGACAGAAGGCTTGAGAGATTCAAGCAATCCCTGAGAGGATATCTGTCAGGAACTGAGTACCAAATTGGACTCACTCCATTCAAGACCAGTTGAGGTCGAGACTTGGTAAGGAAGAATCTGTGCACTCTAGTGGCTTAGGGGAATCCAAGAAGAACCCTACTAAGCATTATCTGTTTCAGGAGACTCAGATTGATCTCCTCATTGTAAAAACTCTGCTTTAAAGACACAATAAGAAAAAGCCACCACTGAAAGCTGGACCGGAGATGTAGCCCAAGAGGATTGGGTGAACTCCTTATTAATTTGTTGTGTTCTTGTCCTTGCTTACTGTGTTTCTCTTACTGTTTTCCATTTTCTAGTGTCTGTGTATTTTGCAATCTGATCAATCTGTTACCTAAGATAACATAGACAAACACCAACAAATGAGTCTGTAATACCTTCATTCATTAATTATTTAACTGAGATCACTCACGAGTGACTTTCAAATCAAGTGGTATTAGAGCAAAAGGTTGTTAAGGTTAGACAACTTTGTGTTGGATTTAGCTGTTGAATGCTAACTAGATCAAAGCTCAAATTAGGAGAAGGAGAGTTGGTCGAAACTAATCCTGAAATTGGGAGAGTCTACCTTAGAAGACAATGTTAGAAGAAGGTTCTATGGGGCCAGACCCTTAATTCATACATAGTTTCCTAGCCATAAATTCCATGGTAGAGGAAATGTATAGGGACTTTAGAAAACACAAGGATGAAGATTCATCAGGCTCCAAACAAGACAAAGGAGAAGATGAGTCTCACTTCCATGACCACTCAAAAGGCAAAGGGAAAGAAGAAAGGCATCTCTGATTAAATTAGATGTTAAATTTGATTTACCTATATATGATGGAGAGTTTAATGCAGAAAAGCTGGACAATTGGATTAGGAAAATTGATGTTTATTGCAAAGTGCAGAATATCGATTAAGACAAGAGTAAGATTTAGCTAGGAAGCCTACACCTTGGAGGCACTGCCTTGGTTTGGTAGGAAGGCAGGACCCATGCTAACCTGAAGAGACATGGTAAGACTATCTTTGTCTGGAGTGTATTTGTTTCTGCAAGCAAAAAAAGTTCTATCCATTAGCCTACATGCAGCAAGCCATGATGAGCTAGCAAACTCTTTCGATGGTTGAAAGGGCAAAGTGTACAGGGATACACTCAAGAATTTATAAAGAGAGCATTGATTCTAGGAATCTCATTAGACTCACCTGAGACTCTATTGAAGTACATTGGTGGTCTACACAGCTACATGAGGCACACTATCCTCATGTTTAATCCCACTGGTATAGATGAGGTATCTGTACAAGCTACTCATGTAGAAGCTAGAGGAAAGAATGGAAGCTTAGAAGTTGGGGGATCATCTCAGCCCACTGCAAGCAAGAATAAGGAGAAAAGAAAGCAGAAATGGAAAGCTAGGAAGGCTAACACTACACAGAAAAGCAAGGCTTTATGCACTCACTGTAAAAAGAATGGGCATGATGATGAGCACTATTGGATTCTGCATCCGGAGTTGAGACCTAAGTAGTTCAAGGGCAAGAAGAAGAAGACTGCTGCAGTTATTCAGAAAGATTTGGGGTCATACTCAGGAGATGAAACAACTATTGCAACCACAGGTATAAGAGGTAAGAATTCTGAAGCATCTACTAGTAATTCTGCACAATCTATTATTGATGAAGAAAATGAGAGAAAAGGATATGAGCTTTTCCATATTCGAGTCATTTCCAAACATCAAAAGATCGATACTTTGTTTGATAGTGGCTCACAAGTAAATTTGATTTTTGAAGCAATTGTAAAGAAGTTGGGATTAGAAACTACACCTCACAAGAAACCATACCCATTAGGATGGTTAAATGATAAAGCACAACTACAAGTGACTAGACAATGCAAACTCAAGTTTTCTTTTGGGTCAGCATTTGTAGATGAGGTTGAGTTAGACATAATTCCTTTGGATATATGTGGAATTTTTTTAGGAAGTCCTTACTTGTATGATAGAAAATCTATTTTATATAGAGTTGAGAACAAGTATCTACTTGTTAAAGATGGAATCAAATACTTTGTAAGAGCTCATAAGCTCAAGAATAATTATACTCTCATAAACTCAGGGCAGATGAAACGAATGATAAATTCATGTAAACAATTCTTACTGATGGTTGTAAAGGAAAGGAAACCTGACAAAACCAATGTATTTGAGGGTTGTAATGCTGAACAACAAGCTGATTTAGAAAAGGTTGTGAACTGAATGAAGCGCTTAGGAGGTATCACTATTTACCTATTAGAAAGACCAGCACTAATGACTTCGTCCCTTACCCTTTACCTTTTCTCCCTCTAACTGAATGGGGTTTCCTTCCTTCCTTTGGAGTATGATATCTTGTTTCAAGAACCTAAAGGTCTGCCACTCAAAAAGGGAATAGTGCATGATCTTGTTTTGCAGCAAGATGTTCCATTGCCTAACACTTGGATGTACAGGTTGTCTGCTTTAGAGAATGCAAAAATCAAGAAGTAGGTGTAGGAGTTTCTCGAGAAAGGGTTCATCAAACCTAGCACATCACCATGTGGGTCACTAATCATTTTGGTGAGAAAGAAAGATGGCTCGAGGAGAATGTGCATTGATTACCAAGCACTGAATAAGATAACAATAAAAAATCGTTATCCCATACATTACATAGATGATCTGTTACATCAATTGAAAGAAGCTGTTTATTTTTCCAAGCTAGACTTGTGCAGTGAATACCATCAGGTCAGAGTTGCAGAACAAGATGCATGGAAGACTACTTTAAAAAAAAAAACAGGGATTGTATGAGTGGCTGGTTATGCCTTTTGGCTTAACTAATGCTCCTACTACTTTCATGAGATTAACAAATGATGTACTTAGACCTTTTCTTGATGATTTTTTCATTGTGTATCTGGACGACATTCTGATATTTAGCAAAACATGGGAAGAACATTTAAATCATGTTAAGCAGACATTAGATGTTTTGAAAAGAGAAAAACTTTATGTTAAACTCTCAAAATGTGAGTTTGGGAAAACATCTTTGAATTATTTGGGACACATAGTAGGGGGTGGTGAATTGAATATAGATCCCTCTAAGGTGGCAATCATTGTAAACTGGCCTAAATACAAATCTGCTATAGAAGTTAGGAGCTTCTTAGGAGCAGCAAAATATTGGAGAAAGTTCATTTCTAACTTTTCCTTAATTGCAGCTCCCTTACATGCTTTAACAGGATTGAACAAGGTGTTTTAGTGGGGAGGAAAACAGCAGAAAGCCTTCGACACCTTGAAAGAAAAGATTACTACAACACTTGTACTAGCACTACCTGATCTTCAAAGACCATTTGAGATCCAAACAGATACCAGTGACTATGCCATGGGAGCAGTGTTGACACAACACGGTAAACCCATATGTTAAAATTCTGAGACATTTAATTCTGCAGTAGTTAACTATCCTACATATGATAAAGAATTGTATGCATGAGTACAGAGTGTGAAAAAGTGGAAACATTACTTAATGGGCAAAGAGACAGTAATACATATTGATCATCAATCACTTCAATATCTACACTCCCAAACTAAGTTGCAGCAATCAAGACACTATAGATGGATGGGTTTTCTACAACAGTTACATTTAGTCATCAAATATAAAAAGGTCATACACAATAAAGTTGCAGATATGTTATCTAGACCCATTATAAATTCATCTACTATACTTAAGCATAATTCTGTGTTACATGAGAGCTACATTGAATAGTATGCTCAAGATATAGATTTCAAAGATGTATATGCAACTTTAAGTCAAGGCAAATGAGTAGAAGAATTGAATTATCATGTAAAGGACCATCTCCTATATCATTGTGGGAAGCTATGCATTCCACAAAATGAAAGAGTAAAGATAATTCAAGAAACACACACTTCTCTAATACCAGGTCACTTTGGGGTAAGTAAAATAGTTGCACAGCTGCAAAGATTTTGTTATTGGCCAAAAATGAACGAGACAGTTTCTAGATATGTAAGAGGGTGTACTATGTGTGCTAAAAGCAAGCCCAGCAATAGAAAACTAGGCTTGTACACTCCATTACTAGTTCCTTCTCACCCTTGGGAAAGTGTTTCCATGGATATTTTCGGAGGGCTACCTAAATCTAGGAAAGGTCATGATTATCTATATTTTGTTGTGGATAGGTTTAGTGAAATGTGTATTTTGATACCTTGTGTTAGTGCTTAAATCTACCTCAGGTTGAAGAAAGGTAGGTCTAGGGTAACATCAAACCACACTTAACCTAGTAGCTAGCCCTACCAGGTCGGGAGAGGGCTCTCTCCTTGTCAATATCAATTAGGATATTAGCAACTAGGGCTTGAGATGACTGAAATAAATGCTGATTTTAGGCTAGGTATGATAGACCAAAGGATTTTGTTTGATTTTGATGATTGGTTGTTGGATCTAATGAAGAACATAGTTTTGGGTCTGGGAAATCAACTCAAATTTGTAGGAGGTTCTATGGGGCGAGGTAGGCAGGTGTTTTGGCACTTTGAATTGAGTGTGATGGTAAGTATAAGACCAGTGAGGAGTTGGAGAGGGCATGCAAGGTTCATGAGTTCTTTCAAATAGTAGAAAACATTAAAAACTAAATGTAACCTCAAGGCAGAGCACTGAATATCAATCAATTCTACCTATTAATCTTGATTCATTTAGTTATGAAGAAAAAGATAGATGCTGGCACATATACACATAAGGGAAACTAAATAATAGAGGAAAAAACAATGCCAAGACACATTACCACAAAAATCCCACAAAATGCTGCAAAACCCTAGTTCATTTCCTTGCCAAACTATAGAAGTGATTTACAATGAAGCTCAAAGCATCCACAAGAGTCCAACCTTTACAAATGACTAAGAAAGTACATAATATAGGCATCAAACCACCTATGCTAGCCATCAGGGGTCGAATCCATGAGTCAAGGAGTTGTTTCAACAACATCTAAACTAGGAACTAGAAAATAGGTAGTGGAACAACTTGCCTCTAAAGCTATGGAAACTAATTCATTCAACCTCAAACCTCCTCTAACTGATGTATCTACCCCCTCAAGTCATTTTTGATCATATTTGCATCATTAACCATTACAAATTTACTAAGAAGAGAAAAAGTCAACTAATAGTCAAACTGGGCGAAATTTTGAGTTTTTAAGCAAAATTGGCAAAAATTTGCCTGACACATAGTGCTAGTGTAATTTACACTGGAGAAAATTTCCTGATGCGCAACGCCGACCCTTCGATGCACAATGCCTTTTTGCAGATGGCTTTTTAAGGCCTTCCTAGTGTCCAAATTGGGTGCAGGATAGCTCGTGGGAAATATTGTTGAGTCTACTTTCCAAAACATAATGAATTTATCAATTTGGAGTTCATTTACCCTATCAAAGGTCAAATCTCCCAAGACTAGTCAAAATGTGCAAAATGAGGCTTCCTAAATGCAGAGTGTTGTTGCAGTCAACTTTTGAAGGTCTTCCTCAAATCCAAATTGAGCTCATGATATCTCATTGGAAATATCTCTCTATCTATATATCATTTAAATCACAAAGCAATTCATTTAAACATCCAAGCTAGGTGAAATCTTGATTTTCCCAAGGTCACTCCAGAAGTGCATCAATCCTCCTGAGGCCAATGATGTTTTTGACATTTCTCCCAAACCATGAAACCTGTGTAAAAACTGAAAGAGATTTTTCTTCTTGGGTCAATGATGGAAAGAAGCCTCTCTCACCTTTGTCAAATTTATCTTTTCTTGCTCAGAAACATAGTTTGAAGAAAACCTATCTCGATATGTGGAATTAGGGATTTGTGGAAATTAAGGGAAATGAAGAGGATAAGGGGCTTCTAAATTCTTGAAATTTTTTTAGGAAGTAGGTAGGGATGTTAGGAATCAAGGGAAAGTGGAATTTCAAAGATTGAGTGAGGGGAAGGGGTCCAAAAGGTCAAAACACGGGCCTAGCCTAGAAAATTGTCAAATTGTAGCAATAAACTAGGGTTTGCTTGAAAATGATGAATTTGAGGGATATGAGTGATGGGAATTGTTTAAGAAGGTATATTAGGGATAGGGGAAGGTGTATGAACATCAGGACACAAATGTTGTTGATCATTTGTCCATCCAAGAAAAATTACCTTCAAAACCCTAAGAGAGGGAAATGAGGCTTACCCAAGTACAACTGAAGCACGATCAAGGTGTAAAAATGACCCATTGGAACCTGAAATAATGATGACAACTCTCCACATGATGGTACACTCAGATGAATGGTGACATGGACCAACATTTGGAAAATTTTGAAAGAAATGAAAACAAATCCTAAACCTAATACCTAATGACCAAATTTTACTTGAAGACTCACTGAAATGACAAAATTTGACCTTGACACCCTAAGACCACTTTGTAAGAGCATGTTTGATCATTGGTGGAAGGCTTCAAAGACTGACACTAACATTGGCTCCAATGGGGATGGTAGCTCCTTGGAGGTGCCAAGAACCACAGATCTTTGGGAAAGCAGACCAGTGCCTTATCCATTAGGCATGGAGTCAAAAACTCAAACTGAAATGCATGACTGAAAACTGACAACTTGACGACACAAACTGACTTGAAACTGACTCAATACTAAAACACAACTGACAAACTGGAAAATATGCTCAAAATGGAGCTTATTCAATAAAACCTACTCTAATTTTTCCATTCATCATCTGATCATGTGAAATGAAACAACCAATGCAACCAAGTAAGCATTCTAGCTGTTGTTTGAATTCCTCGTGAGCGATTTCTTATGAACAACAAGAGAGAACTACTGAAAGGAAACTACCATGAAAACTTGTAAACAGATCCATTGAATAATATGGATCCTCTATCTGACTCCAAAAAGACTACATAAGGATCTTGAAATTCATGCACACTGGGACTTAGCTCATCCAATGGATTACTTTTCTTCTCCTCGTACCATGAATGCAAACTTTCATCTAAGCACTGTGACGAGACTCCTGCTAAAATTGACAAAGAAACTGGTTGCCGGATCAAGTTTGTATCAATACTTGTTTCAATCTCATAGTTAGCTAGTGGAGAAGGACTTTTACTGCAGACATCATCCAACACATCAGCTATTGGATCGTGAAAAACTTGAAAAGACTGTTGCAACCCATTTTCTATTGGTTCTAATGAGATTGCATGATTTTCTACAGGCTGCTCATTTGAAGATATACTATGCAATTTTCCCTTCAAAAACTGAAATGATTCAAAACAAAATAGTATGGAATCATCTTGCATCGTTTGATCATATAGTCCAGCTTCCAAATATTCATTTGCAACTTGACAATCAATGGCATTCGGGGGCTGCAAATCTAGATATGAGAAGTCTTACACAAGGATTTCATTGCCCTCAAGATGGTCCAGATCAAGACTTGTCGATAGTTGATTTCTGATTGCATGAAATTTGTCTCTGATGAACTGAAATGAATCAAAACAAAAAGGCAAATATCCTTCACTTACTTCAAAATTTGCTGCACTTTCCTCCTCACTTCCATAGTTGATATGCATCAGTTGATCACTGTATTCGAGCTGCTAAAAGTGAACTTCCTCCTCCCACAAACTAGCTGCTGATTTGTCTGCAAGATTAGATTTTGTTTGGAGAACATAATCATCATCATACTGATCAAACTAAGGCAAATTGTCAGTAAAAAAAACATCATCAAGCATGCATGTCATATAAACAGATATCTCTTCTCTAAGATGATCTATAAAACAATCATTATCAGGTCTATGACAACTGGGATAAGAAACAAAATGTTTTGTATCAACAACTTGTTCTTCTTCAATCAACGATCCATGGGCTTGAACATTATACTCATTCCTTATGGTGATCCTTTGCATCATCTCTTCCACTGCACTTACCAAAATGTCGAGCTTTACCTCTAAAGATTTCGATTCCTCTGGATCTATGTTTTTCATCTCTTCTTCCTTCAACTTTGCATTTCTGATTAGAAAATTAGCCTCTACATCTACTGCACTGCTCTGCATCTCTTCAAGTGTTGCAAGGTTCCTTTCTCTCAGCTGAAACTCCATTTCCAGATCAAAGGCTTCCGGGTAGTGCAAGAGAGCGGATCCAGGAGGAGGTCTTATATTAGCTGGCATCGAAAAATAGACTTGGTTAAACCTGGTAGAAAACTGTTGTATTATCTCCCCTGTCAATATTTTAGCTGGTTATACTCTTCTATAATCAAGAAAGGGTTTTGTCTGATCATCCACCTGTCGAGGAAAACTTTGACGAACTGCTGGAAATCTGAAATTCTCGCATCAGGCAGGGTTTTGAACCAACTCTTGACTTTGCCTTGCAAAGAAAGAACAAAAAGCCTAATACTGACATCCTCTTCATCAACTTCAAAAATGTCAAGAAAAGACTCAAAATTCAGTACATGTCTCTCAGCAGTGATGTTGTCACATTCACCATCAAATATTGGTAGATATAGGTAACGATTTACAGGGAAAGCATGGGATATAGGAGGTAAAATCAGAGGCTTGTATCTATCTGGAATTTTACAAGGTATAGGGGTATGTCCAGAAGGTATAGAATCAATCTCGATCCCTTGAGGCTCATTAGTTTGAAGATGGTCATCACAAGCTTCAGAAAAAGGGTCTTGATCAAGCTCAAAGGCAAGAAAATGTTTGGTATTCACAATCTTCAAAGGGAAGGAATCAAATGCAGGCCGAGGATCTTTTCTCAAATACAATATACTTTGCAAAGCCTTCTTGACATTCCCGGGAAAAGAGAAGAAATAATTTATAACAAAGAACATAATGTCTTGGATGAAATTCCAACTTGAATACTTGAGCTTTCCATATTGCCCTTTCATGTTTCTGCTGGTTAGGTTCATCCTCCAGTGCCTTGGATCTGATCTCGAAACTGATTTGGAATCGCCAGTTGAATGATTTCAGCCTTGCTGTGTCTAATCGTTGTTCACGATCAACAATCAAATCTGAACTTGATTACATTTTGCTGAGGAACATAAAACTATGTTCCCCAGTATGGTCGCCACTATGTTAGTTCCTAAATCTACCTCAGACTAAAGAAAAGCAGGTCTAGGGTAACATCAAACCATGCTTAACCTGGTAGCTAGCCCTACTAGGTTAGGAGATGGCTCTCTCCTTGTCAATATCAATTAGGATACTGGAAACTAGGGCTTGAGATGACTGAAATGAATGCTAATTTTAGGCTAGGTACGATAGACCAGAGGATTTTGTTTGATTTTGATGATTGGTTGCTGGATCTAATGAAGAAGGCAGTTTTGGGTCTGGGAAATCAACTCAAATTTGCAGGAGGTTCTATGGGGCGAGGTAGGTAGGTGTTTTGGCACTTTGAATTGAGTGTGATGGTGAGTCTAAGACCGGTGAGGAGTTGGAGAGTGCATGCAAGGTTCATGAGTTCTTTTCAAACAACAGAAAACATTAAAAACTAAATTTAACCTCAAGGCAGAGCATTGAGTATCAATGGATTCCACCTATTAATCTTGATTCATTTAGTTATGAAGAAAAAGATAGATGCTGGCACATATACACATAAGAGAAACTAAATAACAGAGGAAAAAACAATGCCAAGACACATTACCACAAGAATCCCACAAAATGCTACAAAACCCTGGTTCATTTCCTTGCCAAATGGCAGAAGTGATTTACAATGAAGCTCAAAGCATCCACAAGAGTCCAACCTTTACAAATGACTAAGAAAGTACATAATATAGGCATCAAACCACCTATGCTAGCCATCAAGGGTCGAATCCATGAGTCAAGGAGCTGTTTCAACAACATCTAAACTAGGAACTAGAAAATAGGCAGTGGAACAACTGGCCTCTAAAACTATGGAAACTGATTCATTCAACCTCAAACCACCTCTAATTAATGTATCTACCCCTTCAAGTCATTTTTCATCATATTTTCATCATATTACATCATTAACCATTACAAATTTACTAAGAAGAAGAGAAAAGGTCAATTGATAGTCAAACTGGGTGAATAATGAGTTTTTAGGAAAAATTGGAAAAAATTTGCTTGATGCGCAGCACCAGTGTAAATTTACACTGGAGAAAACTGCCTAATGCACAACGCCTCTCTGATGCGCAGCGTCGACCCTTTGATGCGCAACACCGACCTGATGCGTAACAACTTTTTGCAGTCAACTTTTGAAGGTCTTCCTGGTGTCCACATTGGGTGTAGGATAGCTCATTGGAAATATTGTTGAGTCTACCTTGCATATCATATTGAATTTCTTAATTTGGAGTTCATTTTCCTTGTCAAAAGTCAAATCTCCTAAGACTCGTCAAAATGTTCAAAATGAGGCCGCCTAAATGTAGAGTGTTGTTACAGTGAATTTTTGAAGGTCTTCCTCAACTCAAAATTGAGCTAATGATAGCTCATTGGAAAGATATCTCTTTTTAGATATCATTTAAATCATCAAGCAAGTCATTTGAACATTCCAACCAAGTGAAATCTTGATTTTCCCAAGGTCACTCCAGAAGTACATCAATCCTCCTGAGGCCAATGATGTTTTCGACATTTCTCCCAAACCATGAAACTTGTGTAAAAACTGAAAGTGGTTTTTCTTCTTGGGTCAATTATGGACAAAGTCCTCTATCACTTTTGTCAAATTCATATTTTCTTGCACAGAAACATAGTTTGAAGAAAACCTATCCCGATATGTGGAACAGGGGATTTGTGGAAATGAAGGGAAACGAAGGGGTTAAGGGGCTTCTAAATTCTTGAGAAAATTTTAGGAAGTAGGGAGGGATGTTAGGAATTAGGGGAAAGTGGAATTGCAAAGATTGAGTGAGGGGAAGGGGTCCAAAAGGTCAAAACACCGACCTAGCCTAGAAAATTGTCAAATTGTAGCAATAAACTAGGGTTTGTGGGAAAATGATGAATTTGAGAGATATGAGTGATGGAAATTTTTTAATAAGGTATATTAGGGATAGGGGAAGGTGTATGAACATCAGGAGACAAGTTTTGTTGATCATTTGGCCATCCAAGAAAAATTACCTTCAATACCCTAGGAGAGGGAAATGAGGCTTACCCAAGTACAACTGAAGCACGATCAAGGTGTAAAAATGACCCATTGGAACCTGAAATAATGATGACAACTCTCCACATGATGGTACACTCAGCTGAATGGTGACATGCACCGACATTCAGACAATTTTGAAAGAAGTGAAAACAAACCCTAAACCTAATACCTAATGACCAAATTTTACTTGAAGACTCACTAAAATGACAAAATTTGACCTTGACACCCTAAGACCACTTTGTAAGAGCGTGTTTGATCACTAGTGGAAGGCTTCAAAGACTGACACTAACACCTTGTAATAAATAGATTACAACTGAACAAATTGCAAAACTATTCTTTCAACATGTATGGGTTCATTTTGGATTACCCACTTCCATTGTATCTGATCGAGACACCCGATTTGTGGGGAAGTTTTGGTAAAGTCTGTGGGAACTGATGGACACCAAACTAAAGAAAAGCACAACTTTCCATCCACAAACCGATGGCCAGACCGAAGTAGTCAACAGGATAGTGATCCAGTTGCTCAGGGGATATTGTAGCAAGCATCCTAAGCTTTGGGATGAACATTTATTTTATGTGCAGCATGCTTACAACAGAGCAAAACATTCTTCTACACATAGATCTCCTTTTGAAACCTGTTTTGGTTGCACCCCAAGGTCTCCTTTGGATTTTTTCTTTGGTTAAGACACCACAGTTGAGGGACACAGTGATGTGGATAGAGCAACTAGGTTCAATGAATAAATCCAAGAAATCCACCAGGGAGTACAGGAACAGCTGGAAAAGAGCCAAGCCAAATACAAGGCAAGGCATGACAAGCATCAGATGGAGCATAGTTTCCAAGTTGGTGACCAATTCTGGCTATATATCAGTAATGACAGGATGCAAGGTGAAGGTAAAAAGCTAAATCCTATCAGGTATGGACCCTTCAAGATACTTGAGAAGATTGGTGAGAATGCTTTTCACCTTGATCTACCAACTTACATGCACATCTACTCAGTCGTAAATGCAGATTGCTTGAGATTGTTTGAACCTTCACTAATTGAAGATCCCGAAGAGTAGATTCAATTACCTTCAAATGATGACCTACTACCTGAATATCTTAATGAATTGCAGGAAGACACAGTTTTGGACACGAAGGTGAGAACGACGTGCATGGGAGATGTTGAGTACCTCAAAATTGGGCTCAAGGGTTCAAATCCGAGCAGTGCAAAGTGGATAGGGATTGGACAGGTGAGACAATTATACCCTCACTTAGTCGATGCTTGAAAACCAACTTTTGGTGGTCCAAAATCTTTTTTAGTGGGAAGGTCGTGATCCGAATTGGATCCATGAAAATTATCAAAGTGCTATGACTGTATCAAATCAGGACAAACTTCAAAAACTTGTGAAAAAAGAGATATCAGGAAGGACCCCTGAACAGTTGCAGTTTGTAGCTAGCAAGGAATGACAAGGACCTCAGTCAAAGCGTGCTGACCGAGGCCTATGGAGACTGCAGAGGATGCAAACTAGTAGTTAGGAAGTCCGGATCAGAAAATGGAGGTTGTTTCTGATGCGCACTAATCGAGCATCGGTAGGCAAAACCCCTCGAGAAGGAAAAGCCCCGAGTGCTCGGTCACATGGGAAGCCGGGAAAGCATAGGGAAAGTGCTAAAAGTGAAAGACAGGTCCTGCGCTCCAAAACCGACAGAATATGGGAGGAACTTTGGGCGGTAAGTGGATTTGGTAGGGGAACGAGTGATTCCACACACTGCATGATTCGTGTCCAGCGGATGAGAGAGAAAACCGCCTCTCATCACCGGTTAACATTCGAGCAAGTCAACCGCGCGATAAGAGCGAACATTGTACGATCTGTGGGCTCCAAATCTAACAGTAGAGACTGCACCCGAAGAGAAACCAGATCTAGAGGGAGAATTAAGCTGCGACATATAAAAGTCTGAAGCTTGATTTGACCGCTGAGTTGGTGGATGAATCATTTCACAATGTAACTAAAATACCAAACCATTTGAGGAAGAGATGGTGCAGTTTGTGAGAGGACAAGTGGCCACTTCCCTATGAGATGTTACACAGAGGCGATGATGCAGAGGCAAGGAACTCCAAGTGAACAGCAGCAGGAAATCCAAAGAGGCGGAAGAGGAAGCAAACAGTCAAGGACATCTTGGATTTAAACCATGAACAGACAGAGAACAAAAAACGAGCGAGCACTGTAAGAAAGAAGGAGATAGTGAGACAGAGAGACAGAACAAAGAATAAGCAAGATTAAGAAAACAGAGAGCCGAGCTAACCTGCAGAGTAAGGTAGCATCGAGCAGACAAAAGGCTTGAGAGATTCGAGCAATCCCTGAGAGGATATCTGTCAGGAACTGAGTACCAAATTGGACTCACCCCATTCAAGACTAGTTGAGGTTGAGACTTGGTAAGGAAGAGTCTGTTCACTCTAGTGGCTTGGGGGAATCCAAGAAGCACCCTACTAAGCATTATCTATTTCAGGAGACTCAAATTGAGCTCCTCATTGTAAAAACTCTGCTTTAAAGACACAATAAGAAAAGGCCAGCATTGAAAGCTGGATCGGAGATGTAGCCCAAAAGGATTGGGTGAACTCCTTATTAATTCGTTGTATTCTTGTGCTTTCTTATTGTGTTTCTCTTACTGTTTTCCATTTTCTAGTGTCTGTGTATTTTGCAATCTGATTGATCCGTTGCCTAAGATAACATAGACGCACACCAACACATGAGTTTGTAATACCTTCATTCATTAATTATTTAACTGAGATCACTCATGAGTGACTTTCAGATCATTAGGTATGACCTCAATCTTAAGTTGATGGATTTGTAAGGTACCGTTTGGTGAAGATAGAGGCTCGATAGACCCTTTGGGTTGGGACTTAATCGCAGACATAGCAGATAGCTTTTCATATCACCGTGATCGAGTCTAGAGGTTGACTTTCTTATTATTTACCTCATCATAATTCATCATGAGAATCTGATAGTCACGTTGACGAGGTGGTGGAGT
The DNA here is from genome assembly GCA_031772625.1 of Pinus tabuliformis. Classification (NCBI taxonomy): domain Eukaryota; kingdom Viridiplantae; phylum Streptophyta; class Pinopsida; order Pinales; family Pinaceae; genus Pinus; species Pinus tabuliformis. The sequence goes on from CM062816.1 coordinate 918,610,708, forward strand.
TGGTTGAGCTTCTTGACCTTGTGTAGGTTGAGCAGTTATGTATCCTTGTTGAGGAAAAGGGTTGGTAAGCACGACCAGTTGGGATGAAGTAGGAGGAGGAGGAGGAGTGATGGGTTGCGATCCTTGAGAAGCTATTTGAGATTCCCATGCTTGCACATCTATGGTAAATGAGGACACTCATAGGTATAATGACCATAGACTTTACAAAAAACACAAGATTTTTTCATATGAATATTCTTGTTCTGCTTGGGTTGACCACCCTGTTTCTGGATTACGGGATTAGGTTTAGTACCCTGAGGGACATTGGGTGGAGGAACCTAGTTTCCTTTATTACCTTGGAACTGATGGTTCCTATTACCCTTTCCCTTGTTCCTTTTCTTGGGGTTAGGGGGATTGGGTCCACTTTGCTAAGAATACACTTGTCCTTGTGGAAGAGGTGGCTGTTGCGATGGAGGGGGAGTAGGCATGGGGGGCTAAGGCACTGGTGCCAAAGGGCATGGAGTATTAGGCTGTGCATATAGATAATAGGGAGATGGGGAAACATCGATATAAGAAGGAGGAGAAATGACTGGACCTGGCATCTGTTGATGCAGAGGGGGATATGCATATGGTGTGTTGGGACCTGGATAAGGGTTTCCCTGAGGAGTTGTGGGGGAGTGATAATTGTAAATTGAATTGTTCCCTCGCTGAGGTTGACCATAACTCATCTAAGGTGGAGCATATGGCTGAGCAAGTGGTATGGTTCCAACTATGCCATCTGCAGCATGAGATGCCCCTGGTGCATTAGCAGCACCAGGCTGAGCCAGATTATGGATGAGAGTGTAAAAATAACCCGACTGGGAATAAATTAGATCAAATTTGAGAGACATTTTGAGTGCTTCTTCCTCGGATTGAGGAAAGTGTGATGTGACATATTTTTCTATGGGGTCCAACAATGATTTAAGAAACCAATCCATGTATACTCGATCTTCAAATTCATGATATCTACAGATACTCCTTTTACGCCATTCTTGAATGTGATCAGAAAGACGGGTGGGAGACGTTTGACAAAAATAAGTCAAAAGTTTGGTAATAGTATTATAACGGAGAGGTAACTGGAAATATGAAAGAAAGGCTATGGAAAGAGTCACTGAAGTGGAATGGGTTTCTTTGGGTTGGTCAACATACCACTTAATAGTATCTCTAGCGAGCGTGCGTTGGAAAAATCGAAGATGAATGGAATCTTCAGTAATAAAATTGGACGAACGCCACATATGGAAGGAGCGAACATGATTATTTGGATCTTCTCTATGATTACGTTAAAACTTTGGGATGTCCAAAGGGAATTTAGTAGGCATTGCAAACGATGTAGGATCATGGAGAAGAGGATCATTGATAAGCTTGTTAAAATCTGGGAGACTTAAACCAACAGCAAAAGGAAGTAAGGGAGTAGGGGTAACCACACTGGTTGGGGTTCCGCTAATGGGGACACCCTGGATAGGACCTGGGTTACCGCCCTGGGTTCCTGCACCCACATTGGTGCTTGACATGATGGTGACATGGGGTTGAGAAGACACGAAATCAGAGGATGAATGAGATGAATCAACATAATCAGAATTAGAATAAGAATCATGGATGGAGGACTCAGAGGATGAAATCAAACTTGATGGGGAGGATTTATATGGCCTAATGGGAACTAAGGGTGAAGCCCTTGAATTCTATGCTACAAACACCTTGGAGGTGCTATGGTATCTAGACTAAAAGATAATTATAGAAATAAAAGAGCAATAAACAACAAGAAAACACCTAGTGTAGTCATGCCAAGTGTAAACTAACTATTTTAATGATGTTACTCTAATACAAGCAAACATGTTTTATAAAAGAAAAATACCTCTATCCTATACGTGATCAAAATCCTCAAACAATCCTAGATCTACTATTTTACATGGCCTTCCAAAGAACTTATTACTTGACAGAATCTCATCGTCGTAAGCAGAGTTGTCCAGAGAAAGGTGGGGTAGAGGACTAACTGCTTCCCACAACCATTCCTATAAGGTGTTTTCCTAAGATTGGTCACTACAGTTACCTTTGTCCCATGGGGGTGGTCGAGTCTTGAGCTTCTTGGTAGTCATCCACTGCATGGAATTCCCTGCCATAGGTTTGGTAGCCCGAGGAGAACTACTCGCACGATGACCTAGCCTAACCCCCTCTGAATTGGGTTTCTGATGCACTCCATCTTTGACCATGGGATGGTGAAGGATTTTAAGCTCCCTAATATGTCAACTTCTATGTCTCAATGAAAAGTGACCGATGGGTGTTATTGGAAGCCTATCCCACTGACCCTACACCTACACTACAAAGATTGTTTGGCCCTAATGCCCAAGTGGGATTAATCTATGTGTGTTGATTTATTAAGGTGTAGTGTTCCATGTCTTGGATTGGTAGTGTTAACGAAGGTCGCATTCATTTAAGGTGTGAGTGTGTGAAAATGATGTGTCAAGTCGATGAGTTAATTAAGCATGTTTCATGATGCCATATGCTATTGAAAGTAAAATGTTGAAATACTATAAATAAATTTGAAATTGATAGAAAAACATCCAATCAAGTACACAGAACCCAAATCACAAGGGCTATTAAGAAGCTAAGCAAGAGAAGGAAAAATAAGCAAATCAAAGAAACAAAGGAGAGTCCAAAAATATATAATGTCAAGGGATTGGGATCTAAAGGCTCTAATCTGCTATAAATGATGCACACAAGCAGCAAAAATTAGAAGTGAAAAATGTTGCAAAGGGCAGGTGTGAAACTTAAATACCCAGGATTCTTAAGGGGGTCCTAAGGGGAAAAAGGAAAACCCAAACTCTAAAGGGAGAAAATGTAAACTAAGCCTATTAAAGAGATATGAAAAGTAATGGATTAGATTGGAAAAACAATGGTTGAAAATGTTGAAAACCCTAGACTCTTCACTCAACAAATCTTTTCCTAATAATGTGGAGGTGTACTCTAAACCCTAGGGGGATTTCTCCTACCTAAAAGAGACAAATCAAGTGGATCCAAGCCTAAAGGAGATTGAAAAGAAGAGATGAAGTATCCAAACTAGTATGCAAACAACATTCTCCATAAATCTATAAAAAATTTGAAAATTGTCTAGAACGTAGTTACTGACTTGGAATTGAGGAAAACATAGTTTTGGAGCGAAAAAGTGTGCTCTGAAGCTCACTTAAGGGGCTGAAAAGTGCGCTCTATTCTCGGGAGTCTCGGTTGGCATATCTCGCACTGATTTTGTCGTCTCCTACTTGGTTGGTACCTGTGACCTATGGAAAAGACCAGAAACCCAACATAATCCAAAAATTTGACAAAATAAGGTTTAATACTATAAATAGAAATTGAGAGAAAAAATAGCTGAATAAAACCTAGATTTTTTCTAAAACTTCAATCACCCAAGAATGTTGTTATTACACCAGTGGAGTCGCCATTTGTTGGATGAAAAATGTGTAACTAAAGACCTAGTGGAGTCACCATTTGTTAGTGTGAAAATTCTTGGAAGGTGTACCAAAAATACTTCACTTAAGTCACTAGGTGACAAGTGACCCTAACAACAAGTTGATGGTTGTTGTCATCTTAGATCTGAAACACAAATAGAAAACCTGTAGTAAAAGAAGATATAACCCAAAACAAAAAGCAACAATATAAATTATCCTGTACAATAACCCAATTGGAAAAACAATTTTAAATGAATTAATATTTTATTGATAACACCTGGTGAATAGGATCTACAAATTGGTCTGTAACTCCCCCTCTGTGGGATGGGTCCTTTGATATCCTTGACGCTTCAGACAATTAATATTCTCTCTCAATGTGAAAAACCCAAACAAAAGTGAAGATCTCAAAGTGGGAGCTCAAGAAAAATGACGATAATGTTGATGATGATTATGATCATGGTGGAATGAATGAAAAACCCTCTTTATATAGAAAAGTATGTAGTTAATCTTGAAAATGGAGAATAATAAAATATTATTGGCCAAATTCAGATCTAACTGCTTGGAATACTTTATTATATTTATAGGATAGGGAAAAGGAATTTAAAATGGTTAAATACCCTTATTTAGAAATAATTAACAAATAAAATGATGTATTAATTATTTTGCGAGAAACGAGAAAGGTGTGAAATCAAAATAATTATTAAATAATGATTTAATAATTAGTCTAATAATAGAAATACGGAAATTCAAATAAATAATGATTTATTTAAATATTCCTAAGGGATTTAGTCAAATGTGACAAGGAATAATTATTAAATAATGATTTAATAATTGTTCATAGAGAAATTAAATAAATGATGATTTATCTAATTATTCTCATGGGTCTTTTTATTTAAATCAGGGAATAATTTAATAAAAATGATGTACTAAATGATTTTCCACAGTGAAAATGATTTTACTATGGTAAAATTAAATCTACATGGTGTATTTTGATCCACCTAGTTAGAAATGGCTAGGTGATCATTTTTTGGTGAAAATAGATGGCTATATTGAATATTCACTTATAAATAAGGTTTGACATTAACCAATTCAAGGTGAGAAATCAAGGCTTCTAATATTGATCCATGGATTTGGATTGAAACATCAAGTTACATCAAAACAAATCCTAAATATCTCCTCTCTTAATAGGCAAGTGCAATGAGTAATCATGTCTTGGCATGTGCAACTAGGGCCTAAGAATTGATTTGCAAATGTTTATTTTTTTTATTGTTTCATGCATCAAGGTTAAGTTTTCATGGAGAATATCTCCATGAAAACGGTGATGGTCTCTCCCTTATTTTCTCCTCCTTCCCTCCTCTTCTACTTTTCTTTTATTGATCCATAAACAAGGGATTTATAGCCCAATTGCTTCACCAACATGGATCCTTGTAGAATTGAATTCTTGGTCATTGCCTCAATTCTATTCTTAAGCTTATATAGAGTTTTTTGTCTCGCATAGGCCACCAAGCCTTTGTTTCTCTACCCTTTATGAGGAGATCTATTCTTCTCTACTCTTCTAATGGATGTTAGGCTTTTTTTCCTCAATGTACCCTCTACTTTGGATGAGTAGCCAATGATTTTTTCTCTATGAATCATTAAAGAATATGATTAGTGGATGAAATCTACTCTATATAACCCATGAAATCTATCCCAAATTCCCCCAATAGTTCTAGAGATGAGATGTGTAGTCTCTAGAAATGTTCAAAATAAAACTTTTCTATTTTGTAGGTAAAAGGAAGTCATCCAAGTCAAGTGGATTCTGACCAAAGAACACATTAATTCAACCATATGTTGTTGGAATGAACCAAGATCTGAATGCAACCAATCAATAATGAATTAGGTTGACTAGATGATGTGAATGTCAACCAAACAATTAACATGTTCCCAAGCAAGTGAGTTGACTAGACATGAAGCTAAGCCGACCAAGAAAGTAAGTAAATTAACTAGGAAAGGTGATGAGTTAACAAGGAAGTGAATAAATTGAGAAACTCATTAATCATTACATGCGTTTTGTACAACCATTGTATGGTTGAGTATAACATCCCATACGATATATAATTGTTTCTTGATTCATTAATTTTTCCAAACAAGAAATAACTTTTATGGGGTGATATGAAGTCGATTGGGCTATAAATGAATTGACAACAAATTAAAGAAGTTGATGAAACTAATAATTAATTTTACCAATGGTAAATTCTAGTCTAGAGAGTTTGTATGGGTGTGGGGAGGATGTAAGGCCAACAAATAAGTGTAGTCAGTTAAGAAAACATGGAATGATAGCATATGGCCCTATAAGTCAACCTAGGAAATGAATAGTCATTCCAAGCAATGAAATTGAAGTATAGTGAGGGAGATACTAACCTCAACATTCAAGAAATCAAACAAAAAAAGCTAGTCAATATGGTGATTAAGTCAACCAAATAAGAATAAATTCACCCCAAGGAGACATGCAGTGAATTAGGTATGAAATAAACACTTAAGAGAATATGAAGCCATCCAGCCAAGTGGGAAATAACCCAACTAAATGGAAAACATTTAGGCAACAAAAATTAAACTCAACAATTAATTTAAGTGCTCAAGGGTATATGAACTTGAACAAGAACGAACTAAAATGCCCCAAGTAAGTGGAAAAAAGTATCGGCCATTAGGAAAGATCTAAATTGTATATAGAGTTTTTCAAACATTGGATTTAATGTCCCAACTATTGAAAACATCCTATCTATATATAGAGTTTATCAAATAGAGATATGTAAATCATATGAGAGATCAAGTTCTCAAACAACCATATAAACTAATTTAAAAATTCCCTACATATTTGCAATAGATAATTTTAAATAGCCATTGATACTGGACTTTGATGGGAAATGGACTATGGACATTAAAGAGTTATTATTGTTCCACAGTTCCATTAGAATTCAATTACAAACAACAATTTAAAACACATGGGAATCCATATTATCTTTGGGATGAAACACACATCAAAATGATAGCTCAACACTTTGAATTCAAACATAAGAAATCACCATGAATTCAAAATTTTTACCCTATAAACCCAAATGGAAAAACCAACTTCAAAATGGGTGCTTAGTCTACCATTATGACAATCTCTAATCTTAATTATTTTAGGGCTTCCTACACCTCGGTCCTCTTCCTCCTTGACCAAAATACCCATTGAGAATGAGAGTGAATAAGGAAATAGGGATAGATGGGGGGGCGGGGGAGGCCAATAGGCATGCCCCTTCACTTCCCATTCCCCAGACTTCTCTCCTATTAAATTTTCTTATTATATTTAATTATTTATATTCTTCTCACATTTTCATTTTTGTCTTATTTGACTTTCACATTTATAATGCTTGCATAGTTTGTTGACCTTCATGAATTGTTGGTTTAATCTTGCAGGTACTGAGTCTTGCACCCATTCATTAGTTCAAATCAATTTAAAATCATTTATTTTATTGCTTTATTGTTGCAAGTTTATGGTTTCATACATGTAGTCTATGGTTTCATCAAGAAACCTCTAAGAGGAAGGCAATGGCTTCTCCCATCCATTATCCTTCTTCCTCCTTTACATTTTATTGATTTGATCATCTTCATTGTTGTTTTACTATTGTAGGTTTAATGGAGAAAGAAAAAATAAAATGGCATCAAGGGGAATATATTTAATGAGTGGATCTAGTTCATAGGTGTGGCATAGGGAAGGTCCTTACATTCTCGTAAAAAAATATAGATTCAGATACTAGAAATCATCTATCTCTCATTACTTTCTTTTCCTTTAGTATTAAATGTTGATATTTATCTCATATTTGCATCATTCACTTGTTTTTGTCAATAGCTTATGCTAGTTTCAATTTAAATTGGCACATTTAATGGCCATTTTTTGTGGGAATGTATCTCAAGTACAATTCTTTTATTTTGGAAAGTGATCTACGTTAAGATCTCAAAATTCCCTTGCCATTTTCGATTTTGGTTTTTCAATATTTACCATTTCCTATTTCTATTTTTGTACACATTAAGGTTCACTAGGTGTTAGGCCCCTATACTACTAGTGTAACCCCTTATTGTTATTACTACAACCCACTTATGATATTGATGTACCCATGTAGTGCCCATATTGTTACTATTGTGCCCCATAGAAGCCCACTATTGTTATTATTGTGCCCTTACATTATTATTGTTATGTCGGCTCTGATTATGTTATGACCCCTTAGACTCCTATATATAGAAAGGAGGTCTTTTCATTTGTATCATCCAAGACTTGTTCATTTATGTAATGTAAAGGAGGTTGCCCCCTCGAATAGGCTGAATTCTAAGGCGTTGATCTATCTTTTCTATCTTTTCTTGAGCTGGTTTCATAACATTTGGTATCAGAGCTTTGGATTCTAGGGTTTCGCTGCTCCAAACAGGTCATCGTGGAATTTTCGCTATAACTTTTTTTCTGTGATGTTTCAGAAGTCGCAAAAAAAAACCCATTTGAGAAGAAATCTCGCTGAACCTTGGGTCCAAATTTCAGATCTTTTCACGCGATATTTTCGGAGATATGATCTGAGGAAGTGGGTCTTTTTGCAGACTCCTGAATTACATTCAAAATAGGTGACCTGGGGAAAATTGTCATAACTTTCTCTCTGGGGATCAGATTGAAATTTCGTAAGAAGGTACAGAAAGAGGACGGACTGTAGTTGCTTTTATATCTTTTTTAGGGCCAAAAGTCGAAAAATTGACACGTGGAACTTCATACAAGTTCGCTCTTCTGGAAAGGTCTATAATTAGGTCATCTTGGGAGATTGTGCATAACTCTTTTTTGGAGAATCCAATTTGGATAAGACTGGTGGCATTGGAAAGAGAACACAGATGGCTACTACAGGTAGCAATAACAAAACTTAAATATCCACAAGTACAGAGTTATAGTTGTTTCAAGTTCGAGCTCCGAAAATCAAGAAAAAGCGAGATGAGGAAGTTTGATGGCAAGGATCCGGTAAATTGGATACTACAGATGGAGGAATATTTTGATCTACATGGCGTACCACTGTTACAAAAGGTATGTATTGCATCTTTATATTTAGAACCGGATCAATTTTTATGGTATAAAGGGCCTTTTTCTCATAAACCGCTTGTTACGTGGTCAATTTTCATGGAGGAAATGATAGCACATTATGAGGATACAAAGAGAAACACCTTGTTTAGCCAATTGATAAATCTCAAACAAAAGTGTTCAATGGAAGAACACATTGAGGACTTTCAAAAATTGAATATAAGGGTAAATGATATTCCAGAGAAGCAAAGGATTGATGTCTTCATAGGTACTTTAAAGGATAACATTCAACATGAGCTTCGTCTTTGGGAACCTGATTCATTGGAGAAGGCATTCAAGTGGGCAAGAAAAATTGAAAGCGAAATTATGGAAACAAGGAATCCAACCACTCATGACTATAATTATGTAAGTTTTCCTTCTCCTAGCCTTCCACAACCTACAAGGGTGACACCACAACAATTGGAAGAAAAAAGAGAAAAAGGGCTTTGTTACAATTGTGATAACAAATGCACTAAAGGTCATAAGTGTGCTGAGAAGAAATTATTTTACATAGATTATGAAGAGGAGGAAGAAAAGGATCAAGAAACATCAAAAGAAGTGTATATACACCAGGAACCAACCATATCTTGTAATGCATTGGCCGGAATTACCACTCCTCAAACTATCAAGATAGAAGGACATATCAAGAAGAAAAATGTTCAAGAAGTGAAAGATCACATCGAGCATCAAGAAATGAATCCGATCATATCTTGTAAAGGATTGGAAGAAATTACCACTCCTAAAACTCTAGAGATAGAAGGACATATCAAGAAGAAAAAGGTTCAAGCAGTGAAAGGTCACATCAAGCATCAACAACAAGTTCTCCAACTTTTAAAGGATAATGCCACTTTGATGCAAAATCAAATGAAACAACAGGTAGATCAACATCGTAGTGAAAAATGTTTTGATGTAGGCGATTGGGTATTTTTACTCCTACATCTCAAGCAAGCTATTTATGAGAAGGAAATGTTGGCAATACTACATTCACTTAAAAAATGGCGACCTTACCGAATGGGAAGACTCTTCAAGGATGAGGATGTGGAAGCATTGTTTTGTGCTATTTCTATTATCGAACTAGATTGGATAAACGAAGCAAGGGATGAATGGAAGAAGGACGAAGAAGTATGGCCACTTATTCAAAAGTTGCAAAAGATATCAATTCAAACAATATTGTCAGAAATTGAAGAGGAGGGAAAAATCATATTGGAACTTGGAGCAATCATAGAAACAAGAACCCGACAACTACGAAATCGATCAATTTCAGAGTATCTCATCAAGTGGAAGAATTTACCCACTGAAGATTCCACATGGGAGGACAAGAATGTTATACAGAACCATCAAGAACTACTCAAGCATTGAGGACAATGCTTTTTGAAGGAGAGGGGCATGTTAGGCCCCTATACTACTAGTGTAACCCCTTATTGTTATTACTACAACCCACTTATTATATTGATGTACCCATGTAGTGCCCATATTGTTACTATTGTGCCCCATAGAAGCCCACTATTGTTATTATTGTGCCCTTACATTATTATTGTTATGTCGGCTCTGATTATGTTATGACCCCTTAGACTCCTATATATAGAAAGGAGGTCTTTTCATTTGTATCATCCAAGACTTGTTCATTTATGTAATGTAAAGGAGGTTGCCCCCTCGAAGAGGTTGAATTCTAAGGTGTTGATCTATCTTTTCTATCTTTTCTTGAGCTGGTTTCATAACACTAGGTATTCTAGATTTAGTTCAAATTCATGCTTTTAATGGCATATTTTTCTAGGAATGTAGCACACATAGAGCTCTTTCTTTGAGAAGTGAACTAGATTCAAACCCTAATATTCCCTTTGTAACACGCCCCCTACTATACCTAGCCCCTACTAAGGGTAGAAGGAGGGAGTTATTATTTATACCCAACCTCCAAAGACTAGTTATGGAAAGGGGTCTATAATTTTTGCTTTGTTTTTCAAACTTTTAAAAACAAAAAACCAATAGTGTCATTGAATTAATCTCATCAAGACCTTTCCAATGATATAAAATTTACCTCGATCTGATTTATAGATCAAAAGTTACTTCCCTTCAAAATTTCATCATTTAATTTCTGGCTAGAGCAATAAGGAGATGCCACATGGCATCCATGTTATCTCCATGTGGCAACCCCACCCACTATTAGTCGACCTTAGCAAATCTTCCAGTGCCATGCAATCATGGCCTAACCACATCATGAGGTTAACTTAAGGTCGGGGTCAACCCCTTTTCAAAAAATCCCAATGGCACACACTCCTGTAGCTCTGACCCCTAATCCATCGACCTCTCAACTAAAGTAGGCTCTCAACTACCACTCGAGTCCCAATATATCGACCTCCCAACATGGGGTTATGTCATGCTAATATCACTACACCACATGACCTCCTTTGGGGGTGTCACACATCATCAAATTTTGGCTTATGTGGGCCTACAAAAGGACCAAATCTGAGTGCCGCATTCCATGCCTACATGTCACCCCCTAGCCCATGTAATTTTTGATTTCACTCCCTAGTCCATGTCATTCATCCACATAGCCTGTATTTCTCTATCGGTTCCTGACCCATGGGAAAATTAATGACCAAAAATAAATGCAGACCCCCCAATCAAGTACTTGTTTCATCGACGATGGAGATTGGAATATTGGATGATTATGATGTCATTAGGTCTTGGATTTGCATAGGGGTTAATGCAAAGATGCACCTTGATATATGTAAGGGTCCAGATCTACTTCATCCAATAGTTGTCAAGCATCATTGGGTCACAACTTGTTGGCCCCTTAAGGGGCTCCTAATGACCCAATAAGATTTGGGATTCCATTTCCTCACCAATTGTGATAACATATGGTTTGGCACATTTAAATCTAGTGTTTCCCTTACCTCCAATCAATCCAACGACAGAGGTGAGTGTCATGAATCAATGACAGGGGTGCAATGTGGAACCCCCACCCTTTGTCGATGTCATACGGGGAAGGTTTTCACATTCAAGGTTCTAGAGCATGGTTCCTATGGTTTCATCCGACGAATTCCATATTTTTGACATCACCCTAACTGATCCATCATTGGAGGTTTCATGCGTACTCCCCCCTCCTCCCTGCTGACATCAAGGGGTGTCCACATTTCACCACATACATTGGATTGAAAACTATTTACAATTGTTGATCTCGGCCATGACTAAGTTTCCAACCCCTGCTTCCGACTCCTGGTCATAGGGCGTCTCCTACATCACATAGTCCCTCGCTCCATTTCTCGACACAAGTCTTCATCATATGTAGTGACCATATGACCTCGACTTGGCACAAAGGGTGTTTACATGATGCCAAAGATTTAACCCAATCCCCTTCCCTATCCCATCCACTAGGTCACATTTCTTGCCATGTAACCTAGGGTTGATCCTAACATTATCTATTTAATATATGTGTGATAATCATATTGGGTTGTGCACTTGATGGAGCATTCGATAACTCCGTTTTGAGGTGAGGGATTTTAAATCCTCGAATCACATAGGTTATATGGTTATAGGTTGACGCATAGCTGTGTGTGCATTTTGAAATCATTTCATATACAACAAGTGATTTAGATAATCCTGAAGGTGGTAATGCATACCATTATTCCCCTAGAACAGACATTACGGTCTCAAACATTTGGAAACTTTAGAGTACAAATTTTGTATAAGCATGCAAGCCTCTAGACTCAAATTTACGATCATATTAACACATAATTAATTTCAATAGAAGGATTTATGCATCCTTCGTGCCCATTTATTAAGGTTTTTGTAAAGCCTTGACATATTCACAGGAAATAAATATGTCCTTCAAAATATTTATACAGAGTATTTGCATTCCTCATTGATGCAGTAAGCCCCATTCCTTATTACAAGTGTAACATTTAACTAGTACCACCAACATGTACAATACATTTAAACATAAGAAGATTAAGTAGATACTTAATTTATACTTCAAAATGGTTTTCTAACTAAGAGTGAGACTTCAACTCTCCACCCAACTTTAGACAAGCTACAACCACATTTACTTGTATTTGTCACCCTCTATCCATATTCTAGTGTTTGAGGTGGAATTCTTTAAGAGGAAATTTAACCAACAATAACAGCTGAAACAAGATGTCACAAGGCCATACTGCCTTCAACCACTAGCTACAAAAACCTTCACTTATATTTTCCAAGCATTACAAACATGATTAACACTCATTCCAGGATATCACAGTACATAAGATTATAACTCCTTTTAAGGAGAAGAGAGTCCACTTATAGGGAAGTTTTCATCAACTGGATAAGTTATTGTTTGGATAGAGATCACCACTCTGGGTAATTCATTAGTGAGTCAAACACCAGAGATTTTCTTAAAAATAGCAACAAGAAATTCTAATTTAATTTTTCCTTGAATTAAATTAGGAATTAAATTGAAATTATATTCTCATAGCAACCTATAATAGTTAACTAAGTCAATTTGACTTAGTTGGCAAAGTGAATTTGAGTTGAAGTCTATCTAGATTCATGTAGAGTGATTCCTAAGTTTTAGGGGTCCAGGTTGGGTTCTTTTGAGTTGTAATTAATTAACTCAGTCTAACTGAGTTATAGTCGGATTAACTAGTTCAAACAGTTAGAGGAACTAGCAGGAGGTCTAGTAGTGGGGAGAAGCTTCAGTGCGGCTTCATTGCTCCACCAATTACTTGAAGATTCACACATAAATAACTCATGAATGTCATTTAAGAGGAATACCTAGTTGAGATTAGAGTACAGGGATAGTGTACTATCTGTTGTATAATTTTCCGAGTTGTACAGATGGTGCATGCAATCAGTAGAAGGCCTATGATGGATTACATTGTTGGGGTGAGGGATTTTACCAATTAAATATGGGTTAATGTAACATAATACCTTTTCCTTGAATTATTCTTGAAATATATTTTGCCAATAATTGAAAAATATGTATCCAAAACCATGCCAAAGAAAAGAGAAGAGGCCATCAACAAAGCTTAATAGTTTGAGATTATTTACACTCAGTTGGGGTACCTTTACTCCCTTCTACCGAATTCTCCCCGATTATAGTCATTTGGACAAGATAATCAAAGAGCATCATTCAATTGGAAACATCACCCAAAATCAACATGGAAACACCTTCCAACATGCTATAAATGTGTATGGTGGACAACCTCATTTCTAATAATTTGGTGGTCCACTCATAGCCCCAATTCCAACCAACATGGGATATTATCCTAATCAACAATTGCATTCTCAAAACCCTCCCACATAGGGTAACCAGTACCCTACCATGCAGATTACTTAATATCCTCCCATGCAAGGTAGCCAGTACCCTCCACATGTCGCAGAGGCGATGCCCACATCCCAAACCACTTACACCAACCTAAGCAAAGGGAACACTTACTACCCTTTTCCAAGACCCAACAGGTTGATCGCACAACTTAGCCTAATGTTAAGGTTAATTTCATGCAACGTTATTTCCCACTGCAATAATAGTCATTCGAACAACTAAACAATGTAAACCTTTCAAATGCCAACAAGAAGAAAGGAAAGAAAAATCAAAAGGGAGAACCTCGGCAGGGGGAACAACCAACAACAACCTTTTTGGGTGTTGGATGTGGGAAATCCCCTTACTCATAACCAAATCCAAAATTAGGGTACAAATAACCCACAAAAGCATAACAAGAAGCCTAATCTATGGACTAGTCATGCTTGCACTATTTGTGGTGACTACGTGATCCAGGTGGATATTGGTGCCACCCACCAAGTCCACTTGGACCCCCACCATTGTTCCTTTCAGCTTTTCAGTTTCCTTAATTGTAGCACAACTTACTATTTTTAGCAGTTTTTCGGGTCCTGAGTAGTTTTTCGGGTCCAGAGTTGTTTTGAGGCCCTAAATGATGTTTTTTGGGAAAAATGGGAGCAACATGGGTCCATGGACCGATGTTTCTCTTCCCAAAGTTGTAGTTCTCAAATAGATATTTCTAACGAGATATTGTATGCGTCAAATGGAGATCGTATGCCAAAGTTACAACCCCGGGAAGTTGATGTACCAATTTACCCAAACGGGGCCCATAGTTTGGTGTTTCATCTTCTATGGTTAGGCTTTTGGATGTTTAGGGTATTCCATTGTTTCTCAATAATAAATAGGCCTTCGATCCTCATTGTAACATAGTTCAGAGACATGTAGCCGCCACATCTCTTCTCACAGATAAGCTACCATTGCCCTAGCTAGTTTATTTCCATTGCTATTTGTAAGCATATTTCAATATTTTATATTAATGAAATGAAGTATTATTTCCACTGCATCTCTCTGTTTATGGTTATCTTTGTAATTTGTTACATTCCTAATCAAATCCGGATCAGTGGTATCAGAGCGGTCTACTTTTTCTCTGTTTTTCTTTGCATGTCCCCAACGAGGCTGGGATATAAGAAGTTAGGGCTTGAACTGGTCGAACCTTTGCAAGACCATCCTCACAAATCCCGACAACCTCCCATGGTGGATGAGAAGAAAGATGAGGTGGCAGGAGATCCTATCAAAATCTTGCTCGAAGAAGCCCTCGAGCGACAAAGGAATGTGGAGATGGACAACTTTGCCCAGATCCTTCAGCGGCTACCCAAAGGCGACGCATCGGTTTCCAACAGCTACTCTAGAAATGCCATGCCATTTAAGGTGCAAGTTAATTTTGAAATCCCCATATTCGAGGGTCAGATAGATGTAGATGCTGTAGATACGTGGTTAAATCTGCTAGAGGGTTATTTTTCTGTTCATGAATTTTCGGGTTGGGAAAATATTGTTTACGCTCTTCTAAAAGCAGCCCCCCACGTCAAGGACTGGTGGGAAACCTACTGCAAGCAGAAGGATGAAAGTATCGGCTCATATTTTAAGTCACACCCACCTAGAATTCATTCCAGGATGCCATCAAGGAGCAATACTACCCTGTCATAAGCTATGAGAATCAATACATAAAGTGGACCATGCTGCGGCAGGGAAGGGACCAAGACATGCCGGAGTTTACCAATCTTTTCCATACCCTTCGCACAAAGTTGGGTATCAAGGATTTAGAGCAGCATTTGATACTCAAATACCATGGCTGCCTGCACAAGTACATCCAGGAAGAAATAGAATTCCTGAATATCTCCTCACTCGGCACAACATACTAATATGTCGTCAAGGTCGAGCATAAGTTTAAATAGAAGAAGCTAGACTTTGGATCTGCGAATCTAAAGCAAGGGAAAGGTGCCCCAAAACCATAGAACAAAGGACAAAGCCAAGGCAGGGCAGCCCAAGACAACCCGCCAAAGCTACAAGAAAAGAATAGTACAACAAAGCCAAAAAAGGACACGGGAAAATGGTGTGAGTTTCATAAGAGCTCCACTGACAACACAAGTGAGTGTTGGGCCAAGCAGTCACTGGTGGCTGAGCTAAAGGTTTTAGAATCAGATGCATGTTCCGACTCTGAGTTAGAATGCGACAAAGGGAATGAAAAAGGGAAGTAGATTAACGATGCGGAGCTCAGTGCCATTGTTGCCACTACGAAGATCCAAAAGGAGGAACCCGAAGATCCAGAGGAGGAGGAGTGTCTCTTCCACTCTAAGATGTGGGTAAAGGGATCCCCGCTACAGTTCATTGTCGACAGTGGGAGCTAAAAGAATCTCATTTCATCAGAGGCCATGAAGTGGTTGGGCTTACCGAACACAACACATCCACAATCATACACCATCAGGTGGCTTCACCAAGGATGGGATATTTGCGTGAGTCAGCAGTGTCGCATTCCATACAACATCAAGCCCTTCACAGATGAGGTATTGTGTGACATTGCTCCCCTTGAAGTGTGTGATGTATTATTAGGACAACCATACTTGTGGAAGAAACATGTTGTGTATGAGTCAAGGCCCCATGCTGTTATTATTACTTTTGGAAATAAGTTGTACAGGATACTGGAGGTAGCACTGCCTACCGCCATCTCTTTGGTTACTGCAAAAAAATGTAGTAAGCTCATTTCCAAAACCGGGAAATTTGTTTTTCTGATGATACGCCCTCAAGGAAATAATAATACGGTGGCCACGACCTCCAGACAAGGTCCCTCGCATGACAATTACAGATGGACAAGGTCGTGGAGGAGTACGAGGACATCTTACCTCCCCCACAGGGGTTCCTCTGCACTGTCAGGTTAAGCACTTCATCGATTTAACCCCAGGTGCGGTGCTGCCCAATGGACCAATCTATTGGTGCTCTATTATGGAGAATGATGAAATCAAGAGGCAGATTCAAGAGCTGCTATAGAAAGGTCACATCCGTCCGAGTTCATCACCCTGTGGGAGCCCGATCGTGTTGGTACAGAAAAAGGATGGGACTTGGATACTCTGTATTGACTATCGGGCGCTAAACAGGATCACTGTCCGTAATAGGTACCCGATCCCATGGATTGATGACCTCCTGGACCAACTGAAGGGGGGAAAATATTTTAGCAAGATTGATTTGAAATCAGGATATCACCAAGTACCAATCGAACCCTCCGATGTGTGGAAGATTGCCTTTAAAGCTAAGGAGGGCCTTTTCAAATGGTTGGTTATGCCTTTCGGATTGACTAATGCTCCTGCAACCTTGATGAGGCTAATGGATGATATCTTGTGGCTATTCACCAACTCATTTGTAGTGGTATAGTTGGATGACATCCTGATCTTCAACCAGAGTTGGGAAGAGCACCTCCACCACATCCGACAAGTTCTCCAAACACTGCGGCAACACAAGTTATGTGCCAATTTGGAGAAATGCACTTTTGGCATGACCTAGGTTTAGTATCTGGGATACATTATTGATGAACAAGGGGTGCATGTGGATCTAACCAAGATCAAAGTCATTTGGGATTGGCTCTCTCCAACCACTCTAATAGAGCTTCGCAGCTTTTTAGGTCTTGCCAACTCCTACAGTAGGTTCTTGTTGGCATTTTCTCATATCACTTGGCCCTTGAGTCAAGTCACCAAGGGAGGAGCGAAAGCAAAATTCCTTTTTCCTGAATCTCAACAGAAGGCATTCACAAAGTTGAAAGATCACCTTTGCTCGGCACCAGTGCTTGCATTGCTAGACTTGCAAAAACCATTTGAGGTTGAGACAGATGCCTCTGACTATGCTATTGGGGCAATCCTTACTCAACACGGGCATCCAGTGGCATATCATAGTGAGACACTTTCAGACATAGTCCGGAAGTATCCCACTTACTATGAAGAGATGTATTCCATTTTGTAGGCCTGTTGACAATGGAAACATTACATTTTGGGGAAGGAAATGGTCATCCACACAGACCACCAACCCCTCCAATTCCTATAGACCCAAGGGAAATTTTAGAATGATCGCCATCATAAGTGGTCCACATACCTGCAACAGTTCCATTTGAATATCAAGTATAAGAAGGGCAACACCAATAATGTTACAGATTACCTCAGTCGACCACCAATCATGGCATTAACCACCATGCTCAACTCTTGTGGGCACGAGACTTCTGATTGGCCACTTCTCTACAAAAGTGACCCAAAATTAGGCCAAACATACTAGACACTCTTGGAGGGTCAGCATGCTCCAGATTTTCACCTCTAGGATTCCCTGTTATGCCACCTAGGTCACCTTTGTGTTCCTTCAAGCGAGTGTGTCAATATGATTTGGGAAGCACACTACAGTCGGGTTGCTTGGCATTTCAGGGTCGAGAAAACGGTGGCAATACTACAGAAGTATTTCTATTGGCTAAATCTTCGACAGGATGTCGGGAAGTACATTAGATCATGCACTGCATGCACCATTGCTAAACTGACCATCAAGAAGCAAGGCCTCTGTACCCCACTTCCTACCCCTAGTTGACCTTGGGAATCCATCTACATGGATTACATGTCAAGCCTTCCTTCCACTAAGCATGGAAATGACTATGTTTTTGTGGTCGTCGACTGGTTCTCGAAGATGGCCATTATGGCAGCCTGCAAGAAGAATATCATAGCAGAAGCCACTGCTAAACTCTTCTTTGAACAAGTGTGGGTACACTTTGGGATCCCACAGTTTATCATCTCAGATCGTGACAACAGGTTCCTCAGTACATTTTGGTCCAGTCTTTGGTCGATGCTGGACACCAAACTCACTAAGTCCACAACCTTCCATCCTCAAACTGATGGCCAGACAGAGGTTATCAACAGGATGATTGTACACATTCTATGCATGTACAACTCAAATCATCCATGCACATGGGACGAGAGCCTCCCCTATGTTCAACATAGCTACAACCAGGCTCTCCACAGCTCGAATGGCCACAACCCTTTTTAGGTGGGCTTGGGATTCTAGCTGCTATGTCCCATTGATGTGGCCATGCCATTTGTAGCTACTCATGCAGATTCGGCTCATGTCCAGTCCTAAACAGATAAGGCAAAAAGCTTCATTAAGCATATCGAACATATTCTCCAGCAGGTCCATGACATTCTAAAGAAATCAAATTCCAAGTACAAGAAGCGACATGATCAACATTAGATTCCACACAAGTTTCAGGTGGGCGACAAAGTCTGGTTGCATTTGCAAAAGGAACGCCTTATCGGAGCCTATCAGAAACTCAGATGACTCCGATATGGTCCTTACGCCATTACCAAGGTTGTGGGAGATAATGCATTTGAGCTCAATATTCCCCTATTCCTTAGCCTGCACCTAGTGTTTAATGTGGACGGCCTTCGGCCATACTTTTCACCATTACTAGACACATCCGACATTGCAGAACAGCTCACACCCACAGAGTTAAATCCAGATTGCATGGAACAGGCTATGACTGATAGGATCATGGACACACAGATCAAGCACACTCACCAGCAGAATATCCAACTATATCTAGTTGTTGAAGCAGGCCAACTCCTTCACCAGGGCAAGTGGCTCACTAGGGACTAAGTTCAGCAGAAGTTTCCTCATCTCATGAAGGAACTCAACGCAATGGGGACCATTGCTTCCTAAGGGGGGAGGAATGATCCAGATGGATATTGGTGGCCACCCACCAAGTCCACTTGGACCCCCACCATTTTTCCTTTCAGCTTTTCAGTTTCTTTAATTGTAGCACAATTTACTATTTTTAGCAGTTTTTCGGGTCCTGAACTTCCGAAGCCGTTTTGAGGCCCTAAATGACATTTTTTGGGAAAACTGGGAGCAACATGGGTCTTTAACATGGGTCTAAAGACACATGTTGCTCTTCCCAAATTTGTAGTTCTCGGATAGATCTTTCTAACGAGATATTGTACGCATCAAACAGAGATCGTATGCCAAATTTACGACCCCAGGAAGTTGATGTACCAATTTACCCAAACGGGGCCCATAGTTTGGTGTTTGATCTTCTAGGGTTAGATTTTTGGATGTTTAGGGTTTTCCATTGTTTCTCAACAATAAATAGGCCTTTGATCCTGATTGTAACACAGTTTAGAGGCATGTAACTGCCACATCTCTTCTCAGAGATAAGTTACCATCGCCCTAGCTAGTTTATTTCCATTGCTGTTTGTAAGGATATTTCAGTATTTTACATTAGTGAAATGAAGTATTATTTCCACTGCATCTATGTGTTTATGGTTATCTTTGTAATTTGTTGTGTTCTTGTTTAAATCCGGATTAGTACGGTCATTATACTCATCATTGTCCTCAACTCCTTGAGTTGAAGAGGATGAGAGAAGCCAATGGATAGGGGGAACTAATGAAAAACCTAAGATTATGAAAAATCCTTTTCCTCACTAAGGAGCAGTTGCCACACTACATGAGGCTTCCTATCTACCCTATGAAAACCCATGTTTTCTTGAGGGGGTTTGGACCCAGGTTCAAAGTTACCTACTCTAACCAACAAAACCCTACACTACTGGCCCTTTCAGCAACAACCCACTTAGCACAGGCTACAGTCTCATCGAAGGCAGTATTGGGGGATGCTAGAACCAAGTTTCTCCATCCAAAAGGCTATGTGACACGGGGTTAGGGCGTTTCTTTAGTTTTAGGCCTGATCTGACCTTGACGAACCCTTATTCATGAAATCCCCAAACTTAAAGTGATTTTTAGTTAAATAGACCTATGAACTTCGCGTACACATCTAGTTATGTATAAAATAACATATTACAGTAGAACAAGATCTTCGTGGAGAATTTAAGACAAAAATATAGATAATGTCCTTCAATTGTGGATAAATATAGAAACACACAATATATAAATTGGACACAAAATATCTTAAAATATTCATTATTACTTTAGATCTTCATTATACAAACTTCCTAGATCTTGCACACACAACTATAGGGGCCCACGCACTCAGCTGCGGACTTACCAAGGTCTCCACACACATAGCTGCAGGGGCCCACACACTCAGTTGCGGACTTACCGAGGTCTCCACACACTCAGCTGCAGGAGAATTCCCCTTCGCCAAAAATATAGAAAGATCATATAGACTCAAAACATATCAAAATCCCATTCTATTGATTGATACCCTTAGACTCGCTAAGACACCCTTTTATATATTTTTTCCTAGTACAATACCATGGTCCACAAACAATGGGTGGATCTCAAAAAAATACAAAAATTAAGGAGGTTTGACCTTCCTAAATCCCCTCAACTCCTAGTGACTTGCATTACTTACGCTCCTCTCCTCAAAATGTAGAGACCTTTACAATATTTTATCAAAACTTGACCCATGGGACCCTGTCGCAATAGGCCCTCAACACAAATATGTGACTTGTCCTCAAGTTACTCCACTGGTATGATTTAGATCTTTTCTTTAAGGCTAGTGAACAAATAATTCACTGGGTGAAGTGCCTCCGTGCATTGTAATGCCGCCTGCCGAACTTCTTTGACCAACTTTTCCGTAGTCGGTCCTTCTACTGCTAGGCCGATGTTTCACTGGGTCTGCTGCATACTCTTGAGTGTGCCTTCCATAGTCTATGAGATTTTACCTACTTCTTCTTCCCACGGCTACATCCATGTAGTGATAATCTACATCCTCTTTCGCAACTCCTCAATCAGTCCTTACAGGGATGTCCCCTCTTTCAACTAGGTGATTGCTGAACCGGGGGCTACTGCGGATTTTTCTATTTTTTCTCTCCTATCACAGAGGCAGTAGGCTTTGGCCTCAGTGACCTGGGTGTTGTAGTAGAGATTAGTCCCATTCACCTTTATGAGCTGAACTGCACCACCATCCTAAATATCCTTAATCATGTACAGTCCTATTGGTCACTTTAATTGCTTATTGACTCAAACAACTAAGTGCTACATAAATTGTCAACCCAAGGAAGTCTGTTTATTTCAAAGGAAACTACGCACTGTATGTGCTCAATCTCAAAAGCAATAGAAGTTGTAATAATAAATAAATTAGTCACACCTTGCTCTAAGCAAACTGAAGCTCCACTTTGAGTTACAGCAAAAACAATCTATTGCAAACAATCACCAAAGAATGCTTAAAAGAGTAATCTAATGGAAAAGGAATCAATCTGCAAAGGAAAGCACTAGCTATGCTATAATAGAGAATAGGACCCTATTCCCAAAGCAGGAATCTTCATCACTTGTTTCTGATTACCATGCTTGCCAACTCACTCTGTAAACTCAATTGCCAATGGAACACTCATGAATTAACTGTAGATGAACTAAATAATGCAACAATCAATTGGAAAAAACAGAGTTCAGTAACAATGCATAAGCACATTCAGTAAACAGAACTTTTAACAAGGTATGGATAGGAAACACACTTAACACACTACAAAAATATAATGGGTGAATCTTGTGATGAAGGTGGTCCTTGTCCCTCTCACAAGATTCCCCAAGAAACAAGAACTAGAAAGAAATGTTCAGAATAGTATTTTATTCATCCATCAAAATGTCATGTTACAAAAAGATTCCAGTTCTTCTCCTTCAGCTAAAAACCTTTCGTAGTCTGTTCGTCCCCCTCTAATGTAGATGTCTCCTCTTTTTAAAGAGGAGACATCTATTTCAATTGATTACATTGTAAGTCCTATCTTTAACCCAATATACCAAAATAGGGAAATCAATTTTCCCATTAAAAAAATGCTGTTACAATGGTTATGGTAATGCTGACTTTGGAATATGGTAGTTACAGCCAATGTAGTAGCTCCTTCGATGATCTTCTTCTGTTGCTGTCGAATCTAGAATGAAAATCACGACTTCTTCAGCCACATGATTTGCTCCTTGTTCTAATTGTTACAGCAACATGACCTGTAATAATAGCCCTACAGTCTTCGGGCTGTTCCAGCAACGTAAACTGCAATGATAACTATTTCAGCAACTATCCGTTTCAATCAATAAGTTATGAAAGTAATGTAATTGTATGTAAAATAAATTAAACGTATAGTAATGAGAAGAAATATTGTATACCTTTGGAAAAGTGGGTTAAAGCAATAACAAGGACTTTAAATATGGGTTGAAAATGGATGACATAATAGCAAAATATATGGTCAAAAAGGGACAATGTGAGGTCCTAACATCCCCCCAACTGAAAGGGTTGCATGTCCTCATGCAACTTTTACTCTGAATCTGAGTCTGAGTACTAGGACTTGCAGTGCAAATTACTTAGGCAGTAAGTATAGAAGGTGCTATCAGCCAAGTCTCTGAAACCATGAAGATTTTATAATCTTTGCCATGCTACTAGCTCCTCCTTTTTGGACAACCTAAGGTAAGCCTTATATTCTTGTGATGGTAGTCATAGAATAGGGAAATGAAAATGATACCCTAACCATTTTTTGGCACACTGTTGAATGCATTTGACATAGTTAGGTAGCCATGAAATTGTTGTCTCAAGATTAAGAGGGTTAAAGGGATGATATTCCTTCCTTTCCTTAGGAGATTGTTCCCAAAATAAGTTGTTTGCATGTAAGGAAAGGGATCCCTTGGCTTTGACATAATGTTGGCAGTATTTTAAGACTGCTGCCTATAACTGTCTGATATGCTCGATCATTCTTGGTTCTTTCAAAAACTGACGATATTCAGCAACGAAAATGGAAGCATTCTATGGCTCGGATCGAATCCACAGAAGGCGATTATCTTCATTGTGTCTTGCTGAAAGGAAGGCATTCTGCCACGTGAGCTGATTGGCAAGGAAAGAGACAAAGGCTCTAATCTGAATGTCACCAACTAGAGGGTTTAGATTGAATTTCCTATCCTCAGGGATGGCTTCATTATGGAGATACAGTGCACAGAGTAAATTTTGTTCACTGGGAGATGCTTCTATGAAGGTTTTCACAAACTGTTTAGGTGTTGATACCTCATGAGGTCTACCATCTCTAATTGCCTTTATTTGGAAGAACGCTAAGTGTTCTGCAAGAAAGAGAGAGTAATTGGAGGATGGTTTCCTGGTGGCCAGCAATCTTCGAACCAAATTAAACATGAGGAGTAATCTAGTTTTTAACTGCTTATTTTCCCTGTTTTGTGCACGAGACTGTTCCAAAACTTCCCAATTTTCATATATATAATTTTTCCATGATAATTTGTGCTCCTGCAAGATCTTTTCTTGCGACATAACATATTCCTTCTTCCATTTATCCATTTGTGCTTGAGTGCTGCTGGTCTGAGTGAAGACAGTTTTTGTAGGCCAGGGTTCAGTCTAAGTAAACACAGTCTTTGTAGGCTGAGATACAAGACTTTCAGTTTTAACAATCACAGTACACTAAGGTATTTGCGGTTTAACCTCTTTTTCAAAAATCTTTGAAGGCCCTGCTGGTTCTTGTGTAACAGCAAGCTGTCACTCTTCAATTGCAACAAAAGCAGATGTAGTGGTGGCCCCAGGCAGTGGAACTTCAACTATTTTATAACTAGCTTGATGATAAATATTACCACATTGGCTGCACATATATTCATTATACCGGTCTTTCTCTGTACTCTTCTCAGCTGCAGATGCTGCATGAGCTAAAGCATATAGATTAAGTTCTCTATCATAGGCTTCCCTTGCAATTATTAATTTTTGTTTATAAGCTTCGAGTTCTGATTTTAGAAACTCGTTTTCCTGTAGAAGGGAAGCCAAGGTGACTGGGCTTTGTGTAGCAGTGGCAGTTTCAGTAGCTAATTCTAGTGAATGCAGGCCTGTTGTTTCGCAGCAGCTTCATCATTTGGAGCCTCAGCAGGTGGTTCTTGTGTGGTAACTACTGAATCATCGGTTGGTTTTGTAACAGCTTCATCATTTGGAGCATCCATATTTTGCATATTAGCAGATGGTTCTAGTGTGGCAGCTGCTGACTCAGTAGCTAGTTCTTGTGTAATAGCTACAGTTTGTGCAATATCCTGGTTATCTATTCTTTTCTCATTAGCAGTTGGTTCTTGTGTAGCAACTGCTGAATCAGTAGCTGGTTCTTATGGGGAAGCTACATCTAGGTCATCTATTTTCTGTTCATCAGCAGTTGGTTCTTGTGTGGAAACTACTGGATCAGTAGCTGGTTCTTGTGGGGTAGCTACATCTAGGTTGTTTGTTTTCTGTTTATCAGTAGTTGGTTCTTGTGTGAAAACTGCTGGATCAGTAGCTGGTTCTTGTGGGGAAGCTACATGTTGTACATCATCTTGGGTATCTAGATTTGGTGGATCAACAGTTGGTTCTTGTGTGACAGTTGTTGAATCAGTAGCTGGTTCTTGTGTGGCAGCTACATTCTCTAAAAGAAATGATGTCACAAAATCCTAGGCATTTTACATTTCAGTACCTGACGGTGAGACAGGTAAAGATTCAGGGCCTTGGGACTGTGGTGGGGTTTGGAGTTTTAGAGTAATAGGTGGGGAATTTTGGATGGTGGTGAGAGTTGTTGCTTCAGTAGCCGTCCTTGTTCGTCTATCAGGTAAAAAGGCAGGGAAAATAGTGGTTTTTCTTTTGTGAATGGGTTTCTTTAGAGGAGGAGAGTCATCAGGGATGGTAGCTTCTTTGGTTGAGGCCCTTGTTCGTCTTTTTGGTAGGGAAGCAGCCTTTTCTTGCCTTTTTCTTTTTAGCTTAGTAATGGGAAGGTTATCATTAGAATCATCACTAGGAGTGTGGACGGTAGGAGTGGATGATTCTGCTAAATTATGGGATGGAGTTAATGTGGTGGGAGGGTCAATTGGATTAGCTGATGCGGGTGGTGGAATTTCTGGGGGGTCAGAAATGCTTCTGTTGGGTTGTGTTCTATTCTTTCCATGACTAACCTACGTAGTGAACCGGGGGGTTAGAGGGGGGACGGAGCCCCCCCTTCGTTGCACTGATTGCGCAGTGGGGGGGTCATAGGGGGGGCGGGTAGCCCCCCTCTACGGGGTCCGAGGCAGCGCCCCGATTTTTTTTTTTTTTTTTGGACCTTATATTAGGTTGGGTGAACCTACCTATGGTTTTCGGTCCATGGTTTTGGACGTGATGGTTTTCAGTCCATGGTATTGGATGTTTCGGCATGTATAAATATGTATTGTAACATTGAAAGGAATATAATGAAAAATCAAGCTGGTAGTCCTGGTTTTGGGATCCAGGGGAAAATCTCTGTGTATATGTGTTTTATGTGTTATGCTCTCGCATTGTTTATTTTTCTTTGATTTAGAATTCGTATGCAGGTAATTTATGTACGGGGTTAAAACCTACATTTGGTATCAGAGCTGTTTTGGCTTCAAGAGGACGCCTTTGTTGCTGAGGGGTTTCGCTCGGGCTTGTGGTAAGCTCTGTTCAGTGGGAGATCTGCAAGATCAATTCTGGTGGTGAAAGAAGATGGTGAGCAGTGGAAAGATAGAGATCGAGAAGTTCAATGGTCAGATTTTTGAGTTGTGGAAACTCAAGATGGAGGATCTGTTGGTGGATAAAGATCAGTGGATCGCAGTAGATCCAGGTACTAAAACAACGGGAGTGACCGATGAAGAATGGAATAAGTTGGATCGGAAGGCAAAGAGCACAATACAATTGTGTTTCTCAGGTTCAGTATTGTTGAATGTATCAGGGGAACCTACGGGAAGGCTTTGTGGGACAAGTTAGGGACTTCGTACCAATCTAAGTCTCTGGTGAATAAACTGTTCCTGTGGAAAAAGCTTTATAACCTGAGGATGAAAGATGGAGACTCGGTGACAGAGCATCTGAACGCATTTAATACTATGGTAAGTCAGTTAGCGTCTGTTGATATTAAAATTTCAGATGAAGATAAGTGCATCAGTTTGTTGCGTTCTCTACCAGATTCGTGGGATAGTCTAGTTATTGCAATAGGTAGCAATGCAACTGCTTTGCAGTTTGATGAAATAGTCTCAGCCTTGCTGACGGAGGAGATGAGACAGAAAAATATGGAGAGCCAGAATGGTGATTCCTTGTTTGTACGAGGACGGTCCCAGAATAGAAACAAAAATAAGTCATCGAGTGGGAGATCTAAATCTAGAGGGAGATCTAAATCTCCAGGAAAACCTGTAAAGGTGGTGTGCTGGAAATGCGGAAAGGAAGGGCACTTCAAAAGGGACTGTAAATCTAAAGCTCCTGATAAAGGAAAGGGATCTGATGATGCTCCTTCTGCAGAGGCGAAAACCACCTCAGATGAAGGTGGGGATGTGTACTTGGCTTCTTCAAGTACACATGTAGATCATGAGGCATGGTTGATTGACTCAGGTGCATCCTTTCACTTCACTCCCCATAGAGAGTGGTTCTGCGAGTATGAGAAATACGATGGTGGTGATGTCTTCTTAGGAGATGATAGGAAGGCTAGAATCATTGGTCGCAGAAAAGTAAAGTTGAAGTTGCAAGGTGGAAGGGTTAGAACACTTCCGGGTGTTCTGCATATTCCTGCATTGGCCAGAAATCTGATTTCTGTAAGCAAGTTGGATGATGCAGGTGTAAAAACAGTGTTCGAGAAGGATACTTGTAAGATGGTTTGGGGAGCACTGGTATTGATGCGGGGAGTTCGGACTAGAACTCTGTACAAGCTGAAAGGTAGCATTGTTGTTGATGGGTGCAATAGTTCTGTGGTTCCTGAAAGTGGAGCTGAAAATCTAGTGGTCTCTGGAGAGAAGACCATGCTGTGGCATCAAAGGCTTGGACATATTGGAGAGAAGGGCCTTCGAATACTTCATGGTAAAGGTATGGTAGAAGGTATGAGTAATAGCTCTCTAGATTTTGATTTCTGTGAAAATTGTGTATATGGGAAGCAGAATCGAGTGAGGTTCCCCTCTGGTGCTAAGAGGGCGAAATAGATATTAGAGCTTGTGCACAGTGATGTGTTTGGACCTGTGAAGGTTCCATCACTGGGTAAGTCTGTGTACTATGTATCATTTATAGATGACTTCTCAAGGAATACATGGATATATTTCCTTAAGAAGAAATCCGAAGTCTTTGACAGATTTAAAGAATTTAAGGCTCTGGTGGAAAATCAGACAGAGAAGAAGATAAGGTGCTGAGGACAGATAATGGTGGGGAGTTTTGTGGCAAGGAATTTGAAGAATTTTGTAAGAAGTGTGGTATAGCATGGCAGAAGACTACTCCATATACACCTCAACAAAATGGAGTCGTAGAAAGAATGAACAAGACGTTGATGGAAAGGGCAAGAAGCATGCTCAGTGGTGCTGGGTTAGGACAGGAATTCTGGGCAGAGGCAGTGGATACTGCATGTTACTTGGTCAACAGGTCACCTTCATCAACGTTGGAGGATAAGACTCCACAAGAAGTATGGACTGATAAGAAACCCTCTCTTTCACATCTGAGGGTATTTGGATGTGATGCATATGTACATGTTCCAAAGGAGAAACGAACCAAGTTGGATAGTAAATTTGAAAAGTGCATCTTTATTGGGTATAAGGATGGTTTAAAGGGTTATAAGCTTTGGAACCCAGTCACATAGAAGGTTGTGTAGAGCCGAGATGTGGTGTTTAGAGAGGTAAAAGATGTTATTAAACATGAAGTCCAACCAAAGGAACCTGAGAAGATAGAGTTTAAGCTAAAGGAGGAAGAATTAGACTGTACAATAGAGGAGTAATCAGAAGATGAAGAGCCACAAACTCTGGCTCTGAGAAGATCAATTCGAGAAAGAAGGCAGCCACAAAGGTATAGTCCATCTGCTTTATGTTCAAATTTTGCTTTGTCTGTTACTGATGATGATCTCAGAACTGTGAAGGAAGCAGTGGATTCAGAGGATGGACAACTCTGGAAAGAGGCCATGGTTGATGAAATGGCATCTTTGCACAAAAATGAGGCTTGGGATCTGGTGGAGTTGCCGGCTGGAAGGAAACCCATTGGCAGCAAATGGGTGTTCAAAAAGAAGACAAATGCAGAAGGGAAGGTGGAGAAATACAAAGCTCGGTTGGTAGCAAAAGGTTATTCCCAGGTGCTGGGAATTGATTTTGGTGATATTTTTTCTCCTGTTGGCAAGGTAACTTCTATTAGGTTACTTTTATCTGTTGCTATTGCTTTTGATTTTGAGGTAGAACAGATGGATGTGAAGACAACATTTCTTCACGGGGATTTGGAAGAGGAAATCTACATGAAACAACCTGAAGGCTTTGCGGTGAAGGGTAAGAAAGAACTGGTATGCAAGTTAAAGAAGTCTCTGTATGGGTTAAAACAGTCACCAAGGATGTGGTATCAGAAATTTGATACATTTATACGGGGACTTGGCTTCACGAGAAGCAAAGCAGATCACTGTGTGTATTTTAAATTAATTGGTGACCGTGTTATTTATCTGGTCTTGTATGTGGATGATATGTTGCTGGTTGGAAATGACAAAGAAATTATCCAGGATTTGAAGACCCAATTGTCCTCCAAATTCGACATGAAAGATCTTGGTGCTGCAAACTATATTTTGGGCATGGAAATTAAAAGAGATCAGGAAAAGAGGAAGCTCTGGTTAAACCAGAGGAAGTATGTCGAGACAATACTGCAGAGGTTTAATATGCAGGATAGTAAACCGGTGAAGGTTCCTATTCCTGTAGGTGTGAGGTTATTTGCTGAACAGTGTCCCAAGACACAAGAAGAGGAAGAGGACATGTCCCGTGTTCCATATGCGAGCGCAGTCAGTAGCCTGATGTATGAAATGGTCTATACTAGACCAGACATTGCACATGCAGTGGGAGTATTGAGCAGGTTTATGTCAAAACCAGGGAAGGAGCACTGGACAACAGTGAAGCGGGTTTTCAGGTATTTGTGTGGCACTAGTGATTATGGTTTGTGCTACCAAGGAAGACCAGGATTGGACAGAGTGTTGGATATTCATGGCTTTGTTGATGTAGACTAGGCTGGAGATCTGGATCAGAGAAGATCTACAAGTGGGTATGTGTTTAACTTATTTGGAGGTGCAGTCAGTTGGATGAGTAAGAAACAATCTGTAGTGGCACTATCAACTATAGAGGCAGAATACATGGCAGCCACTCATGCAAGCAAGGAAGCAGTTTGGTTGCAGAGATTGTGTTCAAGTATGGGGTTAGTACAGGGAGCTATAAGAATAGATTGTGACAGCCAAAGTGCAATTTCCTTGGCAAAGAACCCTGCTTATCATTTAAAGACAAAGAACATTGATGTTCAGTATCACTTTGTGAGGGATATGATAGAAGACAAAAAGGTGTTGCTGGTAAAGGTGGACACTTTGAAGAATACTACAGATGCATTGAAAAAATCTGTGAGCTTTGAGAAGTTCTCTTGGTGTAGAGAAACAATGGGCATTTCAGGGCTGGAAAAATGACTAAGCTCTCCTGTGGCCCCTTGTGGAAAGAAAACAACAAGTGGGAGATTGTTGGGTTGTGTTATATTCTTTCCACGACTAACCTACGTAGTGAACTGGGGGGTTAGAGGGGGGGTGGGTAGCGAGGGGGTCACAGGGGGGGTGGCAGCCCCCCCTGTCCGGGGGGTTTGAGGGGGGCGGGTAGCCCCCCTCTACAGGATCCGGGGCAGCGGCCCGGGTTTTTTTTTTTTTTTTGGACCCTATATTAGGTTGGGCGAACCTACCTATGGTTTTCGGTCCATGGTTTTGGATGTGATGGTTTTCGGACCATGGTATTGGATGCTTCGGCATGTATAAATATGTATTGTAACATTGAAAGGAATATAATGAAAATGAAGCTGGTAGTCCCGGTTTTGGGATCTAGGGGAAAATATCTGTGTATATGTGTTTTATGTGTTATGCTCTCGCATTGTTTATTTTCTGTGATTTAGAATTCGTATGCAGGTAATTTCTGTACGGGGTTAAAACCTACAGCTTCCTGGTTGCTATTCAGAAGGATTTTCAACTTGCTGAGGGATTCTAGGAGTTTGTTGAGGAATTCTAGCTGCTGTTTGAGGAATTTCAGTGGCTTCTTCGGGAATTTCAGTTGCTACTTGAGGGATTTCAGTGGCTTCTTAGAGAATTTCAGCTGCTGTTTGAGGAATTTCAGTAGCTTCTTGGGGAATTTCAGCTGCTGCTTGAGGAATTTTAGCAGCTTCTTGGGGTTCTAGGGGTGGATTGTTAGGTGGGGGAGGGTTCTGCTGAGCCAAACCTCTTTGAATTAATAACTGGACGAGACGATGATGGGTGAGGGAAAGGAGAGGGTATTTTACATGCATACAGTAATGTGACATATTCTTTAGACACCCAAGTAGATAATACGACATATTTAACAGTCGACCATGTCTCAAATTATTTAACAGGACAAAATCATGCTGATAGACTACCTGGTAGCAACCTTCGCAAGTGAGATAGTTCTTGAGAAATTTGGCAACCATTGGCCATGGAAGTGGTAATGAATGAAGTGCAACACCCCTGTCTTTGGCCTCGACCCGCTCTCCTGGTAGAAGAAATTCCTACTGTGTATTAAGAATGATGTGTTTAAGACTAATCCATCAAGTGCCAGCGGCTAGTAGGCCTGAAACTTGTGCTATATCATCCTCTAAAACCAGAATTCGAACTCCTTGAATGGTAGAATAGCCATCCCGTAAATTACGTGCAAATTCAAGGACTTGCTGTGGATCAAATCCCTGGAGTCTCCAAAAATAATCTACCCAACTAGTGCACTGAAAAATCTGATGTACCTCTGGGTGTAATTCTAATAAAGCTACCGAGCTAGGCTCATATTGAATAGCAGGTCCTACCATAGTTACCAGCTTCAGTAGAATGCACAGTGACAAACCGAGTTACTGCACCCGAGACAGAGTAAATTTGCAAATGAGTTCATTGAATAATAAGACAGAGATGGGGTGATGACACGTAATTGTGGGTAAAAAATGACGGTGATTGGCTTGTTGTGAAATGATGGCGTGATGATTTGATATTGCCCCCAACTACAGCTGGAATAATGAGTTTTAAATGTACGACGATCATGGTAATAATGTTGTAATCTTCTCATTTGACTATAGTTTAATAATATTTAGACATACAAATACATACCTCATGTTTTACCTTTGATTGATATTCGGACAAATATATAGTATGCATCGCTAATATATCATCAATGGTTATGGAAAAGGGGTTTTGAAAAATGAGGGTAGTTGTATGAAAGGCCTACATAATGATAGGAGAAGGTAGTGAAAGAACAATGCAATAGATGATTCTCACAACTGAAAGTAATGTATATTCATTCCTTGAGAAGAAATGGTGTTTCGGCAATAGGGAAAATGGTAAGAGTTAGTGTTTCAGCAACGGGGAAAATGGGGAAAGGTTGGTGTTTTAGCAATGGAAAAATGGATGTAAATTGGTGTTTCAGCAATGGGGAAAAGAATGTTGCTGTAAATGGGAGAAATAAGGAAAATGTTGCTGAAAAATACTTATGATAAGAATGGGAAAGATGTTGCTGAAAAATAATGGGGGGCATAAGGAGAGGAAAAAGGAAGAATGATCAAAATGGGGGAATGAATTGTGAATTGGAGTGAGATAACAATGCTTCACAAGATGAAGCTTAAATCTGCTTGCAGTAAGATTGTTCTTTTCAACCAACCCCCCTACGTCTGAGATCTGAAAAATAACCAGTAGTAACATGGAAACCCTTGATAGGGATTATTAGTTAAGAAATCTAATCTAATACTAAAAAGAATACAATGCAGAAATTAAATGCAATGAGGGGTAGCAGGCTCCCCCAAAAAGATGTAATGTAAATTTTCCATGCAGGTAGCTTTAAAATCATCTTTAGAAATGGGTTGCTAGTAGGGACGAAGCCTATACCCATTTACTAATAATGGTGTTCTAGAATCATCAATTGTTAGGAGCCTTACTGTTCCATCGAGAAAAACAATATCTATTTCATAAGGTCCCAACCATCTTGTTCGTAATTTCCCTTGAAAATTTTCAAACCAAGTCATACAATAAAGCCCAATTACCTTTTTGGAACTGCTTATGCTTAATAGTTTTATCATGCCACCTAGTTCTTTGTTGTTGAATCATAGTTATTTGATGGATGGCATCTAACCTCTTTTCATCCAATTCCTGAAGCTGCTGCAACCTGGTTTTCTGTGCATTAGTCAAATCAAGGTTAACATCTAAAGTAGTTCTTAAGGTTTTAATCTCAAATTCCACAGGAAAAACAACACTTTTACCATAAACCAATTCATAAGGAGAAAATCTTGTAGTGTTCCTCCAGGTAGTTCTATAAGCCCATAATGCCTCAGGCAGCCTTTGAGACCAATCCTTCCTATTTTCCTTCACTGTTTTTGTTAAAATAGCTTCTATGACCTTGTTTGTACTTTCCACCTGACCATTGGCTTGGGGGTGGTAAGGTGTAGTCATTTTATGATGAATATGATATTTTTGAAGCGTGGCTTTAAAACCATGAGAATTGAAAGGAGGTCCTCCATCTGTAACTAGTTCTCTAGGCACTCCAAATCTAACAAAGATTTCTTCAAATAGAAAAGTTAAAACAACTTCTTCATTAGCTCTAATAAGTGCCTTAGCTTCCACCCATTTAGTCATATAATCTGTACAGACCAATATGTAAACTCTTTGACTGGATGGAGGATTGATGGGTCCTATAAAGTCTAGAGCCCATCTTTCAAAGGGTTCAAGTATCACCTAGGGATTCTATGGCATTTCATCTCTACGATTAGGTTGACCCATTCTATGATAGCTATCACAGGCCCTAACATATTTCTTTGCATCCTTGAAAAGTGAGGGCCAATAATAAGCCATTCTGAGAATTTTACGTGCTGTCCTCTTATCAGCAAAATGCCCTCTGCAAGGGCCATCATGACAAGCCTTCAATATATCATAAACCTCATCTTCTCTAATGCATCTTTGGATTTCATGATCAAGTCTTGTATGGAAAAGACACCCACTTATCCAGCTATACCAAGCACTTTGTTGAATGATCTTTCTTTTCACTTGATGTGATAGGTGTGATGGTAGCTTCCCTACAACCAGATAATTGGCAATGTCTGCATACTAAGGTGAGTGAGCAAATACTGCAAATAAATATTCATCAGGAAAGGAATCATCTACTAGAGTGTTATCATCAGTTTCTATCTGAGAAAGGAAATCAGCAACTACATTTTCTTTACCTGGTTGATCTACAATTGTAATATCAAATTCTTGTAATAGTAATAACCACCTGGTAAATCGAGCATTTGTGATAGATTTGTTCATTAAATACTTAATGGACAAGTGGTCATTATGAACAAAAGTAGGGTAACCAGTAATATAATGTCGAAATTTATTAATAGCATAAATTACTGCTAAAAATTCTTTCTCAGTTACTATGTAATTAAGCTCAGCAGAGGTCATATTCTTACTAATGAAATAAATAACATAAGGAAGATGATTTTCTTCTTGTCCCAAGACAGCTCCAATTTCAGTATTCGAAGCATCAGAGGATATATGAAAGGGAAGTGCCCAATCAGGTCCCCTTAGAATAGGAGTTGTAGACAACTGATACTTAAGTTTGTCAAATGCTTTCTGGAAAAGATCAGTCCACTTAAATTCAACATTTTTCATAAGTAACACAAACAAAGGAGAAGCTATTTTAGAATTTTTTTTGATAAATCTCCTGTAATATCCAGCATGTCCTAAAAAACTTCTTACATCAGTTTGTGTTTTAGGGATAGGAAGGGTCTAAATTACCTGTACTTTGGATGGATCTACCTGAATCCCTAGGAATTAAATGAAGTGCCCTAGTACAATTCCTTCGTTCATCATCATATGAGGTTTTCCAGTACTCAAGGAAAGGTGAGCTTGTATACAAAGTTTAAGTACTTTATCAAGGTTTTGTAATGCATCTTCAAAGGTCACACCATAAGGAGTAAAGTCATCCATAAATATCTCCATAGAGTCATTAAGCATATCAGAAAATATTCCTATCACTGCGCTTTGAAACGTTGCTGGAGAATTACATGGTCCAAATGGGAGAACTCTATAAGAAAAAGTTCCCCAAGGACTAGTAAAAGTGGCCTTGTCTTGGTCTTGGGGTGCAATTTTGATTTGGTTATATTTGCCAAAACCATCTAAAAAGGAAAAGAATCTCTTCCCTAACAAACTGTCTAGAACCTGATCAATGAATGGCAAGGGGAAATGATCTTTTTGAGTGGCTTTGTTTAAGGCTCTATAGTCTACAAACACTCTCCATTTCCCATTTTTCTTAGGTACTATCACCAATGGAGAAACCCATTCACTCTTAGATATGGGGTATATAAACCCTGCATTAAGCAATTTTTGAAGTTCTTCTTTAACAATTTCCTTCAAATTGGGATTCATTTGCTGCTGGGGTTGATAGACTGGTTGACACCCTTCCTTGATATAGATATGATGAGTACATAATTCAGGAGAGATCCCCTTCATATCTGTATAGTCCCATGCATATGTTTCCTTGTTTTCTCGAAGTAACTTCATTAGTTGTTGTGTTTCAGAATCTGATAAGTTGGGGTTTATGTTCAATGTTTTACCAGGTTAGATTTCTACTATTATGCTTTTAGAGGAGATAGTAGTTGATGTTTGAGATGAATTTTCAAATTTAAGATTTTCCTGAGTTTTAGGTTCCAAAATTGCAGTCAACTGGTTATATGTTTCAGAAGTGAACGAGGAGGGTTCAGAAATAAAATTACTAATTACTTCATCCTCCGTGGTATCTTTAAGAGTTAAGGCTTGTCTGATAATCAAAATAGGTTGAGTAGCATTATCATCATAATCCAACCATACATAATGATCATTATTAATCATAGGTGTGGCATGAGGATAAAGAGTAAGCTGCTTAGTTTCACATCCATTAGAAATTTTCATTGAACCTGGTCTACAGCTGATAAAAGCATCTGCTGTAGCCATCCAGGGTCTCCCCAAGATTAGAGGATGTTCCCCCAACTTTGTTTTAGTCTGTAATACAACAAATTTAGCTGGGTAATTCCAAGATTCAACTGAAATGATTAGATCTTCAATGACCCCTTCTGGTTTGATTGTGGAACGGTCAACTAACTCCAGGATGGTTGGTGTCTCTCTAATTACATTCTTTAACTGTAATAGTTGTGAGGTTTCAAGGGTCATAATATTTATAGCAGTACCTAAGGCTACCAGAACTCATGAAACAATAGTTTTTCCAATCTGTACTGTAACCGTAGGATGACCGGGGTCACCATATTTAACAAGGGGAGTTTTTTCGGACATTAAAGCAGCTAGATCACCCATCACATGAACTGTAAGGGGATCTTTAGCTTTCCTACTAGGTTTCTTAATACAAATGTCTCTGATGGTTCTGGCATAAATTGGTACATCTCTGAGTGCTTGTAAAAGTGGGATTTTAACATAAAGATTCTGCAATTCCCCTAAAAGATTAAAAGTAGGCGGCTTCGGTCTCTTAGTGAGAGCTAGACACTCAGGGAATGGTGGCTCTGCTATTTCAGCACCTTTATTAGAGGGTGGCTCGACTGTTTCAGTACCCTTATTAGGTAAATTATTCTTTTCTGTCTCTTCTTTGTCAGAGTCAGAAGAGGTAATATCATCAATAATCGGCTCAACTACTCTCCCAGATTGTAAATGAATATCATTACACTGCACAGGGTAAACAGGAGATGTAGGCAGGTTCTGAATATCGATGACTTGCACAACTTTATTATTATTAGGGTTAGGGTTCGGTTGTATAGGCAGTTGGGGTCTTATTGTCTGATTATTTGGTGGAGCACCTAACGGTAGAGATAGTGGTTGCTGAAACCGAGGAAATTTGTTTGGGAACGAGATTTGTTGAGCTCTCCAGTTTGGGTTCCATTGATTAAAATAAGATTGCTATGGAGGCCAAGGAGTCCACATTGCAGGGTCTACAAAGGGAGGGTTTGTTTGTTGCATGGGTGGGAAATTCATTTGATTAAAGGGTGGGTATTGCATTTGGTTGAAGGGCGGGTAGTTTTATTGATTAAAAGAAGGATAATTATTGCAATGATTAAATGGCATATTAGAGTTCATACCTTGTCCTCGTGGTTGCCATTGCCTCTTTTGTGTCAGCAAATAAACTGCTTCAGCTTCCTCCTCAGTTGGTTGCAACGCTGCTTTTATTCCTAGTAAAGAAGGGAATTTTTTAGTTTCATGGTCCTTCTCACAAATGGTGCAAATTGGTACCTTGTCCAATGAGCATTCCCTTAGTGGATGTTTTTCTCTACATTTAGGACAGAAGATAGCCAAAGCAGCTTCTGCCTCTGCTTTTTTCTTCTTAACCTGCAAGGTATCAATCTGTGAAGCAAAAGAACTTAACATTTTAGTTTTGAATTCCTCAAGTAGATTACCTATTTTAGCTCTTGTTGCTCCTCCACTGGCTGATTTTTGGACTCTTGAATATGTATTATCCCTGCTTTTTGATCTATTTGCAGTTCCTCTTGAACATCTCTTGCAGAGGTTGACAATTTCATTGTATGATTCTTTAGATATGTCCCCTTTACCAAGCATATTTAGCATGTCTAAACAATCATCCCTTACCCCTTTCAATAATATTGTCTTAAGAATATCCTTACTTACATTGGGGTGATCGGATCTCAACAGATTGTATTGTAGTCTTTCCACAAAGTCCTCTAGATTTTTGTCATCCTTCAGAACCATATTAAATAATTCCTCCCTTTTTTCTCTTGTCTGGCAGTAGTCTTGATATTTGGTCAAGAACTTCTCCTTCATTTGTTCCCATGTCGTGATACCCTGACTTCCCAGACTCATAAACCATCTTAGTGCATTTCCTTTTAATGTTGCTGGAAATAGCTTCAATTTCTGAGCATTAGTAACATAATCATAACTTCTACACAATATATCAAACTCAAAAAGAAACTCATCAGGATCCTCAGAAGATAAACCATGGAAGTTAGGTAAGGCTGAGAGTGGGATATTCTTCATAGGAGTTGCCCCCCTAGGAAGATCCCCAATAGGAAATCCCAACGTAGAGAGAGAATTTTCCCCTCTTCCTTCCTGTCTTCCATTATAGAATCCTTCATTATTCTCTTCCATTGGTTTCTCTCCCACTGCACTTGCTCTGTCTTCAATGTTTTCTGTTAGCTCCTCAACGTCCTTAACTGGTTCCTCAACGTCCTCAATTGATCCCTCAATGTCTTCAGCTGGTTCCTTGAAATCTTCTGCTGATTTTTCAATTTCTTCTACTATTTCCTCAACTTTTTCAGGACCCACAACTTCCTCTATTTCATAGTTTGTTTGGAGGGAGAGCTGAGGCTTGGGCTTCCGAGAGCTCAGCCTCTGAGAAGTTTCAACCTTTGATATAATATCATCAATAAAGGTCTTTCTTCCTCCTCCTTTACCCTTGCCACCTGTATGGTTTTTTTTCTTGCGTCCTCTCATGCACTCTGCATATCTAAAAGAAAAACGTTAATTCTTTTTGAAATCTACAATTTCCTTCCCCAGCAACGGTGCCAAAATGTTGGTCACTTTAATTGCTTATTAATTCAAACAACTAAGTGCTACATAAATTGTCAACCCAGGGAAGTCTATTTATTTCAAAGGCAACTACGCACTGTATGTGCTCAATCTCAAAAGAAATAGAAGTTGTAATAATAAATAAATTAGTCACACCTTGCTCTAAGAAAACTGAAGCTCCACTCTGAGTTACAGCAAAAACAATCTATTGCAGACAATCACCAAAGAATCCTTAAAAGAGTATTCTAATGGAAAAGGAATCAATCTGCAAAGGAAAGCACTAGCTATGTTGTAACAAAGAACATGACCCTATTCCCAAAGCAGGAATCTTCAGCACCTGTTTCTGATTACCATGCTTGCCAACTCACTCTGTAAACTCAATTGCCAATGGAACACTCATGAATTAACTGTAGATGAACTAAATAATGCAGTAATCAATTGGAAAAACAAACTTTAGCAACAATGCATAAGCACATTCAGTAAACAGAATTTTAACAAGGTATGGATGGGAAACACACTTAACACACTACAGAAATATAATGGGTGAATCTTATGATGAAGGTGGGCCTTGTCCCTCTCACAAGATTCCCCAGGAAACAAGAACTAGAAAGAAATGTTCAGAACAGTATTTTATTCATCCATCAAAATTTCATGTTACAAAAAGATTCCAGTTCTTCTCCTTCAGCTAAAAACCTTTCGCAGCATGTCCGTCCCCCTCTAATGTAGATGTATCCTCTTTTTAAAGAGGAGACATCTATTTCAATTGATTACATTGTAAGTCCTATCTTTAACCCAATATACCAAAATAGGGAAATCAATTTTCCCATTAAAAAAATGTTGTTACAATGGTTATGGTAATGCTGACTTTGGAATATGGTAGTTACAGCCAATGTAGCAGCTCCTTCGATGATCTTCATCCGTTGCTGTCAAATCTAGAATGAAAATCATGACTGCTTCATCCACGTGATCTGCTCCTTGTTCTAACTGTTACAGCAACATGACTTATAATAATAGCCCTGTAGTCTTCGGGTTGTTTCAGCAATGTAAACTGCAATGATAACTGCTTCAGCAACTATCCGTTTCAATCAATAAATTATGAAAGTAATGTAATTGTATGTAAAATAAATTAAACGTATAGTAATGAGAAGAAATATTGTATACCTTTGGAAAAGTGGGTTAAAGAAATAACAAGGACTTTAAATATGGGTTGAAAACAAATGACATAGTAGCAAAATATATGGTCAAAAAGGGACAATGTGAGGTCCTAATAGGTCCTAGCCAATGCATTTGAAATTTCCCCGAAATTTGGTAAACTTGTGGTCATACATCAGGACCAAATCACCATTCTTTAAAGTGCACTACTTAATGTGATGATTGTTTCATGCCTTTTCTCTAACTTTCTATACCTGATGATGAAATCCAACCAAAAAGCGGTCTTCCTCTAAGCAAGCAGCTATGCTAGGCGTTCCTCCATTACGTCGTGATCTTCCAACTCGGTTACTGCTACGAACTTGAGGCTGGGCACTATGTATTCCATCAGCATTACTGCTTCTTGTCCGTAAACTAGTCAAAAGAGTGTTTTCCTAGTCAATTTATTATAGGTAGTCCTATATGCCCATATAACCGTTGGTATGCACACATCCCAATCATTCCTATTAACATTATATACCTTTGTGAGGGCATTCTCCAAGATCTTGTTGAAATCTTCGATAGTTCCATTCGCTTGGGGATGATATGGCATACTCTTCTGATGGTACATCTAGAACTCTTCGATTAAAGTTGCAATTGTCTCGTTCAGGAAATGTGAACCTCTATCACTCATCAGAATCTTCAGGCATCCAAACCTTGACAGAATAATCTCAAATATGAACTTCAGAGCAGTGTCTGCGTTGCAATCCTTCACAGGTTGTGCCTTAGCCCACCTGGTTAAGTACTCCATTATAGTGATAATATAACATGATCCCATCTTCTTCCCTGGTGGCTAAATAGGTCCAACAAAGTCAATTTCCCATTTATCAAATGCTTTTAGTGTGACTTATGGATTTAATGGAAGTTCATCCCTTTGCGATGGTCTCTTGGTCCTTTGATAAATATCACACGCATTGTAATATTCCTTGGAATCTTATGTACTGTCAACCACCATAACCCTACTCGTACGATCTTCTGCGTAGTTGTATTATCTGCATAGTTTCCTCTAGTGACACCACCATGTGTTGCAGCTAGAATACTATGTCTTTCATATCCAGGCACATATCAGTGTAAAACTTCATCCGACCCCATCTTATATAATTGTCCTACAATCACAGAAAATTTTTTAGCCCCTACAACTAATTCCTTCTTCTGTTGTGTCATATAACCTTTAGGGGATAGGCAAGTAGCTAAAAACTAAATAATCTCTGAAAAATGGTCATCGGCAACCTTGATAGCAAAGAGTTGCACATCAGGTAATCCTTTATCAATATTTGTAGGTTCTTTACCATTTTCGATCTGAGAAAGGTGCTCTAGTCTAGCATTCAATCTCCCAACTTCATCACCACTTCAAAATCATATTCTTGGAAAAGGAGAAACTACCTACAGATTCCCCCCCCCCCCCCAAAACAGGCTTATTGACCAGTTACTTCAATGAAAAATGGTCCATGTACATCTTAAAGTGCACACCTAGTAGGAAATGCTTGAATTTTTGTAGTGCATGAACAATGGCCAATCCTTCATGCTCTATGGTTGATTAGTTCTTCTCAGCCTTAGATAGTTTTTTACTATCGCACCGATCTACACATATGCCTTAATAATAAACTTCCTATAGTACCCAGTATGACCCAATGTTGAGCATAGTTGCTTTACATTCCTAGGGGGCTCCATATTGATAATTACAACGATCTTAGCAGAGTCTAGCATCAATACCTATTAACACACAACATGGCCTAACAATATTCCATAAGGTACAAAAAAAATTCATTTATTCAAGTTCAAGGATATCTGATACTTCCTACATGTATCCAACATCAGGCGCAAACTAGAGACATGTTTCTTGACGAACCCAAACACTGTCCAGTCATTGAATTATACATCCAAAAACTTATGAATGAATTCCTTGAATGTTGCGACAACCACCCTTGAGAAAATCGCAGGAGCATTTTTTAGTCTGAAGGACATGACTATATATTGGAACGAGCCTGATTCTATAGCAAAGGTAGTCTTACTTCTATCCTACGGTGCAATCTTAATTTGGTGGTATCCCGAGAATCCATTTGTAAATGAATAAGCTTCATGTTTGGCATAGGGAATGGGTCATGTATGCATGCATCTTTCAACTTCCGTAGATCATGATATCACCCTTCATTTTCCTCTCTTGGACCACCATAGGACTGACCCATTCAGATTCTTCTATAAGCTCAATTATTTTGGCTGTGAGCATATTATTGAGTTCCTCCCTTACCTTTTCATTGTATCTGAGATTCAACCGATATGGGCATTGCTTAACTAGCTTTGCATCATCTTTTCGATTGATCGTCATCATACTCAAATCTCCTACTATCCCTTTCAAGTCAGAGAACTTAGTTGGAAATAAATCCTGATATTCATGTAATAATTCAATGACCTTATCCACTGTATCTTCATCCCAATAGTCGCCAATGTTCACAAATTTTGGTTCTGCTTCTGAACCAATTTTTACCTGTTTTGTGCATACCAGTTGTGAAATATTAGGGATCTTTGCATTAGGTCCACCAACTTCGCGTTGTCCCTCTAATTCAGGGATATTAATATTATGTGGATCCTCATCACCTTCCTCTACAACGACATTTTAGCATTCTAAAGAATGTCTTAGCTGTGTACTCCAGTCAGGATGTACCCATGTGATAGGATCTATGGGTGCTTGGAAGATTGTTGCCTTAATTTCCTGAAGTGCTTCATCAATGCATTCGAACCCATCTTCAAAACTAAAAGTTAGCAAGAAACTTTCCTTCATCCCAGTGGTCTCGTGTCGCAACTCCGTCTCTAAATATAGTTCCTTGGGATAACATCCAAGGTATGAATAATGATATGCACCCACTCAAGTTGAGGTATCTCACCCCATGCCTTAGTCCATTGCACCAGATGTTCATGCGGATCATCCTTCCCTATGTATTTTTCAGTGATTTGGGTGTTCGTGTAGCCAAACATTGATCACATCATTCTACGATATTCCTTCCAGTTGAAAAAATTATCCTTGTGCGTACCCCACCGTCTTGCAGATGTAGCTATTAATGCTAGATCTAAGGCTTGGAACCGATGTTCCTCTGGTATATCCATTTCAAAATTATCAAGAAATATATTGACATCATCCAAGCCATCATAATAGGGTAACTTATGTACCTCAGTAGATACACAATTTAGCGACTTTGTAAGCCGATTACATCACAACATAGATACCTCATGCAACCCATTATGCCATTTTTTTAACTCTTCGTCTAAGTCTGATTGGAAAGAACATTCCTTCTCCCAATTGATCCTTCTATCCGTAGTGGGATTGATCCAATCTTCATTTCATGCAATTAGCTTATATATGTGCTCAATTTCTTCATCTTCATAATAGTCATGGTTCGGTTCTATGCATCGCTCACCTTCAGTTGGATCTAATGG
The DNA here is from genome assembly GCA_031772625.1 of Pinus tabuliformis. Taxonomy (NCBI): domain Eukaryota; kingdom Viridiplantae; phylum Streptophyta; class Pinopsida; order Pinales; family Pinaceae; genus Pinus; species Pinus tabuliformis. The sequence goes on from CM062816.1 coordinate 918,653,635, forward strand.
GACAATTACTCAAAGCTCATTCTTTTCAAATACCATGCTTCACTTCTTTAAGTTAATGATTGCATTCATGTCAAAGGCCCAATCAATCCTGAGCAACGCTGGGTATGGATTACTATCATCAATGATCTCAATAACTTCAAAATCAGCCACTGCTCTTGTGCCTTCAATATCTACAGTTACTCCATGCAGGCACCCCATTGGAATTATCTTTTGCTGATTCGCCATGTGCAGCTAAATTGGCGACCACTGTAACTTAGGCTTTCCCATATGTTCCCAAGTTTTATTCGACGGTACGTCAGAATCAAAGCCCAAGTTTAGGATTACCTAATCCATTTCGAAATCACCAATCTGTGCAATCAACCACATCTCCCTACTAGTTGTCTTCTTTCTTTGATTCACCTTATTGACTACGCATTTTTCTGGTAATGGCTTATCCTTGTTGGGAGAGTTATCTATTAGTTCTTGCAATCCTTCTACTGCCTTCTGATCCTGTAATAACTTCATGCAGGTTTGTTGAAATGATTTGACAACATGTGATCTGAACCCTATGTCATATTATCTTCTTTAGGTTTCTCCTTTCATGAGACTATCAACATCTGGTTCTGAGACTTAGGAGCACCTGGATCCATAAAACTCTTTCTTTCCTCCATGAACATCTCTTTTTCTCTATGTAAATCAAACCCAAAATTATTCTCACTGACTTTTCGAGACCATGAATCTGATTCTGGTTGTTTGCCTTTGACCTTGTCTTCACCAATGGCTACAATGCTACGAGTGACTATGTTGATAATGGGATCATCTTCACGTGGCTCGAATCTCATCATCTAAATATTCTATGTCAGCTATTGGTTCTTCTTCTCCTGCACATTATTGACAAGAAGGGTGCAATTGATTCTGACAGTCACAGGCAAAGGGTCCCTGTTCTATGCAGTTGTAGCAAATAATCTATCCTTGACCTCTTCCAACTCCTCCTCCTTGTCGTCTTCCCCATCCCAGGAATCCTCCCGCGAGCTGTAGGTGAGCCTTGATCATTCTATGCGTAGTTTTTAGCCTGCATTCTATACAGCAGAGTCATGTCCATCATTAGTTCATAGCTTTGAAAATTCCTTTTATCATGACCAACCAATCTACAAAAGTTACAAAAATTAGCTTTGGAGATATATAAATTTTTGTAATAGGGAGCAATTATCTATCAAATGTTGTCCTGATACTTGGTAGATGCTACACCAAGTACTTCCACCGGTGCTTGATCCAGCGGAATATTCTGGCTTCAGCGGGTTAGGACCTCTCGCGTCTGTGTAATCTCGAAATACAGGGCACTGATCCTTATGACGAACTTCAACCTTGCACTTTGTGCACTAAACTTCAGAACATGTCTCAAACTTAATCTCCTTTCCCTTCTTCAGATCTTGTAGCTCCATATGCAGCCTTTCTAGCTACGATTGGATTTGCTAAACTCCTATATTTGTATACTAGATCAGCGAAGCTTCTAGCTTCATCACAATTTCCATCGCCTCGACATGAGACCCAATCTTCTGTTGAGATACTGGCAATCTTAAGTGAGGTAATACCGAAGCTATATACTAGTCCCTGTGTTCATCTAAAATCTGAAGGTTAGCTTAACTCAGTAAGCACTTCAGTCACTGATCTATATCCCACACAGACTCATTAACCCTATGCTTGATCTCCTTGATTTCGGTCACACACTGAGCTTGCGACTTCGACTTCCTAAATTCCACATTTAGCGCATCCTTTATGTTATCAAATGAAGAAGTTGGATGAGTTGTACTATAGCTGATGTACCAGGTAAGCGCTCTGTCCTATAGTGATATAACTAGTTGCGCTTTCATCATGTCATCATCGTTGATCTACTTTGCTTTCCACAAAACCTCTGCAATGAACCAAAACTAATCGGGATCCTCTGATCCATGACCCCTGAATACAAACATTTTCACTATATTCGCCATACTGAATAGTGGTGGTGAAGGTGGAGGTGGAGGTGGAGGTGTAGGTGTAGGTGTATGAGGCAAAGGCAAAGGTAAAGGTGGAGTGAATGGATGTGAAATTCTAGAAGTAACCTGATCTACTATCTACGCCACACCCCTGGGCGTACTAGGGATATTTCTTTCTTCCTCACTTTCAGATTCTCCCAATAAAGGGCTTTATTTGCTTTCGATGAATTTGTCTAGATCTACTATGAATCACTTTCCACTTCGTGTAGATCCAGTCTAACCCCTCTACAACATTAAGGTAAAGGCATAATCCCTTTTTCACACAAAAGAATCTTAGTCCATGTTTTTAGCAATTTTAAGTACTTACCTCTCGGACCCTTAAAGAACCACCATTCAACTTCACTATAAGACACAGATATATCTATTACAAATTTAGTGATGAAACCTACCCAAGATACTATTAATCCAGTAATCAGACACCCTCACAACCTTATGACCAGATCCCTCAAGAAGTTTGACTAATTCTGGAGTCCACACTATAGGATCATTAGTGTTTCCAAGTAGGTTCGCTATTCTCTAATTTGGACAACCACTCATGTAATTCGCAAGGGAACGTCGAAAAGAAAACTTCATGTACTTCTTTGTAGAGATACCTTTATAACCACTTTTCTTTTGACAAAAGTAGATTCCTATTCTCCTAAGCTGCAAACTCATGCAACTTCTGATCTATCCACTTCTCGATTTCCTTCTTAGTTGGTATCCACTTATTCCACATCACACGTCCCTCAGATAGATCCCAGTCTTAGAAACATAACCATTTGTTGGCTTGAGGAGGTTTGGACCCAGGTTCAAAATTAGTTGCGCTTACCAACAAAACCCTACACTACCGGCCCTTTCGGCAACAACCCGCTTAGCACAGGTTGTAGTCTCACCTGAGGTAGTATTGGGGGATTCTAGAACCAGGTTTCTACATCCAGAAGGCTATGTGACATGGGGTTAGGTTGTTTGTTCAATTTTAGGCCTAATCTGACCTTCACGAAGCCTTATTCATGAAATCCCCAAACTTAAAGTGATTTTCAGTTAAACAGAGTTATGAACTATGCATAAACATCTAGTCATGTATAAAATAACATATTATAGTAGAATGAGATCTTCATGAAGCATTTAAAACAAAAATATAGATAATGGCATTCAATTGCGCATAAATACAGAAAACACACAAGTATATAAATTGGACACATAATTGATTCAAATATTATTTATTACTTCATATCTTCCTTATACAAACTTCCTGATCGTATGCACACAGATGCAGGGGCCCGCACACTCAATTGCAGGGGCCCGGGCACTCAGATGCAGACTTACCAAGGTCTCCGCACACTCAGCTGCAGGAGCCTTCCCCTTTGCTAAAAATACACAAAGATCGTACATACTCAAAACATATCAAAATCCCATTCTATTGATTGATACCCTTAGACTCCCTAAGACACCCTTTTATATACTTTTTCCCATTACAATACCATGGTCCACAAACCATAGGCGGATCTCAAAACAATACAAAAACTAAGGGGCTTTGACCTTCCTAAAGCCTCTTGACTACTAGTGACCTGCACTACTCACACTCATCTCTTCAATATGAAAAGACTTTTACAATATCATATCAAAACTTGACTCAGGGGACCCCGTCCCAACAACCCAACAGAGGGCAATTCTAATGATGTGGAAAATCATGAAATTTATATGGAACATATTGATGTCATTTTATAGACATGAAACCGCAACTATGGAACCCCCCCAGAAACCAATCCTTTCACATTACCTAATGTAATAACTACACCACCTTTGACGTTGCCACGACGCCCTATTGAATCAATCCCAAAGATGAACAAAGGGCCATTGCATCATGCAACGCATAATTCAAAGGGAGCTCATAGCTACAACATTATTGATGACCTAGCATAATCACCTTCTATCATTTCAGCATTAAAGGTCCTACATACTTTTCCAACACAATAGAAATCTCTTCTTTCCACTTTAGGTGTGATCAACCCATATGACTCACAATTAACGACTTTCAATTTGGATAACCCACAACTGAAAGTACCATTTGTAGTTGCCTTTGGGATTCTAGTCATTATTCGGAATATCACTATCCATCATTGCATTATTGATGAGCTGGCATCCACCTGTATCATGTCAAAATTAGTTTGGAAAAAACTAGGATCCCCTTAGCTTACTCCTTCCCCTAGCACACTCATGCCATACGACGGGCACACCTTAGCCCTCATAGGACCTTTCCAGAATGTCCTAAAAGAGCATTTTGAAACACATATTCTCATAGATATCGCAGTCCTAGATGCCCAACTTGATTACAATATCTTGTTGGGCCATAGATATATGTACACCATGACGACGGTAGCATTATCATTGTTTTGCATCATTATGTTCCAACATAACAAGACAATTGTCACCATAGACCAACTAACACATTACAAGACATGAACATCTCCATCCCTTGATGGAGTTCTACCTTGTGTTGGGTCTCATAAGGAACTGGTCCCATCCCTAATAGACATTGATCCAGGGATGTTCAGTGCCTCATCACTCCTTGGAACATATCTAGGAGATCCTCCAATAGTCACACCAGTGTCCACAACACCAATATGCATGATGAGTTCATAAAATACTACCTAGTATCAGGAGGCAATTCCAAACACCCCCAACGGTGTTACTACTGAGTCATCATTCCTACCATATGCAATAACTCATAGACCTTTTTTATCTTTCACCCAGTTTTTTATTGCACCAAGTGATAAAAACTCTCATGTTTCCCAATATGGCTCTTGAAATTCCTGTTTGGTATTTCCCCCCCAGGCCATGTCAGCAAACTTAGGTATTACTTGGCCTCCCCTCAAGAAACCACACCTCAAGGAGTCATACCTACGTTGACACCAAAAGGTGTCACCAAAAGGGAGAAACAAAAAGGTAAGAAGGTTGAAACTTCAATTAACACTTCTCCTAGGGTGTCACCCCCATACGCATTATGTAATGTAATGGGACACCCTACCAACCAATATCAAATATTGGAAGTACTGAAATCCCTTCTTCATGCCCCAAATGCAACAGTAGCACCACCTCCACCATTGGGAGACAAGGATACTCCATATTGCAGTAAAGGACTACAAACTAACCATCCATGGGCTATTTTCACACAACATGGTCACTGCACCCACCATTTCCCTAATCTCCCTTGCTATTGGGATGCATTGATGGCCCTCTATCTAACCAACATTGTGACACCATCACTACTTGCCAATTCAGCTAAATACGATGTATCTTAGACCATTTATTGTGTCTACGGGGAAGAAAATTCACACTTGGTTCATCCTTGTGTCCATTTCCATTCTACTTCTCACTTAGTGTTAGTCTCCACTAGGATGGGAAAGTTTCCTAAATCATCCTTGCCAAAACCTACCCACACATGTGCCCTATATGACAGACTAGGGCATATGATTACTCAATTCCTAGATTTGAAAAGAATAAGGGACCTTTTCCTCTCATTGGTCAATCTTCCTCAACCTATTCATTCAAATAAGTCAAGATGCAAGAAAAAGCATTGTCACATTTTTTGCTAAGTCCATGATACACGAAACTACCCATACATCCCTTAATTTTGAGAGGTAAGGGTCGCCTTGTGAGAAACTAACATCAGGCCCTAAAACCATTTCCCCACTATCGACGCTAAGATCAATATGTGGCACATAACTTCAACAAGTTCCCTATCTCATGGCCTCATCCACTAGTCATCATCACAAACTATGAGGGATGTTGTTACAAAAACCATTTATTACATTGACACATGACCTGCATTAAATTTAGTATATCCTTCTGGAATTTGTACCCATACCTTTCACAACTCAACAATATGGACAATGTTTCAAACAGTTGGACAACTTAACATCTGATGGCACCCACTCCATGTAATTACTGAAAAAGATCCTCCCAGAGATGAATATTCCTTAGCTCCAAGGACCCTGACGCCTCCCTGGGAACCTTCTCCCATCCACCATTAGGAAATCATCAGGGAGATAATCCAACCACCTGGTGTCAATGCCACTTAACACCACATACAGTTCATATCCTCATTCGTAGGAACCTTGATTCATGTCATCTGCTCATTGTTCTTCAGTTTCGAGACCACTTCACTCATTACGAAGGTTGCACCACCCATGACTGTGTAAACCCATTCTATCTGTGCATTGCCAACATCATTGGGTTCTAAAACAATGAAAACTAAATCATTTTCTTGCTTTTCAACCAGCATCATTAGGTGCCAATCCTAGCCTCATGACCTCTCGCAACCTCTATCACCATTAGAGAACATTTTTCATTCATATGAAGATATTTTAGAGGCCACAAAAAAACCAAAATGCCCTTGGGATGCCATGCATCATTTCTCTTTCATTTTACTAGAAAATTAATTTTCACCTACCAAAGCACCATGCCACAATATTTTCATGGTAGAAATTCCTACCACCATGACAAGTAAATTGGATCAAGAACCCCATCCTTACACCATATGCATTCAAGGAAGGGAACATGTCCAATATCTCAGCTACAGTCAAGGTAGATATTTCCACCAAACCTGGTATAGTTGAAGAAATCTCATTGAGGGCATCTTGTTCTCCAGAAAAATTTCCACTTATAAAGACCTATTTCAAGAATACATGGATATTTTCGCATGGTCGTATTTGGAAATTCCAAGTATACATCCCAAAATTGTGGAGCACCACATCGACGCATGGCCTAATGCCTACCTAGTTAGGAAAAAGCAGTGTCAGCTCCACCCTTCCAAGGCAGAATAAATTAGACAAGAAATATACAAACTCCACAAAGCCAATTTGATATAACCCATCTCTTACACATCATGGGTTTCTGACCATGTACCTATCATGAAAAAATAAGGCACTGTTCAGGTTTGTAATGACTTAAGAGATTTGATAAAAGGCTATCTCAAAGACAACTCTCATATGCCCTTCATTAATCAAGTAATCGATGTTTGTGTTGGGCATTAAGCCTTATCCTTTATGGATGGAGTCTCAGGGTATAAGCAGATTCAAATATTCCACACATATTAGAACAAAACAACCTTTAATACTCCTTGGAGAACTTTCACCTACCGTGTTTCCCTTTGGCCTAAAGAATGTTAGCACTACCTTCCATCGGACCATGAAATTGTTGTAGTGGCTACAACCACCCTCCAAAATTTTTTCTTAGCCTGTTTTGGAGCCTCCCTATCAACCTTACACAACACTTTGTCTTGATTCTTCAAGTACTGAAGCTTTAGTGCTTTCCTCACTCAAAGGCATACTGTCAATCACAATTGATCCATTCCCCTAATAGGCTGCTCACTCAGAATTGGTCTAGCTCCAGGCTGAGCAGCTTCCCCTTGAAAATTGCGCATTTCCGGAGGGAAACCAGCCTTCCCTCTCTCTAACAGCCTGTTGGGCTCTCGGATTATGCAATCCTGCCAGCCAACCCTCCCAGCAGGATTTGTGCAAATTTTCCCATCAGAAGGATATTTAGCCTAGGATTTGGGCAAATTTGGGTAGTAGTCAGTTGGTCTACCTAGAAATTGCACAAATCTCCTGGGCAGCTAGCCCAGCTCCCAGCCAGAAATGAGCATTTTTCTCCCGCATTCAAGCAATCTCTTGCATGTCCAGCCAAGTTGACCGGTTCCCTCCGGGACGAAGCAAAACAAACTTGCGTGCATCGGTTGCTTCTCCCAACGAAGCATGCAAAGAAATCCCTTGTTTCATGGATCTATGTTTAGCAGTTGGAGGTTACATGCAAGGAGCAATTCCGAAACCTCCCACAAAGTGTCACTTCCCCTAGATTCATGGCATGCACATCACAACCTCGATGTTATCAAAAAATCATCAACCAGACATTGTAGAGCTCATTCCTCACATCAACCCTGCAGCTCTGACAAACCACATCACATCTACGAGTAGTCGACACATTCAGCTCAGCTGTTTTGAAGTAAGCCCGCTTCCCATGCCTTGTGCTGCATTTCTATTGCTTTTTGTGTTTTTTCTTGTGGGAGTGTTGTTTTCTTGATTTCTTTAAATGCTTGCTATTGTTTAGATATATACTAGCTTGTTCTAGCTTTGTTTCAGTTTTCGTTGCTATCTCACTATTATCACATGCATGAAACTGTTTTGCACGGACATTCACCCAACTGGCGAACTGCGTCACCCACATGCATGTTGATCTATTTGTTGAATCTTTCATTCATGTTTTGCATGCACTGTATCACTCCTACTATCACTTAGTGTCACCATGCATTCACTGACTTACTTTCTTTTAGTTGCCCGTCGGTGAGTCGAGCCAACCTTGGCACTAGCTCTACCTTCACCAAGGCTTCATTGCACAATCTAGGGAGGGAAGGCTCACCTTCCTCTCCATATTTGTGCATTGCTGCCCAGCACTGGCCTCTAAGATTGTTTTGCGCATTTATGGAGGATGATGGCTGCTTGGCCCAAGAAATTGCACAAATATGTCCCTAGGCAAGCAGTCCTTCCTAGCTGGAATTGTGCATTGCACAATCCCATCAATTAGCAGCTAGATTGGATTGTGCATTGCGCAGTTCAAGTAGTCAGTAAGTCTCCCAGCATCCCAGACTATGCCTTGAGTAGTCTCGGTAGTCAGTCTCCTGACCTCCCAGCCAAAATTGCGCAACCTTCATGATCATTTACCTAGGTATGTTGGAAGTTAGTCTCATGTTCATTTCGGTTTTTGACTGAAAGATTGCTTGCTATGAGTGTTGCCATGTCTCCAAGTATCGTAAGTGTTCATGTGCCTCTCAGCAGTACAAATATAATGGTTTTTAGGAGAGCAGAGCTGAAGACACCATTTAGAGCACGCTTGGGGATGCCGTCAATCAAGTGTCTATGAGCTTACCTACTCATGAAGACATCAAGTTATTCATAGACAAGGACATCAAACAACAACATCACAACAAGCAACAACATCACAAAAAGTAGCATCAAGAGCAATAGCTGAAGGAAGCATATCAAATGTAGTGAATGTAAGAGGAAGGTTGTTGACAACATAGAGGCAGAACAAGGTTGCAAGCTCAAGCAGGTCCATTGATGATGAAAACAACTTTGGAGATTCCGGTTATGAAGTGACGGCACGACATGAAGATCACGTGAAGGAATAATATGGAACAAAGAAGGAGTTTCATGTACTGAAGAAACAACTCAGGAAGAACATGAAGTTGTGTAGATAGACGAATGAGTTGCAGCAGGAATAGGAAGAATAGTGGGCACAACATGCACTCGCAGATGAAACTGCACCCATACAGTTTAAAGATCCATCCCAACAGCTAACATGGAGTAGACATGGTGAGCAGTGTTGTTGATCACATGCAAGGTATTCAACAACATGCATATCCTTATGCGCAGGCATGCAACCCAACACATTTAGCACACTCACCAAGGCGAAGACAAGAAGCAAGTCCAACTGGAGCTGAACATGTACTTCGGCAAGTTGATGTGTATGACCAATAGCAAACACTTGAAGATAAACAAAGACACTATGCATCAGTTTGTTTCTGGTTCAGCCGCACCCAAGAAGACCATGCGCATGATAACATACGAGTTGGATGAAGGGGCCAAACTAATGCACTGGTTGCAACGGAGGCAAGAGTTCGTTTCAACAAGATGTCACCATGAGGTGCATGCACACCATCACGGATAACCAAGCTTGGCATCATCTCACCACCTTCACCATCACAAGCATGTCAAAGAGTTGGTACCACAATGGACCGAGTGTCAGTGATGTCTTGCTTGGTTTCCTCAAGCCATGTTGTCTCACATGAGTACATGGGCATTGTAATGTTGCATCATGTCAAGTGTAAGTCAAGTGTCAATAGTTGGACGTAATAGTCATAGAGTAGGTGAAGAGTCATGAGGGTAGTTGAACTGTCACGAAGCGAAATGTCAAGGATCACCCCACCCTTTGTTATAAATAGTCCATCATAACTCATTGTAAAGGCTTTTGGTCAACCAAGCTTCTACTAAGACTATCCTGAAGAAGGCTTGGACAATATTGTAACATGCCTTGGCTTCTCCACTGCACAAAGCTAGTACATCTCTTTGGAGGAGTAGGTGGATGTGGCTATAACATTCCACTGTTGGGTCTAGCAGGTTTACATGGATGTATTGTATGATTGTGACTTACATTTCTTTATATAATAAGGGCCAACACATTTTCATGCATGTGTTGTTATTGTAGTTGGAAGGCTTTGATTGCTTTAATGATATATTTTGTTTAACGTATGTACTTGTGTATGAACTGATTCACATGCAATTATATGAATCTTGTTTTTAATGTGTTTCATATGTTGTTAATGTTGTCACGATCTGTGTCAACTGCTTTTCTGGACATCAAACAAACCTTTCACTTGAACCTTGTTATAACAATTGTCGCAGTCGTCTCAGACTGATCCATGAGTTTTGCACATGTTATCTTACCTTGTATGATGTGATTGCCGCATTTGAGTGGACTGCTCCACCAGAAGCTGTGCATGTCCTTTGTGTTGTGTGTTCCTAGCCGACTTGGGACTAATCCCTTTCAAGCTGGAACTCACCTTCACCTCCTTCCCCTTTTGAAGTGTTAGAACCTCTCATACGCCTTCCTTGACTCACTGCATTAGTCACACCCTTCCTACTAAGAGAGTTATCTTACTTGCCACTATGCGACATCGCAGTCAAGGCATTACCTTACAACCCACTGTTGGGACTCCTACACCAAACGGTGTGAGGTCTAATTGGGACTTCTTACCTGGGAGATCCCCTTGACATGTTGGCAGGTCCAACACTATCAATAGAACTATATATTCCATTACCTAGCTCATATAATCCTAGCCTATTTAGATGACCTTACAATTCGATCCAAAAATCATTCAGACCACCATGAAGATCTCCACTTGGTATTTCAAAGATGTCAACATAGAACCTTTGCTTGAACCCCATCAAGTGTGTATTTTGCGTTAGTGCAGGAATACTATTGGGATTCATTATTTCCAAACAAGGAATTAGGGTCGACCCTATGAAGGTCCAAGATATTCAAGAAACTACACCTCCAATAACTTTAAAACAATTACAAAACATACAAGGTAAGGCCAACTTATTACACCACTTTGTCCCCGATTACGCAACTTGTGCGCACGAATTCTTGAGCCTTCTTCATCAGGACATTCCCTTTCATTGGGGTGAATAAGCTCAAAAATCATTTGATGCCTTGAAGAACACATTATCACCCCACCACCACCCCCCAAAAGATTGTTTCCTCTACCTTTCATCATTAGAGTTAGCCATCGTCAAGATATTTGTCCAATAAGGCAATGATAATAGGGAAAATGTCATCTATTACACAATCAAGAACCTCACCATGCCTTCTTTAAAGTATGAGACAATAGAAACAACAACCTTTTACCTCATACACACTATGTAGAAGCTTCGACATTACATCATCCTATGAACCACCATCGTAATTGCAAGTACTAACCCTGTGATATAATTTCTCACTCATCGTATGATGAATCATAAGTACGCCTGATGGATTCTAATTTTCCAAGACTATTACCTAAAATTTTCTTCCTTGAAAAGCAAGAAAGACGTTATTCTTGCAGAATTAATCATAGACCTACCTTCAGACTCACAAGGGTCCCCTGTCAACGATGCTTTCCTTGACAAACATCTATTTATCATATCCACAGATGACCCTTGGTATGATGATATCCTGATTTTTATTCGAACTTAGAAGTTCAATCCAAATCACTCACATGACAATCAAAGGTGCATCCACCACCTCTCCCCTCTCTGGGGGAGCGCCTATCACTAGCCGTTCCCTCTGCGCCTAACACTCCTCTGCACCACCCTCTATCCAACGACACTACCCAAATACAGTGCCTCTCCCATTAGCCGACCACCGATCATCATCTGTGCCCACAAATCAACCTTGCGGGTGCTCGTAAGGACCCATATATGCAAGAAAAAATATCAAATGTCAAATGCATAGTACATCATAAGTATCATGTATAAAATCAAAATGTAGAAAGTAGATTAAAATCGAATTCATACATACATGTGGGTCCCCAAGCATCACCTAGAGGCAACCCCATCTCTAGGTCACCTCTAAAGTCCATTACTACATACGGGAACTCTATTATCAGTTGAGGGTTGGATATGAACCAACCCTCTTCAGTGTCAGTCTAATATCAACCCACCTCCCTTCCTCTAGCTAGAGGCATCATGGGAGTCCATCTCCTAATCTGTGGCTGTCTCGGTAGGCGAGTGTCCACCTGTAATACTGGTTACAACATCACCACCCTCTCATACAGAATGTTGTAGAGGATGCTCCCAAAGTGGAATCTTTGGACCTCATAGCTCACCTCCTACGAAAATTGTGCCACCATGCTCCAATGGAAAAACCCCACCCAGTTGAAAAAGGTGCCTGCACATCACCCTCTCCAAGACAGCTAGCTGAATACTTATAATGTAATGTGGTGCTACAATCCCCGTAAGGTGTATGATCATCGATGTTTCCACTTGCATAGACAGGTCCATAATTGACGATATATGAATGCCTCCAACATCAAAGGAATTCCTCCTATAGTACTTCCAAGCACATGGCTATAACCCGACCGCTCCATGGGGCAACCCTGTTGGTAGTACCTCCCCATGAGGTACTAGTCTTGTCACAAAATATACATCCACCTCAGCATTGAATGGTAAGTTTGTATTCCTGGTATCACACACATGCCTCAAAGGCTACCACCAGCTAATCACAAAGTGCAGAAACTCCTCCTGCGATTGCAACAACAAATTTTTAAGGAAATTTATAAGTCACCACTGAATCAACTACATCTAAACCTGAGGGTTGGATGAAACCTCCACTTGGAGATCAGGCCAATCTCGCTCTATCCACAAAATTATCTTGCAATGACCCCCATGAGGTCAATCAAGACAGAAAACCCCAAGAATGGGCACAAGCACCAAAATTCCAAATTTTGGTGGCCCACACGATTGTTTCTCAAACAATCATGTGGGCCTCACATCTGTTTTGGAAACATGTGTGGTTCCCCATCATGCTTGAATTTTTGATAGCCACACACATCACATAATTGAATTTTCTTAGCCCATGAGGCCTTGCCAAATGAGGCCTTGCCAAATGAGGCCTCGTGCCTATGTTTTTCATAGTCACACTCCTTGTTCAATTATTTTCCCTTTATTTGTGAGTTTGTCATGGTTGAGAATCCATTTCCCACGCGACTACATGCCACTTTTAGCAAGTCATACATGCAGGTCAAGGGATTTTCCTAAAAAGGCCTATATAGGACACCTTGTATGACCTACCTACCCTAGACTACTGTATTGACAAAGGGGGTTTCATGATGACTAACCTGTCTCTCCTCATGTGAAACCTAGGTATAATGGCTAATCGCAAAGAAAGAAAAAGCTCACGTTCTCCACACCAGAGTACACATAACAAAGTACAAATGAGGTGTCCATATGGGCCCCATGCCCTTATATATCACCGTTTCTATCATTTTCCAAAGGTTTGTTCAGGGGCCCATGAGCTCCTTCCAAAAAACCTTCAGAGGCATTGGAATTAGGACATCTTCATCTACATCACAACAACCCCCATTCAATTCACCAAAAGTTCTCATTTTCAGGCCCTTTTCAAGTTTCAGAGACTGCTTCAGGTGTACCTTACTATACTTTTCATACATCTCATTCATTACATTATTGTTATCATTTTATTATACACAGATGTTTTCACTTGAGATAATGGCTTTTGAATTTGCAGGTTATCAATATTTTCACCGTAAGTCTTTTCCCCGGGTGGTAATTAATAATTAAAGTATTTTTCTCCACTTAACATGATAGTTTTCCTTAGAAAATTTATATATCCTAACATCATTTCTCTACAATAAACCATAGGGTCCCCCATCTCGACCACATTTACAATCACCTTCCACTTGCACATGGTAAATTTCCACATCAGTTGATAAATCTTTACCCACATGGATTACCCCAACTCATAGTTCCCTTCACACTATAAATATCCATGATCACTCTCTCAGTCCCATGAGCCACTTCATATGCTTATTTAGAATATAAACCTCATACTGCTCTTCTTTTCTCATTGCTTACCAACCCCACTCTTGGGACACTATTTTTTGTTTACTATTGGATCAAATCAAATGCACCACCACATTCTACATTTGGCCTTCCACTCATCCATATTGCAGTAGACCATCCACGTCATTACATCCGTACCACCCACCTCACACTGATACCAACCAATGGGACCCCCTCCCTCAATAAAAAACCCATCTATATCATCACGTATTCCACTATTTGCTTGGGGTACCCATCTCCATGTTTGTACATCCAAAACCAATTTTTATATTCTTTTGGAAAGTGTACAAATATTTTTTAAGAAAAATTATTCTTACCCACATTTTTGTGTCAGTTACCTAGCAACAGTCCTTAGTCACCCTTCGTTGGAGCTTGTTTTTTTAGCTACACCATTACCAATAATGTTCTCATTATTACCAAGACAATCAGAGCATACATATACCTTCCTTGTATGTCCTACTGACTCCAAGGACATACCACAATATTTTTTTTTTACTGCCACCACTTGCATTATAGCACCAACCTTGGCCAGTTTTTTCTATCTCCCCATATCATCAGCTCTCACTATCATGCCTTTTGACCCATCATATTATAACCATCTACCTCAATTTCACATAGATTTCCCAAGTCAATCTTCAGATGGTTGGTGCTTCTTTCTTGTCAACATCACCACTCATCTTCCAGGATTGAAGCAATACCTTGGTTGTTTCCCCTCTCTTTAGGACATTCTTAGGTGGCATAGTGGGAATAATTATTTCCTATTGATGTCATTGTACTTTTTGACCATTTCATTTCTCTCATTTAGTCGAAGACCCATGCATCCCATAACACCTCATTCGACAGAGCTTTATGTTTGATGCATGGGGGCACCCATTTCAGCCTATTTTTCAGAGACTCCCCTAAAGGCAAAACTAGTTATCTTCTTCAGCCATCATCATGTCAACCACAACAGCACTAAATTGATGGGACCTTTCCTGTATGATTGTAATACTTAGTCATAGTCATCATAATGAATATGGGATATGCCCGCCTTATAGAGACACTTTTGTATCAACATTTCTTCATAGCATGGTTTTATTTAGTTCTTAGTTAAGGATCCATAACCATCTCCATAGTAAGTTTCTCTATCTCTAAATAATTTAGAAAGTCTCTCATTCAAATCAACAAAACATGATGTATCTAATCTATATTCTTGCTCCTAACATCACACATCAGAGGGCAATTGTTATCATGAGAAAATTGTACACTCACATGTACATAGCAAAAGACACTCAGAGTCAATGATCAACACATACAGAAGTTACTTTTTGAGTTCGAAACACAATGAAGACCCAAAAATAAAAATCTTTCCTAAAGTTGACTTAAAAAATCAACCCTTGTGGGTGCACCATAGCTTGAAATTAACTACCTCATGAATTTTTCTTTGATAACCATGAGGGTCATAAAAATCCCAATCATCACCTCGGGACGAGAAATTTCTTGAATAAAAATTCACCTATTGAAAGGATGGGCTGACAATTCGAGCCTTGAGACCCAAGAAGCCTTAATGAAAAGTAGATGGTGCCTCTCATCTCATTTATGAGGCAAACAACCACATTTATGAGCCAAAGGAGGGTAGGAGTGGTCAAAGTTTCTATAAATACAATTCTATGGAGAGCCAAAAACAAGAACAAGTTGTGCATTGTTATGTTGCAAAAATTGCTCCTAAGCAATCGAGCATACCATTGTGAGAATAATTCCACAATTGTAGAGAGTTTTCTATTCTTATTTGAGATAGAATCATCTTGGATAAGAGACTAAAAAATGGAAATCCTTGGTGAGATCTTTTGAGCACCATTTCTCAAACAACTCTCTTCAAGTTCCTTTGATAATTTTATTGTAACTCTTCCACCACTAGCAATTAATAAGGAGGATCCTTTTCCTATTCCTTTGTTGATTTGTTTTTCTTCACAAGATTTTTTTTGTTATTTAGTTTAGTTTTAGTTTTATTCTTTTTATGCATTGTCTCCATTGTTTTCAATGCTTTATTTGTCCATTTTCATTTACTAACTCGTCTTATTTGCTTGTGTACTCTTTGTAGGAAGAAACCAACTGCAAAGAAGGTGTTTTTGGGACTCACATGAAACCAAACAAACCACACAAAAACCTTGTTCCATTCTACCATTGCTAACCTAAAACATATGATATGGATTTTACATGAGAATTTCAAATTACATATATAAAAAAACAAAAATAATTGCGAAGTTTTGCATGTGTAATTGTCAAATTGGATATTGATGTTTGTTGTCAAAAGTGTTGCACAAATTAATATATAAAATCATTTAGATATAGATATCATCGCTTGCATCTCTGCATATCAGTGTTCAATCTCATTGAAATTAATGTTAGAAATTTATCATTATAATTTCATTGTCAATAAGGTTATTAAAATTGGAATTTTTTGAGGTATTTCCATCAAATTTCAGAATGGAATATGTATATCTCACCACATCTAAAAGTAGTACAAATGTTTAGAAACCATTTGTAATTTGCGAGCAATGTATTTGGAAAAAATCTTGACCAATTAACATCCTGGAAGGGGTTGAATTCATTTTGATCACCGAATATGTCCCACCATTCTTGTAAATTACCTCATGGTTTTCATATATTAGAGAACAATAAAAATCTTGTTGTAAAGATAATAGTTTTGAAATGCTAGTTTTTAGCTTAATGTGAACCAATAGAAACCATATTGAGTCAAGATACAAAATTGGCTCACAAATTCAGTTAATAATCTGTACTTATTTTTCATCTGATAAACACGTAAACCAAATTTTTCATGCCGCAAATTTTAACAATCCAAAACTACTACTTAATTGATTTATGTATAATATTATGCAAAACTAAATTGTGTGGATGGAGAATGTATGTGGGAATGCAAAACATTGCGAAAAAAAGTTTGTGTTGCTTTCTCTGCATACATGTTTTCCTGCAAAACACTTCTTCCTCACACGGATTAGAAACAAACTTCATTTACTATTGGATAGTATATGTTTAATTGACAAATGTGAAACTACTATTGCAATTAGTATTCAGGAAATGTTAATACCAAGTTTTTCTCACTCTATTATGATAGTAAAACATTGGATGGTACAAAAACAAACTAACATAGTAAACATCATGAATACACATTGATTCACTGAATAAATGCCGAAAAGACTTGTATTTTTTGGCAAGAAAGATTTAGTTAATCGTAGCATTAAGCTAGATTGAACATTGGGTTTGAACTAATACATAAAATAACATTTCCATAAATCAGTAGTAACCCATTGTAATAAAATCAATGTTTATGTGTCACTATATCACTACATAAATCAAAATAGAATGAGAATTAGGATATTAATAAAATAGTATGTTGATATCAATTTCTAAAGTGTGCCAAACACAACAATCATGAAACAAAATCCTATGAATTGGACTATCTCGAGTGGGAATTTAAGAAAAATAGATATGGTTTAAAGTAACCGATTCATAACAATATTTTTTTATTATAGACTAGGAAAATCAATACTAGCCAGATTGATGACGATCAGTGGTCAATGAATACCATTAAAATTGATAGTAGTTAAATGTCCTTTAAAACTTTGATGTAAATTCTTGATTTAGATGACTTATGGCATCTAATGCATTATATGTAGGCTTGTTGGCTCTAAACTAGTTTCTAAAAGCTACGAGAAAGTGATTTGCCAATGTTCATTTTGTTTCCCTACATTTGGTGGAGTTTCTAAAAGCTTCTAAAAGCTCTAGGCAAGTGACTTTCTTCGTTTCTTATGAAACTGATAAGTGTTATAAGGATTTTATTTATCATTTGTCTATATTTTTTGAATTTTATAAGTCTTGTTGGTATCATCGTTGTCAATTTTTTTTCCAGTAAAGTGCTTTATGAAATTTATTTTGTTTTAAGCCAAAATTAATTTAAATGGAGACTCTACCATGAATTTCAAAGACGATTTCGATATTCTTGGCATTATTATTTTTGCGTTGCATTAGACTATATCGTCCTAGTTCCAAAGACCTGGTAAGCCGAACATAATAGGAGGAAAGGTGGGGAGAATGTTGTCTCTTAGAATATTGTGGTTTACATGTACCTATTGCAATACCAAAAACAAGACAAATGGTAGAAAGAAGCAATGCCAGAAGCATATAGTAAGAGTTATATGAAGTCAACCAAGATATCTTAATGCTTAGCCAATATTTTTAATGCTAATGAATAACATATTGGAACTTCAGCAAATGCTTGGGCAACTGGAAGATGAAGTAGACATTGTAAGAAAATGATTAGAAGAGCTCTTGTAAAACAACAATGGAGGAATCAAACCTTCGTTCTCACATCATAGTCAATAGATGCATCAACCTCTAGGAACTATGGTTGATTAATAAAGAAATTGTTACCAAATTTTCCTACTTGCTCAACCAAATTTGAAATTTAGTAGATTCTAAAGGCTATATATTGTGATATTCTTAGCGTGATAAAATAAATGCTTTTTTGAAACATATAGTAAAATTTTGTAATAACATTGCATTACCTATATGTTGATCATGTTTATGGAACATAAATTTTGTGAATTATGCCAAATTGGATCATCAGAATAATGTATATTTTGTGTGAAAGTGTTTGCTTTTGATTTCTAATATAATATGTTCTCTAGTATTGTTTGAGTAATTATAAAATTTTCAAATTTGATATATCAATAAAACAATATAAGAAATCACATTGCAAAAAAGGAGACTTGGCATAGCACTATGATCTAGCTACATATGACAATCAAAACATAGTAAATAATGTTAGTAAATAACATAGTACAAAACATAGATGAAATTAGATCCCAACCATCCAACACACTGAAAAAAGTCTTCGAAAATGCTCGAAGGGGTGGGGGAGGTGGGTTTTGAACAAATTTCCATAACATTGATACCTTGACATGAAGTGCGGAGGTGTGGAGGAAAAAACAAGGGGGCGATGAACAAATATTTGACTACACCTCCGCATAATGTATCAACATTAATAGTTGTGTGGAATATGCAAGGTGATTGAAACGATAAAGAATATTTGTTAACTTGACATGTATGAAGATTTGAAATTGTTTTATTCATTATTTATTGTAACCTCGAGAGATTGTACACTTTATTTACATGTCTTACCTTTTAAATTTTGGGAAATTGAAAATGAAATAATAATGTAACATTGGTAAATTTGGTTTTGTCGTATAATTTTCAGACACTTGAGTTAAATTGAAAAATACGATGATCATTGTCAAACATTATTAAACACAACTTTTTCCTTCTAGAGATGCCAAACATGTATTAAGGATTCATGTAATATTTAAATCTTGAAATGTAGAGACTCCTTACACAATTTTTTCTCACTTGAACATTATTAGGAGAGCTCTTGCAAAGATGAATGGAGCGATTAGACCTCATTTCTTGCAGCACAATTAGTACAAGCTCAACTTCCAGGAACTATGGTTGATTAATAAAGAAATTGTTACCAAATTTTGCTACTTTCTCAGTCAATGTTAAAATTTAGTATATGGTAAAGGTTATATATTGTAATTTTCTCGGCACAGTAAAATAGATACCTTTTTGAAGCATATAGTAAAATAATCCAATATCATTGCATCACCTATACTTTGATCATGTTCATGGAACATACTTATGTAAATTATACCAAATTGGATCATCAGAGTAATGTAAATGTTATGTGTGAAATTGTTTTCTTTCATTTTCTAATATAATGAAATTGTACAGTTGCAAGCAAGCAAATCTTGTTGTATCCTTTAGAAAAAAGTTACATGCTAATATAAACTACGTGCGAAGGAAAAACATTTTTATAATATTGTTTGAGTAATTATCGGATTTCCAAATTTGATAAATTAATAAAACAATGTAGGAAATCACATTGTAAAAAATGAGACACAACATAACACAATGAACTAGCTACACATTACAAAAAAAACATAGTAAATAATCTTAGTAAATAGAATAGTACAAAACATAGAACTTAAACAAAGAAATTCATTGAAATATGTTTTTGTACAATATTAATAGCTACAGTTTACATCACAATAAGATGAAATCATATACCAACTATTGAAAAAACCAAAAAATCTCTTCAACAATGCTCAAATTCTCGAGCTAGAAAGTAGAAGATGATGTTAATATTGGAATTATGGACATGAAGAGTTGTAGAAATGTAGACACCCCCCATGTCTCGCCAATAGTGAATGGGAATTCAATCTTACTAGTTATAGGTAACAAGGATATCTGCACTCTCAATATAACATTTCTTGGTTTTGACAAATTGACAATAATACTCTCTCCAGAATACCAACAGTAGATTGCTTGATAATGCAAGAAAAGAGAACCATGCCATGATTACAATCCTCAACAATGTAAACAAATACAACTTCCATTATATATGCATAACCACGTTTTGATGGTGTACTATAAATGTACCATGGATCTAAAAATAAGACAATAAATCAATAATTGTTTATTTATCCACACACTGTCCCTAATAGGAAACTTTCACCGATCAAGTATTACTTTCTCTAGTTCCATGCCTCTTAGAACACAATATGTTGTATTCTTTTTGATTGCATGTATGATACAGTGCAATCGATGGAAATAATCAAAGCGCTAGTTTTTCTTGAAAATCGTACAATAAACCATAGTTTCATCCATAGTTCTAACAATTGTAATTGGACAACTACATTTCACACATACAATCTCAAAGGGATTCGTATATGCACTAGTTGTTGTCAGTAATCCTTGCAAGTGCTGCAAAATTGATAAATAAAATTGAGACTTAGCAACTTGAAATCAAATCATTTTTATACTCTCTCTCTCTCTCTCTCTCTCTCTCTCTCTCTCTCTCTCTATATATATATATATATATATATATATATAGATATATATATATATATATATATATATATATATATATATATATATATATATATATATATATATATATATATATATATATATATATATATATATATATAATAGAGGTTAGCGTACATACTCCACTCATCGAAGAAAGTAATTTTCTCATACTTGGGCCACTTTCTTTTCTATTTTTAATGAACACATGAATGTGGATTGTGAAGTTCATAAATTTTTTCTTGTTTTTAACTATATTTTTTAGCAGGATGAGTGGAAAAACGTTTTCTTGCAATTGTCTTTGGATTGAAAGATATGTTGAAAGAAGTTTGTCGTGTACTTGAACTTGTCACATATGAAATATTTGTAAAGTAATGCATGTAAATCATATAAAAGTCAGACAATAATTTGTTTTCCTTGAAACATTTAAATAAATATAACCTCACCATTTCCCTGTCATTATCTGTATTCCCATCTTTGATTTCTAGTACACATTGCATCCCTATCTATGTTGCTGAAATTGCAATGGCACTAATTGTGCCAACTAGAAATGCATCTTCACTACATGACATTTGCAGTCATGATATTTGGGAAAAATCGATACTCTTTGTAAATAGAGAAATTTTTTTCTACAATGCTAAAGCTATTTAGTGCAATAGTTTTTTCATAGTCACCACTATCATATTTGTGCTTTGGAATTATTTCAAAAGTTCTAATAGAAATGCCAACTTTTGCAATAAGTTTTTCCTCATATTGTTCGATAAAATGTGATGGAACAAGAAATGTTATTGTCATTTTGGCTTTCTTATTTGTCAAATCTACATGGAGTATTGGATTTTTCTTATTTTATTTGTCCAAAAAAGTTCAATATATAACTAACACAATGCCATGGAAAATGTTTCATGTTATATTGTTATTGATATCTTCAATCAATAATGGCATAGACTCAATATTTTTTTGCCTAGTCATTAGCATTGAATTGAAATTAATTCAATGAAACAAAAAGGAAATATGTTTTACAGTTAGCTACTTTGATAAAACTACCTTTCTATCTTTGTTTCTTGTCTACTTTTTGCACCTTTCATTTTGTCTCCTGCGATATCTACTTTTGTAATTTTGTCATCCTTGTCTATCATCACATCATTCACCGATTCAAAATATGATACCTTTTTCATGTTCATAAATATTGTACTCAAATCACTGCTTAAAAGAACATTATAGTTGATACCAAGTAAGAATTCAAGCATGAAGACAAAACCATATATTTCATATAGGTAAAATACTAAACAAATTTTAGTTTCAAAGTTCCTTGTTACATATATTAAAATAGAAAATTAATAAATGTATAAATGCACAAATGTTTTATAGAAATATTCAAAGTACCTTTTTTCTTGTAGTTTTTCTCCTTGATCTGAATCTCTAAGTGTTATATGTTTCCTGGAAAGAAAAGTGCAAAAAATCAGAGATCTATATAATGTAACAATCAAATGACAATAAATAGAACAAAAACACACCTCTTAGCAAAGTTATCAAAATGTTTAAGTGTATATGTTCTATGTGTGTTTATCTTCCCTATTCCAAAGATATGAATTAGATAAAATATACATAAATAAGAAAACAAAAGAGATTCTAATTTCATAACATGAAAACAATTTAGTACTAAAAACTACATGACACTAGTTTATACAATATAAACATTTTTTAGCACTTCCATATTATCTACTTTTTGAATTCACACCCAATTGCTACAAGGTTGTAATGTATATTTATAAATACTCAAGTACTCGTACATAAAATAAATGATGCACAACTTACCTAAAAAAAGGTTACACATTTTGCACCTATGTTCAAAATTAGCTTGTAGAGAAAACCCCTCACATCATGCAACTACTAGAACAACCACTGCACAACCTAGAGAACAAATCATTTCGTAACAAACTCCCCCAAGAAGTAATCGAACATGTGTTAGAAATGTGTATGCTAAAAACTACATGATAAACACTTGGTTAATGCTTCTACAGACAACATAACTAGAACTGGTGGTTACAATTGTCTCATTAATTTTTAAATTTTCAACATATGTATTAGATAATAACTAAAGAAAATATGATATGTTATTCATGATATCTTATTTTGAACATCTTACCAATGCACTTATAGGGACAATAAATGCATTTATGATTTGAAATTTGTCAATCAAATGCAGGTTTTAACCTTGTACAAAGAGTACCTACAAACAAATTCTTAAAATGGAAAGATATACAATGGTGAGAACATAAAAAATATACACATAAATTTTCTCTTGGAATCCAAAATTGGGGAAACCAAACTGATTTTTCATTATATTCATTTCAATGTTACAATACATTATATACATGTCGAAGCATTCATAAACCCTAATCAATTAATCCGGTATTAGAATATAACCATACTTCGCTTGACCAAATCTACAAAATATCATGGGAAAAAACCATCATGACCAAAATCATGCACAAAAACCATGCACAGAAAACCATGGGTGTGTTTTCCCACCATCCTTGTGTCCGCATAAAAAAACGTTTCCCGAGGCGCTGCCTCAAACCTCGTGCAAGGGCGTGGTATCCCCCCATCAAACCCCCCAACAAGAGGGGCTACCACCCCCCTATGACCCTTAGGTTACGCCTGGAGCAATGTAATATCACATGGCACTAAACGTGGAAAGAATATAACACATACCCAACATCAAATAGTTATCATTCAATATTAAATGAAATGTTTGTAATGCATATCAACAAACACAAGGACTATTGTGTGGGAGAACAGGAGTACTAAGCGAGTAACATAAAATTACCCCCCTCCACATGCTTCTAGAAATGGTCCCTCACACTTAATATAATTTGAAATCTACAAAACATTATGTAATATATAAAAGCTCAAAGAAAATTCTCAAAAATACGCTTTCAATAATGTTTTTTGCATAACGTCTCAACATTATTATTAGAATTGGTAAACAGACTCATAGTTTGAACACTGAGTAATTAGAATTGAGATGAGAATTGAATACAAAGTCATGGTCTAAACAATAATATTTGTTGCATAAATCACTTATCAAAATCTTGATACTTAAATTTTAAAATTAAATGCATCTGCCCTAATGGACACTAGAATTAGGCTCTCGTAAACCATAATGCCAAAAAGGCATATGCAACGAAAGAAAAAGAAACTACATCCAGGAATTAGATTAGTTCATGATAAAATGTCCAACACACTAGTCTTTGAAATAAGGGTGGTTTATCTATGTCGACATGGGTGTGTTTTATTTGATATTGAGATGCAAACTAGCTCTGTTGAAATTGCTTTGTAGGTAATATGGTGTTTGGTTCTCAAAATTACGTTATGTGGCTCTCAACGTGCAGATGGGGTTGTTCGCATGTATGAAATTAGCATAATGAAAGCTTCTTCCGCACCTTTGCATCAATTATTTAAAAAAAATTGTTGTTCAGCTAAATTTGATATTAATTTATTAAATTTTAAATATAGTCCATGCTATGTAAAATTTTAAAAGATTACATCAATATAGTCCCTGTTTTATAACAAACGCCCCTGCACATAAATTATCCACACAAAATTTATCCTACACTTCCTTCACACCTGATTAGTTCGCATGTTGAGCATGATGTCCTCCATCTTGATGAGAGAAAATATTCTCAAGGAATTCACTTCTCCATTGATAGCCAGTGCAAGCACCTGTCTACAGACACAATTTCTCCTTCACATACACCCTTTCTCCTTCCTACATATAAGAGCTTTAATGAAATCACTTTGTGCAGTGCATCGAAGAATCATAATGAAAGCTTCTTCTACACCTCTACATTAATTATTTTAAAAAATAATGTCATCAAACTGAATCTAATAGTTAGTTGAACATATATTACCTTATATTGCTAATTCTTAATTAATTTTTTCACTTTACCATCGATTGCAGTTCCGCACTCTGCAAAATCAAATACGTAGGTGTATGATAGATTTACATGGGAGGAGAAAAGTTCCCATTCTTTGTTCATGAAAAGGGAATCCTTGAACACTCGAAAACATTAGAAGCATTTGTAAATGAAACTAACTATCAATTTTTATGAGCAAGTTGTGATGTGCAGAGAAATTTCTTAAATTTTAAAATATACATTGTTGGAGTGCGAAGGAAAAAATGTGACTCAATATAGTCCTTGCTCATTAACAAACTCCCTCATACACAATTTCTTCGCACACCCTTTCTCCCTCACTTCTCGCACAACCTTTCTCCGGACAACAAAATAGTAACAATTTCATAATATATTAATATATAAAAGTTTCATCTGCATATTTGTTCAGAACACCCCCCCCTCCCGGCTTACAAAATAGACCTACAATCTCATCAGTTCTAACATCATTGTGCAGAGCACTCACTAACAAAATTAGACTTTTTTGTCCATTCCTCGACTCTACATATTAAATTAGCCTTGTGGAGAGGATGAAAGCTTCACTCGATATACCCCCTACTATTTAACAAACTCCCTCGCACATAATTTCTACACACAACATTTCTCCTGCACTTCCTACACACCTTTTCTTTGCACAAAAAATAGTAGTACTTTTATATTAAATTAATATATAGTAACTTCATCATAATAATTTTTCAAAACAACCCCCTCCCCGCTTACGCAACAAACCTACAATCTCGTTAGTTTTGGCATCATTGAGCAGAGCCCTCACTAGTGAAATTAGATTTTTTTGTCCATGCCTTGAATCTACACACCTAATCAATTCCCACACTAAGCATGACGTCCTCCATCTTGATGAGAACAAATATTCTCAAGAAATTCACTTCTTCATTGATAGCCAAAGAAAGCACCTGTCCACACACACAATTTCTTTTCACACCCTTTCTCTTTCCTCCACATAAGAGCTCTAACGAAATTGCTTTGCCCAGTGTACCAAAGGAGCACAATCAAATCTTCTTCCGCACCTTCGTGTTAACTATTTTAAAAAGTAATGAGTTGTTGGGATATTTCCTATTTTTAATTATTTTTAACCTTACCATCATTTGCACTTCTACACTCCGCACAATCAAAGAGATAAGTGTACAATAGATGTATCTAAGAAGGGAATCCTTGAACACTCAATAACTTTGGAAGCAAACTACCAATTGTTATGAACAAGCTTATCAAACATTGAGATAGATTGGTTTCCATTTGATGTGTGGAGTAATTTTTAAAATTTTAAAATATACATTACGCTGAGTGTAGAAGAAAAAAGCGTGACTCGATATAGTCCATGCTCTTTAACAAATTCCCTCGCACACAATTTCTCCTCACACCCTTTCCACACACAACAAAGTCTGCATATTTGTTCGGAACACCCCCCGCTTAAGTAAGGGACCTGCAATCTCGTTGGTTTTGGCATCATTGAGCAAAGCACACGCATATTAAATTAGCCTTATGTGGAGGAAGAAATCTTCACTCAATATAGTCCCTGCTCTTTAACAAACTCCCATGCATACAATTTCTCCACACACCCTCTCTCCTGCACTTCATGCACACCCTTTTTCCTTCATCTGCATATATTTTCAACCACCCCTCCCCCCTCGCTTATGTAAGCAACCTGCAAACTTGTTACTTCCGGCATCAAGCAGAGCAATAGTGGTGTCAGGCATAATAGTGTCAGAGCACTCACCAATAGAATTGCCACTAATAAATTAGTTTTTTTTTTTTTAAATGATTTGTTAGGCACTGATAAATACCAAAAATAAATCTTCCCTCCACTAGGGGAATTATGTCTTATCATAACTTGCTCAACCAATAAAAAATTAGAAACAAAAATTCCACAAATTAGAAAATTAATTTTGAATTTAAAGAAAAATACAAATATTCAACATTTTCCCGAAACTTTGGTTAAAATTGCAAAAGCATAATAAAATAATTGAGAGTCAACGTACTTTGACAACAAGGCAAGTGTTATAATCCCTGACAAGACTAATAATCTTTTGTTAAAAGCAAGCCTATATTTCAATACCAAATGCACAAAATCATTTACTTATACCAAAGTTTGAAGTTTCTTAATTAAGAAGGCAGGTAATGAATTTGGAAAAAAAAAGAAAAAAAAAGAAATAGGAGTATTGTAATATCCCTATCATAATAACTCAAGGCAAATCAATTAGTTATGAAATAGTAACTTTAAAAGTTACGCATCAGTTATAAAAACTGATTCTTGATATTGGAAACTGAATGAGAAACGAATGGAAAGGGAATGAGCGGTTGCTGACAAAAGTAGAAGTTCGAGGCTGCCGCCTGCAGGCCGGAGGGGAGAGCAGTGACTCGGTCATTCTATTACCGCAGGCCCCAAACCTAGACGGTCAAGCAACTGTTGGCTTTGTTGCTTGTGGACATTCTACTGAGCTTCTCGTGAAGCCTGGTAGCAACAAAACAAGTAGAAGCGGGGATTGTTTCGTGAGTAAAGAAAGCTGGAAAGATCCACAATGGAAAGTATCGTTGTGAATTTAATTCATAACATTTAGGCTAAATGTTTTGTTATTTATCGCGGTGCTTTGGCTTCAAAAACTAATAGTTTCATGAGAAAATTCTGTTGGATTTTATCAGAACTTGCATTCCGTGCACAATGGATTTGGGCGTATGCCATGTTCCATAAAATCCCCTGCTACATGAAATTGGATAAAATCAATGCTCTTTCTTTAAAGGAAGATCATTTGCTACATGCAATTGATCTGATCGATGCTCTTGCTTGACTGTGTTATTCATCTAGATAGCAGCTATGTCCCTTTGTATATATTTGAGTTAATTCATTCTCAGACTTGGAGTAAATTCATGCCGGCCTCGCTTTTCTCTTTTGTTATGATTCGATGACCAAGAACTGCCAGGGGGAGAGGCCTTTCAAGACATAGTTCTGACAGGTGATGGAGGCAAGGAGGCTGCCAAGGATAAGATAAGTAACTGCATTATTTATAGAGAAAGTATTTTAATGCATGCAGTAAAAGATTGAATATTTTATATGTTTTCTTGGTAAAGAAAGTATTTTAATGCATGCAGTAAAAGAATTATTATTTTATATGTTTTCCTGGTAAATGAAATATGTTAGTGCATGCAGTTAAAGATTGAATATTTTATATGTTTTCTTGGTAAAAGAAAATATTTTAATGCATGCAGTAAAAGATTGGTTATTTTATAGGTTTTCTTAGTAAAGAAAATATGTTAACGCATGCAGTTAAAGTTTGATTATTTTATATGTTTCTTGGTAAAGAAAATAAGTAGTTCCTCTTAGAAAGACTACATGTGAGTCTTGTGTGTGAAATGCTTGTGTCACTTGTCATTTTCTTGGAATAAAATCCTTGCTAAATATATCTGAAATATCTTCTTGAGAAAAGATGGTGAGGCATATAAACTTCTTGAGGACATAGTGTGAAAAGTGGCCAAGTTTTCTTTGAATTAGAATATGTATTTTTAAGTTCTTGAAAAGGGATATATGCTAATTGCATAGTGATTCTAGCTAGTTTCTAAGTTTCTAGTGAAATAGTTATGCATCACATGCATGATAGAAATAGCTAATGATGTGCTTCTAGGCACATAGATATTCATTTCTAACTTTGTCGAAGAAAGCGTATGTTTTATATACACATAAATATAGCCTCCTTTTAGGAAAAGAGTGCATTCTTCATGCATGAAAATAATGACTTTATGGGGAATATCTTGAAAACAAAAATAGAGATTATTTCCTTAGAAGACACATATGAATAGTGTTCATAAAAGAACCAGAATCCATACTTGTTCCATGAAAAGATTATGTGCATTGAAGTAAAATTAATTGTGTTAGGAAAAACACAAGTTGCATGCACATAAGGGTAGCTATTGTGAGTTTCGAAATATGATTTTGTGTGTACGTAGAGTGTTATGAAACCAACTCAAGAAAAGATAGAGAAGATAGATCAACGCCTTAGAATTCAACCTCTTCGAGGGGGCAACCTCCTTTACATTACATAAATGAACAATTCTTGGATGATTCAAATGACAAAACCTCCTTTCTATATATAGGAGTCTAAGGAGTCACAATATAATCCAGCCGACCTAACAATAATAATATAAAGCCACAAAAATAACAATAGAGGGATTCTATGGGGCACAGTAATAACAATATGGGGGCAATAGGGGCACAACAATATTAATAAGGGTATAAATACAATAGTAATGGGGTAATCACTAGTATTATGGGGACCCGACATGCCCCTCTCCTTCAAAAAAGTGTTGTCCTCAACGCTTGAGTAGTTCTGGATACTTCTACATAAAATTCTCATCCTCCCATGTTGAATATTCAGCGGATAAGTTCTTCCACTTGATAAGATACTCTGAAATTGATCGATTTCGTAGCTGTCGAGTTCTTGTTTCTGTGACTGCTTCTGGTTCCAATATAATTTTTCCTTCCTTGTCAAGTTCTGGCAATATTGTTTGAACTGGGATCTTGTCACCTATAACCTTGTTTAAACATGAAACATGGAAAACTGGGTGTAATCGACAAGCTGCAGGAAGCTCCAATTTGTATGCCATAGTACCAATCTTTTGCAGCACCTTGTATGGACCATAATACTTTGGTGATAATTTATTATCCTTCTTAGCTTGCTTGAGGGACATTTGCTTATATTGTTGTAGCCATAGGAATACCCAATCACCTACATCAAAACTCTTTCACTGCGATGTTGATCTGCCTGTTGTTTCATTATATTCTGTGCCAACACGAGGTTATCCTTTAAGAGTTGGAGGACTTATTGTTGGTGTTCAATGTGATGTTCCATTTCCTGAACCTTAGAATTTTCTCTTAAATATGATGTGATGGATGGTGGTTGATACCCACAAAGTGCCATAAATGGGGTCATTTTTGTTGCTGTATGGAAGGAAGTGTTATACCACCATTCAGCCAGAGGCAACCATTTGACCCATTGCATCTATTTATCAGATACAAAGCAACGAAGATATCCTTCCAAAAATTGTTTACTATCTCAGTTTGCCCATCAGATTGAGGATGATAAGATGAGCTATGAGCTAACTGAGTAGCAAGACAAGAAAATAATTCTGTCCAAAAATTTCGAGTGAAAATGGGATCTCTGTCACTTACAATAATCTTTGGGTTTCCATGTAGCTTTTGAATTGTTTCCATAAATGCAGTAGAAACTGTACTGGCTTTAAATGGATGTGATAATGCACAAAAGTGTGCATACTTGGTAAGTCTGTCAACTACCACCATGATGACACTCTTTCCCTCAGACTTGGGTAAACCTGTGATAAAATCCATTGAAACCTCCTCCAAACGTTGGCTTGGAATGGATAAAGGTTGTAATAGACCTGGTGTCTTAATTGTTTCAACTTTATTTTGTTGGAAAACCAAACATTCCGCCACAAAATTTTGAATATCTGATTTAAGGCCATTCCAAAAAAATTCCTTCTTAACCCTGTGGTAAGTTTTTAAAAATCCTGAGTGCCCTCCTAAGGGAGAAGTGTGCAATTCCATAAGAATCTTTTGTTTTAGTTGGGAATTCTTACAGAGGTATAAGCAATCTTTGTACCATAACGAATCATTTTGCCAGCTAAATGTATCAGACGTACTGGAATCTTGTTGTAACTTTCGAATAAGTGCCCACACTTCTTCGTCATTCTTCCATTCCTCCCTTGCTTCATTTATCCAATCTGGTTGGATAATAGAAATGGTGCACAACAATGCTTCCACATCCTCATCCTTTCTTGAGAGTGCATCTGCCACCACATTTTGCTTCCCTTTTTTGTAGATGATTTCAAAGTCATAACCCAACATCTTTGTGACCCACTTTTGTTGCTCTTCAGAGGATAATCTTGTTCTAAAAAGTATTTAAGGCTATCATGATCCGTTTTTACCTTGAAGTGTCTTCCCATTAGGTAGGGTCACCATTTCTTAAGTGCATGGAGTATTGCGAACATTTCATTCTCATAAATAGCTTTTCTTAAAAACACTCCCTTGATTGGAAGACTTTCAAAAGCAATGGGTCTTTCATCTTGCATTAGAAAAGCACCAATTCCATTTCTTGAAGCATCACATTCCACAATAAAGGTTTTTGTGAAGTCCGGTGTAGCTAAGACCGGTGCTTGGCACATTGCCTCTTTAAGATGTTCAAAGGCCTTTGTTGCTTCCGGAGTCCATGAAAATGCATCTTTCTTCAATAATGTTGTTAGAGGTGCTGCTATTCTCCCATAATTCTTAACAAACTTGCGATAATACCCTGTCAACCCGAGAAATCCTCGCAGATGCTTTATGGATGTGGGGATTTTCCATTCCTTAATGACTTTAATTTTGCTAGGGTCTACCTTAACTCCTTCATGAGATACAATATGACCCAGTTATTCCACCTCATGGACTCCAAAGAAACATTTGGATCTTTTTGCATATAATTGTTTCTCCTCCAATAGTTGTAGCACCCTGTCAACATGTTCAACATGATCCTTCCAAGACTTGCTGTAGATTAGTATATCATCAAAAAATACTAACACAAATTTTCTAAGGAATGGTTTGAAAATTGAATTCATCAAACCTTGAAATGTTGAAGGTGCATTGGTAAGGCCAAAAGGCATGACCAAAAATTCATAATGACCCTCATGAGTTCTAAATGATGTTTTTGGAATGTCTTCAATCTTCATTCTGATTTGATGATATCCTGAATGAAGATCCAACTTGGTGAAGTAAATTGATCCATGCAATTCATCCAGTAATTCATCAATGACAGGAATGGGGAACTTATCTTTAATAGTGAGCTTGTTGAGCTCCCTATAATCCGGACACATGCGCCATGATCCATCCTTCTTGTGCACCAATACTACTGGAGCAGAGAAAGAACTTTGACTCGGTTGAATTATACCAGCCTCTAGCATTTCTGCAACCATATGTTCAATTTCACTCTTTTGGACATAGGGATATCTGTACGGCCTGATGTTTGGAGGAACACTTCCTGGAATCAGATGAATAGCATGATCATGATCACGCATAGGTGGGAGACCTTTGGGAGTCTCAAATACCTTGGAATGATTGTCCAGGACTTTTTGGAGATCTGGAGAAATAGATGATTCCAATGTGGAAACATCTAGCGAACATAATTGTGCAATTACACCTCTTTGCTCCTTTTTTAGAAGCTTTGTCATACCATTAGAGCCGATTATCTTTCCTGGTTTCCCTGCAATACCCCTTAATTCAACTTCCTTTCCTTCCATAGAAAATTTGATGAAAAGTTCTTGAAAATTAAAAGCTATTGTACCCAAGGATTGTAGCCATTGGACTCCTAGTACAACATCAGCACCTCCCATTGGAATGGAAAGCATTGGGCTAGTCAATACATATTCTCCCATGGATAGCTTGATATTATGGCACTTTCCAGAGAAATTTATTGTTCCTCCATTTGCAATTATCACTTGACACTCTGGTGCTGGATATAGGAAGCAATTCAATTCTTTTGCTACCTTACAATGAATAAAATTGTGGGTGCTTCCTGAATCAATCAACACTATTACCTTTTTCTTCTTGATTTGTCCTTCTATCTTGATGGTTTGAGGAGTGGTAATTCCCGCCAATGCATTACAAGATATGGTCGGATTTATTTGTTCTTCATCTAGGCTTTGTTCCTGGAGTATATCCTCTTCTTTTGACCTTTCTTGCTCCTTTTCTTCTTCCTCTTCACAATCTATGTAGAATAATTTCTTCTCAGCACACTTATGACCTTTAGTGTATTTGCTATCACAACTGTAACAAAGCCCTTTTGCTCTTTTTTCTTCCAATTGTTGTGGTGTCAACCTTATAGGTTGTGAAAGACTAGGGGCAACAACACTTCCATCTTTATAGTTGTGAGTGGTATGCTTCCTGGTTGCCATAATTTTGCTTTCCATTTTTCTTGCCTTCTCTAATGAATCAGGTTCCCAAAGGCGAACATCATGTTGGATATTATCCTTTAAAGACCCTATGAACACATCAATCCTATGCTCCTCTGGAATATCTTTTACCCTTATGTTCAATTTTTGGAACTCCTCAATGTGCTCCATTATTGAACCCTTTTGTTTGAAACTTATCAATTGGCTAAAAAAAGTGTTGCTTTTTGTATCCTCATAATGTGCTATCAATTATTCCGTAAAAATTTCCCAAGTGATAAATTGTTTACAAGAGCAAATCCATTGATACCATACAAACTGATTTGGTTCCAAATATAAAGTTTCCATACGTACCTTTTGTGTGTTTTTCACATTATTGAGATCGAAGAATTGCTCCATCTATAATATCCATGTTGCAGGATCCTTGCCATCAAACTTCCTCATATCGATTTTTGGAATATGGTGGGTCTTGGATCCAACATTAGAGTCTATGGAATCATGATTAACATTTCTTTTGTTCTCATCATGAGTTTCCTTTACTACCCTTTCACCATTAGTGACCCTTTCTTGTAGCAACTTCTTCAATTCTTCCATGTCTGTGTTCAAATCTATCTTCAAATCGTCCATCTTAGCTTCTACGCCTTTCTTTAAACCATCCATCTTAGCTTCTACATCTTTCTCTAAACCATCCATCTTAGATTCTGTTCCTTTTTGTGCAAGTGAGACTTGTTGCACTTGGTCTCATAATTTTGCTATATCATGTTGCATTTCTTCCTCTTCTTCATAAGTCATGCTAGAGCTTTCAGGTTGCTTACTAGGTGTTTGCATTTTATTTCCTCGGGGCATCAATTACCAATAATAATGCTTTACTATGCCCTTTGAATTCCTTCAAACCAAGCTTACGCAAAAATTAAAAAAAAAACTACACATCTTTTTTCACCTTGTAGAAGCCTGATATTGAATCTGATGTATCTCTGTAATTTCGAATCATCCAGTTCTAAAATTGTGATCTGTAGTAGCCCTCTATGTCCTCTTTCTAATGCCACTAGTCTAATCCAAATTGGATTCTCCAAGAAAGAGTTATGCACAATCTCCCGCGGTGACCTGATTGTAGACTAGTTCAGTAGAACGAACTTGTATGAAGTGCCACGTGTCACTGTTTCGACCTCTGACTCTAAAAAATATATACAAGAAAACTAAAGTCTGTCCTCTTTTTGTACCTTCTTATGAAATTTCAATCCGATGCTCAGAAAGAAAGTTATGACGATTTTCCCCAGGTCACCTGTTTGGAATGTAATTCAAGAGTCTGCAAAAAGACCAACTTCCTCAGATCATATCTCCGCAAATATAGCGCGAAAAGCTCTGAAATTCGGACCCAAGGTTCAGAGTGATTTCTTCTCAAATTTTTTTTTTTTTTTCGAATTCTGAAACATCGCAGAAAAAAAGTTATAGCGAAAATGCCACGATGACCTGTTTGGAGCAGCGAAACCCTAGAGTCCAAAGCTCTGATACCAAATGTTATGAAACCAGCTCAAGAAAAGATAGAAAAGATAGATCAACGCCTTAGAATTCAGCCTCTTTGAGGGGGCAACCTCCTTTACATTACATAAATGAACAATTCTTGAATGATTCAAATGACAAAACCTCCTTTCTATATATAGGAGTCTAAGGAGTCACAATATAATCTAGCCGACCTAACAATAATAATATAAAGCCACAAAAATAACAATAGAGGGATTCTATGGGGCACAGTAATAACAATATGGGGGCAATAGGGGCACAAAAATATTAATAAGGGGTATAACTAAAATAGTAATGGGGTAATCACTAGTATTATGGGGACCCAACATAGAGAAAGTGATTATGTTAACTTTCTTGAAAATAATAATCTCTTGAAAAGATTGTCTTGATAGATGAGTTGTGTCGGTTTCTTGATTTTAGTGCATCAAAGGTTAAGTTAACCATGTTATTGTTTCCTAAATTTTTATGCATAAAGATGGAATCTATAATAATTTCTTGAAAGGGAAGCATGAGGAACCGAGGGTATAATGACTTCCTTTAAGAAAGAAGTAAGTAATTTGTTACATGAAATGATGGTAGTATTCTAGAGAAGAGAATATGAGTTGCATGCATTTAAGAAGGGCTATTATGATAATCTATTATATGCACAAGAATAGTCAATGTGATATAGAGATAATTTCTTTGTATGATAGAGAAACTATGTTGAGTTCCCGAAAAATAACTATGTGAAAAGAACACATGTGCATAAGCATAGGAACAACAGTTTATTACATGTATGAAGATATCACGATTGTGTTATACATTTTAGTAGAACTAATGGGTTAGATCTCTTAAAGAGAATTATGCATTAGTGTGAATAAACATTGTGGAAGTAAAACAAGTAATTACTTGAACATATGTACTAATTAATTAGTATGTTATGCTTGCTCATGCACATGAGTAGATGTTAAAGGATCACTTTTAGAGGTTGCTTATTGATTGATTAATATTGTATCTAACCTTGTTTCCAAAGCTTGTTGACGACTACATTGACAGGAAACGATGGCGGTTGGTGCCAAAGAAAAGTGAAGTTTAATGTTGTGACAAGAAAAGGATTAATGGTCCATGCAGATGAGTTTGAGTGGCAGGATCGTACATTGGTAGAACAATCATGCCACAAGGAATGTTGCATGCGGCGGTATGTAAGTAAAGGGTTTCATGGAAACTGTATTAGCTTTTAGCTAGTTATGTGACAACTTAATGGTAATTCATTGTAATATTTTATAACAATGGTTAAGGGATGGAATCCCTTATAAGCCACTGAGTGAGGGGTGAAAACCCTCACGAACGTTTAATAATAAGATTAAACGTTTGCTGGTTTTCACCCTACGGGCTTCTAGGGTATATCGGTGTTCAATGGTGTGATTGCCTTTTGTGTTAATTTGTTGATGTTGAATCCTTGATGATGATGGTTCTTTATTTGATGGGATAATCATAATGTTCAAGTATGTGATTAATTAATATGGTTAAGATAATCATGAAATGGATGCAAGGATTTATGAGATAGTTTATGTTATTACGCTACCACAGTGGTGGTTAATGGTTATGCAACTTACTGTCTTTTACTGCAATTTACTTGACGTATTAATGAACATTATATCTATTGGTTAATGAGGAATTGAGGAGTTGTGAATTGGATAATTACTTTTGGGTAATTGTATAAAAAACATTCTAACTCCCTACTTTTACAAGCGAGGTTACCGGGGTACATTACAAGTACAATTTTCATTTGCACCACCTAGTGCATAAGTTCGTGTTTAGCACTTCGATAATATAAATCTTAATTATGTTAAGAATGGAATACACACATATAAAATTTAATGATTTAAATTTGACACGGGAACACCTTCAAACTTACTGGGTTTTTCGCATCGTATTAGTATTGTGTGGTCAATAACTTTGATACAAGTAAAATACCAAACATTAAAATGCAACATTGGTACCCTTCGTTTGCTTGTTTGTCGCATCAACTGCAGCATTCTTGTATTGAGTGATATTTCAAATATATTTTTTATTTTTAATTGGAAATGATAAAACTTAGTGTAGATTTATCTTAATTTCAAATTTTTAAGTATTTGGAAAGATTAAATTTAAATTTTTATGATATGTAAATTTCTTTTAGAGTGCAAAGCTAAAAAATAATTTGCATTTTTTAAAATTTGATCTCTTTCTAAAAATTAAATTCGTAAAAATTAAATTGAATTTACATTTGATACACACTGGTTTTACAAAGTTCTTGTACTAAGTAGCATTTTAAATATATATTTTAAGTAACTTATTTTTAATTAGAAATGATAAGAATTAGTGTAGATTTATCTTAACCCTAGATTATTAAGTGTCAAGAGGGATCAAATTTCTTGAGGTGAATTTTTTTTAAAGCTTTACATTCTAAAAAGGTTTTTATATATGAGATATGTCAACTCCATGCTAAGCATGGAAGCAATTACATATCCCATCATTTTAAAGCACACCATGGATATACTAACCATTCTTTTTTCTTTTCTTAAAAAATTCAAAATTCAATTGTTTTATAAACAATATGCATAGCTGAAATATAATTAATACGGCATTCAAATATTTTTGCACCCTCTACAACCTAGTATGGGAGAGATGTTGTCAAGTAATGTTACATTTAAAAATAGTAAAATAATATTTCTAAATTAACAAATTAAAAATAAAAATAATAAAAAATTAATGTCGGCCATAATTAAAATACTTCAATTTGCATCTTAATTTTAAATAACTTTATATAGAGATATAAAGTAACTGAAAGTAAAAAAAATAATTTACCTTTTAGTATGAGGAATAAATGTAATTTCTTCACTATTTAATATGGAGATGAGAAAAAATAAATAAATTTACCTTTTAGTTTGATGGAGAAATGTAATTTCTTTACTGCTTAATATGGAGATGACAAGAAATAGTATTTTTGATATTACATGATGTGTAATTCATTCCGTGTTGTGTTCAATTTAAGTGTAACATTTAAAACAAAACAAAAGCTATTTTACTATCAACCATAAGTAAAATATTTCAATCTCTATATTAAATAACATAATTTTATACCTATTTTTGATAGAGAAAAATAATGTAATTTAAATTAAAAAAATTCTTATATTTTCACTTTCCGTAACTAAGGAGATGAGTAATTTATTTCATTTTTAATATGGAGTTGATATATAAGATTTTAACTTGTGTTAAAATAAAATATTTCAATACCCATGTTGAGTAAAAGATTTGAACATGAAACATATATAGAGAGAAAGATTGAGAGAATTCTTATTCCATTAATAACTACTTTTGATGTATTAGGGAGGTTTGTAATTCTTTCAAGGCTTAATATGGATTTGATATGTAATACTTTAGAAAATAATAATAATAAAAATAAACAAATGTATGCATAATTAAAAAATATGAGGGAGCATGTTTTAACATTTTAATGTGGAGAACTTGAATTTAAATAAAATGTTTCAATGTCAACTCCAAGTGGATATAAATAACACTTCACGTGGATATAACAGTAGATTTTGGAGTGTCCTATGGGGGTATTATTAAGACCACTATAATAGCAGGATACATGATTAACATGCCAAACAAACGAATGGAGTGTGGGTTGGTGGCCTTTGGAACGAGAGACACATGCTCCACATGTCACCTCTTGGTACTTGTGTGGCACATTTTTTGTTCAGAACATTGGGATCACCTACGTTGGTCCTGTCGTATTAAATTCTCATAGGTGGTAGCACTTGCAATAGAGTACAAAATTCTCTCTTCTATCCATGATCATCACTTAGTGGTTGATATGGTTAGGATTTCGTTGGGTGGATTAACCATGTTTGGAGGAGACCTTGACATACAATTCTCAGTGCTCATTCATGAGCATATGATTTATCGGTGGTTTGTGGTTTTTAAAAAGTGTGTTAGGTCGAACACTTGTCCTTCCTTGGACCTCACACAGACTAGTAATTACCCTCAGAAGTTGGGTCCTCTCACGTTGATGGCCCTTTATAAATGCTTGGGCATTTTCACAAGGTGGAAACATAGTTATGTCAATTATGCTAATGAAGAGGGTTCCTTGTTTTCATGTGGCTCTTGGTTTCAATTTTTGATACCCTCAAGAATTTGGGGAGGCTTGTTTCTTTACCGTTATCATCCATATTATAGTTTTTATCCATTGTTTCTGAAGCAAGTCTTTTGGTACTATCTCTATTGCTTTGGGAGTTTAGGTAAGTGTCAATGTTTTTGGTTGTCTTTCTTCATAACATAGTGATTAGTCCATCCTTTGAACTAGTGGTAGTTCTATCCACCTTGTCGCTTCATGGTTTTGATTCTGGGGGTATTTCCTTCAATTTTTCTAGTTTTGGTTTGCAGGGTTTAGTACCCAGGTACCTTTTCCATTTGGTTCTAATAGTTTTATTTGTTTGTCTAGTATCATAGCTTGTTTCAGCTCTTTGGTCACCCATTTTTTTTGTCTCTCACAACTTGGGATATATTCAGTGTTAGGGTTGGTAAACTTGTTGAAATTCGGGGAAACTCTGCTACTTCTAATCCCTCAAACAAACTCACTTTCCCTGCTTTATTCCTTTGTTGATGATACAATTATTGTTTAGCCAGCCACCCCCTACTTGAGATTCTATCTCTTTCTTTTTTCGCCTTAGCTTTTTTGTTCATTTTGTGTATCAATCCCTTAGCAAAGGTATTATGGCTCCTCAACATAGAATGCCTAGTTGTCGAGGTGGTGTAACTAGCTTATCTTCCTCTCATCGACAGTTTTTTGGGTGGGAATCAATGGGAAATTATTTGTACTCAGTGACTCTTGAAGTTGGGAAGGATATTCTCCTCCTAGAGTTGAAGGAGTTCTATGACAAGACATATTTCTGTCATTATAAGGTCAGAGACAGTCACCTCAAATGGATTCCTGACCTAGGAAAGTTCAGGAAACATCGACTCCACTTCCTTCACTCTTTCATAGTGTAGAAACAAATGGAAACACTACTCCACATGTTAGTTTGAGATAAGCAAGTAAACAACTATAAACTATTTACATGACAAGAGGACATCAAGCGAATTCTTTGGAACATTTGTTTCAAATTGGATGATATTGTGACTAAACTAGAAAGGCTGGAGAAATATGTCATCTTTGACTTGGACACTTAGTATGAGGAGATGAATGAAGCTCTGACAATTATTCATTCTCTCCCACTCAATGTCTCTTCTCATTTTGTCATCTCCCCACAGGGGAACTCCTCTCTCGTGTCTCTAGTTATTATCCCAGATTAATGGAATTCGATGGAATTTGATGGTTTTATGCACACGTCTCTATAGTTGGTTGTCAACATGGAACTATATAATGTAGTTGGATTTTTTCTCTTGGCTCTTCATGATCACCATAGTTTTGTATTTCCTTGTTGTATATTTAATTTGCTTTCAGTTGGTTGCCAAAAAATGCACTTCTACACTACTTGTTATATCGTTATTTTTTTTCAAAGGTTCAAGGGCACCAGTGGACAAGTTTGGCACATTAGTTGGGTCTCTTTATTTTTGTGGCAATCATAATTTTTGTTTCTTATTTTGAACTGGTAGTAATGGTGCTATTTTAAATACACCTGGTTGAAGCAATAGACCCCTAGGGTAGTATTTTTGGAATGTGGAACATGAAATGATATCAATGTAATATCTTTTTTTATTAATGGAAATCAATTGTCAAATCTTAAAAAAAAACAGTAGATTTTGGAGACTCAACTTGGATTTGGTGGTGTTCCTATTACACATACATAATCAAAATGGGTGGAATAATTTAATGAGTCTATTTTGATCAGTATTGTCAAGGTGGTATGCTTATAAAATCTCTTCCTTATCATATACATTATGCACATTAAAGAATGATTCATATTCTATGTGATGATCAAAAATTGGTCTAATCCCCAAGGCCAATTGAACGGGTTATTGTCTTTTTATGTATCACTTTCACGTAATTAGGTTTTATTTTTCCCAAAGATGTAGTTGTATGTTATGAGATGTTATTAATGATGAAACCAATGTTTCAAATTCTGAGACTTCTATTGGTATGTATCATGAACACTTTCCTCCTCTAAGTAGGAACCCCTCTATTCCTACTAAACACCTTCACCCTTTAGGCTTTGAAACTTGCCTCAATATTCTTTTAAGAATTTTTGGTAGTCTTTTGACATCATTTTTCACATCAAGCCTTTTCAATTATTATGATTCTTTAATCCCCTGAGGAAGATGCCATGATATCCCCCTTGTACAACTCATCCCCTTGATCATTCCTATAAGGACTCCTTAAATCTCCCCCCATTCATGTCTTTCATTAGTATCACATGTTGGCTCCACATTCCATGGATCTGAACTCTTCTTTAAAAATTGTGAC
This sequence comes from Pinus tabuliformis, assembly GCA_031772625.1. NCBI lineage: Eukaryota > Viridiplantae > Streptophyta > Pinopsida > Pinales > Pinaceae > Pinus > Pinus tabuliformis. The sequence continues at coordinate 918,694,574 of CM062816.1, forward strand.
CATATGAAAGAAAAAGTATAATAAGAAAGAACTTTCCTGTGAGGGAGCAATCCAGGGAGGGATATTTAAGGAGACCACAAACTCTTGCAAAAACTATAGGGAACTTAGAGTAGAGAAACTCTCAAATGAGTGTTCACCATGATCTTGATGTCTTATAATATCTAGGGTGTCATAGGCCCTCCTAAAAAGTGTACTTTGAGTACATTGATTGGTATACACAAACCCTCCATAATATTTTTTCAAGAAACTATGGTGTCAGGTGATAAAGCCAGGAAGGAACTACATAAGATTTGTCCTTAGTGGTATATCTACTCTATGGATATTATGGGATTCTCCAACAAGGAAAGGGTGCAGTAATATGCCTCCAACCGCACATGTAGGCATGCTTCCATGTAGTTATGGCCTAATTTCCCCAGTTCAATGCCTGTGATCCTGAGATCTGAACCACTTTTCTAGAATAATCTCCATATCACTACCCAAAAATTTTGGCAAATTTACATAATCATATTTCACATAATGAAAATGATAAACATTCAAACTTGAAACTAAAACTTGACTTAGAAAACCTAGAACACACTAGACATTTCGTCAAACATATGGTAAACATGTGAGTTACAGGTCATGAATACATATATGATCTTAAATATTAGAACTTCATCTAAAAATCATTGAGAAGGTATAATTCCATCTTAATTAGCTGCAACAACACTTGTTAGCCCATGCATTCATCAACCATTCAAATACTTATCAAATCATGAACAAGAGCCATAACTAGAGCACATCATAGAACCATGCTTATAAACAACATATAACTAGAATATTAACCAGGACATAAAAACCACCAAATTAACATAATAACAAGTATAAGTGCTAATATATTACAATAGGAAAATATATCTTATCAACTTATGCAAAATCCAACCAAGTTAGCATAGAAATTATGATGTATATTTTCATCTTCTTATGAAGTTTTAATCAAAATCATAAGACACAAACAAACTCTACTACTCTACAGACATTAATTCACAATTTAGAACAAAAATCTCAGACATGAAATAAGAAATCACACACATGCAAATATATTTTTTCCTAGGGAAAGCAAACTGATAAAAACCCCAATGCCTGCTTGCATTAATATGATGAATATAGATGTATTACAATTGCTTCTCTCAACTGGGCACAACCTACAAGTGCATAACCTGTCTCTCTACTCAATGAGAGGCTATATCCTAGACGTAGTCAATTCAGCCTCTACTTGAGCTCCTATTTCCTTGCGCAATTCCTTGAGAAATTAGGCCACCATTATTTAGGAATTTCTAAAAAATGGATTGTATAATTCCTCAGGTTAATAATCAGGTTGCATTCAACACTTGTACACTCCAGAATAGAATACAACTGATGTTACACTGCCTTTGAATCTCCACCTCAACTAGGTAACTCAAATTCTATGCATGCACTATCTATTTTGGGCTAATTAATTAGTTAACTAGATGATCACTGAGTTTGATTGAAGTCTTGTTGTACAACTGACCTTCCACTAGTTCCTCTAACAGTTGGAACTAGTTTAACTGAAAACAACTTGAGATAACTGAAATTGATTACTATAAATTAGCAATCAAACATGCTTAACTAAACTCTAACTCCTCCAAATCAAATTTACTGAGTAAAATAGGTGACACAAGCCATGTCACTCAAGTTAACTGCATCCAAGTTGTATGTTAATGTGGAAATTCATTTTTTCTCAATTTAATCAAGGCAAAATCAAATTGAAAATTTCTTGTTGTATTTTTCAACATTCCCTCTTAGCAAGAAAGGGATTATCAACAACCCCTATCCTACACCTATGGAACTTGAACTTCCCTCTTGACAAGGCCTTTGTCAAAATTTCAAGAGCTTGTTCCTTTGTGAGTATGTACTACAACAACATTATCTGCCTCTGCACACAGTATCGTAAATGGTGATATTGGATATCTATATGCTTAGATGGATCGTGAAAAATAGGATTCTCAAAGAGCTTGATGTAAATATGATTATCATAGCAGAGCATAGCTGGATCCATCATTTGACTAAATAATATAACAAGTATCTTACTCATCTAGATCACCTCAAATGTTGCTTAACTTGCAGCCATGTATTCTGCTTCTGCCAAGCGAAGCACCACAAATATTAATTTCTTGATGTTCCAGGAAACAAATGTGAACCCAAAAATGAAAATTCCACCTGATGTACTTTTTAATTTTGATGGACTTCTTTCCCAATCTGCATCTGTGAAGCCATACAACTTCACTCCATCTATCTGTTTGTACCATAGTCCAAACTGGGTAGTACCATTGAGGTACCGTAAAACATGCTTAATTACCTTCCAAAATAATTTGGTTGGCCTAACCATAGCTTGGCTTAGTTAGTTGACTATATAGTACATATCTTGTCATGTGTTCACAAGGTACATCAGTGAACCCACTAGCTGTTGATAAATGGTAGCATCCACTTCTTCACCTGAAGTGGCATCCTCCTTCCTTCAGTTGGTCGTTAGAGGTGTCTCCATGGGTTTGCAACTATCCGTGCATAACCTTTGTAGTATCTCATTTACGTACATTCCTTGAGATAGAAACAGTTCCCCATCGCCTTGTAATACTTCTAACCTAAGGAAGTAGTGCATGAGACCCATATCCTTCATTTCAAACTAGGCTTGCAAGGTCCTCCTTGCAAGATATGATCAACTGCTCATCACTAGTTAAAATCAAATCATCAACATATAAGAAAATAGTAAGAAAGTTACCTTCTACCAAGATATGATAGAGGTTTGCATTCGCTTCACTTTTGGTGAAGCCCAAACTGGTGAGATAGCTATGGATCTTGGCATACCAAGCACATGGTGCTTGTTTGAGACCACATAACACTCACTTGAGTCTGCACACATGAGACTTTTCATCAAAAGTCTCAAAGCCTTTTGGTTGCTCAATGTACACCTCCTCCTCAATAAATCTATTGAGGAATGTTGTTTTTACATCCACTTGATGGATACTCCACCCCATATGCACAACCAAAGAAATAATTGATCTAATGGATGAGTACCTTGCTACTAGAGAAAAGGTATCCTCATATTCAAGCCCTTCAACTTTAGAGTACCTCTTAGCCACAGATCTTCCCTTATACTTCTCTATGTTTCAGTATATCACCTTCTTCACCTTGAAGATCCATCTTGAACCCACAATTGACTTATCTGTTGGTCTTGGGACCACTTCCCAAACACTTTTCTTTGTAATGGATTCGTATTCCTCCACCATTATATCAACCCATCGAAGTTTCTCTACTACTTCCTTGAAATAGGATGGCTCATTCTCTACAAACTCAATCATTAGAGCCATGTAGCTAGTGTACCAATAAGGTGAGCTTCTCTACCTGTGCTGATTTGAAGGGGAACCCACATTCTCCCTCGCATCCCGCATAAGTCTCTCAGCTTCCCTGGTTCTTTTCTTACATTCTCTAGATGGTTGTGCTTGAGTGGCTATCTCCACTCTCTGCTCCTCAATTTTTGGTTTCTCCACAAATTCCTAAGGTTTCTATTTTTGAGGTAAAATATCCTCTTCTGGTTGGATCTGAAGCTCCCTCTTAAGATAGAACCACATGGCTTTCTCCTCATCAAATTTTACATCCCTTCGCAAAAATGTCATTCTGAGGGATAGAAATTACACATGGTAGTTGCGGGGATTTTCTATGTAACCCATAAATACCCCAAATTTTTTGTTGTCTCTAGCTTCTTACTTTATTATTTGGAGATATGGAATTAAACAGAGGCTCCATAAATCCTAAAGTATGAAACATCGGGCTTCCTCCCCAAGAAAGCCTTCTTTGGTTTAATCATGCTAAGAATTTGATGAGGACTTCGTTTATGCAAATAGACTATTGTGTTGCATGCCTCAACTCACAAATTCATAGATAGGCCTTTGTTAGGTCCCTATACTGCTAGTGTAACCCCTTATTGTTATTAGTACAACCCCTTGTTATATTGTTGTGCCCATGTAGTCCCCATATTGTTATTATTGTGCCCCATAGAAGCCCACTATTTTTATTAGTGTGCCCTTAGATTATTATTGTTATGTTGGATCTAATTATATTATGAGCCCTTAGACTCCTATATATAGAAAGGAGGTCTTTCCATTTGTATCATCCAAGAATTGTTCATTTGTGTAATGTGAAGGAGGTTTCCCCCTCGAAGAGGCTTATTTCTAAGGCATTGATCTATCTTTTCAATCTTTTTGTGAGCTGGTTTCATAACATTTGGTATCAAAGCTGTGGATTCTAGGGTTTCATTGCTCCAAACACATCACCGTGGCATTTTTGCTATAACTTTTTTGCTACGAAGTTTTAGAAGCTAAAAAAAAAACAATTTGAGAAGGAATCGGTCTGAACGTGCGTCCGAATTTGAGATCTTTTCTTGCTATATTTTCAGAGATACGATCTGAGGAAGTTAGGGTTTTTGCAAGCTCCAGAATTTCATCTCAAACAGATCACCATGAAATTTTCGCTATAATATTTGTTCTAAGAAGATTCAGACTCTAAAATTAAAACCCCTTTGAACTGAAATCATGGTGAAGCTCGAGTCCGAATTTCAATCTTTCTCGCTATATTTTCGGAGATATAATCAGAGACATTTAGAATTTTTGCAGGCTCCCAAATTACATCCTAAATAGGTGACCTTGGGAAAATCATCATAACTTTCTCTCTGAGCATCAAATTGAAATTTCATAAGACATTGCAAAAAGATGACGGACTGTAGTTTTCTGTTTGTTGATTTCAGGTCTTATGGTTGAAATAGTGACACGAGGCAACTTGTACAAGTTCGATCTACTGAACGATTCTATAATTAGGTTATCATGGGAGATTTTACATAACACTTCCTTACAGAATCCAATCTTGATCAGAATTTCGGGGTTAGAAAGAGGACTCAGAGGGATACTACAGGATCAAATTTCAGAACTTGGAGATTAGAAATTACAGAGTTACAGTCATGTCAAGATCGGGCTCCTAAAATCAAGAAAAGGCAATATGAGGAAGTTTGATGGCAAGGATCTGATAAATTGGATACTACAAATGGAGCAATATTTTGATATACATGAGGTGAAATTGTTACAAAAGGTATGTATTGCGTCTTCATATTTAGAACCAGATCAATTTTTATGGTATAAAGGGCTATGTTCTCGTAGAGCACTTGTCACTTGGTCAATTCTCATGGAAGAAATGATAACACATTATGAGGATACAAAGAGTAACACCTTCTTTAGCCAATTGATAAATCTCAAAAAAAAGGGTTCAATGGCATAGCACATTGAGGATTTCAAAAAATTGAATATAAGGGTAAATGATATTCCAGAGAAGAAAATGATTGATGTCTTCATAGAGACTTTAAAGGATGACATTCAACATGAGGTTTGTCTTTTGGAACTTGATACATTAGAGAAGGCACTCAGGTTGGCAAGAAAAATTGAAAGCAAAATGATGGAAACAAGGAATCCCACCACTCATGACTATAATTATGGAAGTGTTTTTTCTCCTAGCCTTCCACAACCTACAAGGTTTACACCGCAACAATTGGAAGAAAAAATAGAAAAAGGGCTTTGTTACAATTGTGATAGAAAATACACTAAAGGTCATAAGTGTGCTGAGAGAAATTATTTTACATAGATTATGAAGAGGAGGAAGAAAAGGATCAAGAAACATCAAAAAAAGAGGATATACACCAGGAACCAACCCCAGAGAAAGAATAAATGAATCCAACCATATCTTGTAAAGAATTGGAAATAATTACCACTCCTCAAACTCTCAAGATAAAAGGACATATCAGGAAGAAAAAGGTTCAAGAAGTGAAAGATCACATCGAGAAAGAAGAAATGAATCCTAGCATATCTTGTAATGCATTGGCCAGAATTACCACTCCTCAAACTATCAAGATAGAAGGACATATCAAGAAGAAAAATGTTTAAGAAGTGAAAGATCACATCGAGCATCAAGAAATGAATCCGACCATATCTTGTAATGCATTGGAAGAAATTACCACTCAAACTATCAATATAGAAGGACATATCAAGAAGAAAAAGGTTCAAGCAGTGAAAGATCAAATCAAGCATCAACAACAAGTTCTCCAACTTTTAAAGGATAACACCACTTTGGTGCAGAATCAAATGAAACAAGAGGCAGATCAACATCACAGTGAAAGAAGTTTTGATGTAGGAGATTTGATATTTTTACGGCTACATCTCAAGCAATATATTGATGAGAAGGAAACGTTGGCAATACTACATGCACTTAATAAATTGCAATCTTACCTAATGGGAAGACACTTCAAGGTAAAAATGGATCATGATAGTCTGAAATACTTTTTAGAACAAAGATTATCTTTAGAAGAAAAGAAAAATTGGGTAACAAATATGTTGGGTTATGATTTTGAAATCATAAAGGGAAGCAAAATGTTGTTGCAAATGCACTCTCAAGAAGGGATAAGGATGTGGAGGCATTTTTTTGTGTTATTTCTATTATCCAACCAGATTGGATAAACAAAGCAAGGGGTGAATGGAAGAAGGATGAAGTGTCACCATTCATTCAAAAGTTGCAAAAGATCCTTGTTCATACAATATTGCTAGAACTTGACGAGGAAGGAAAGATCATATTGGAACCTAGAGTAGTCACAGAAACAAGAACCCAATAGCTATGAAATCAATCAATTTCAGAGTTTCTCATCAATTGGAAGAACTTACTCACTGAAGATTCCACATGGGAGGATAAGAATTTGATACAGAAGCAACAAGAACTACTCAAGCATTAAGGACAACACTTTTTGAAGGAGAGGGGCATGTTAGGTCCCTATACAACTAGTGTAACCCGTTATTGTTATTAGTACAACCCCCTTATTATATTGTTGTGCCCATTTAGTCCCCATATTGTTATTATTGTGCCCCATAGAAGCCCACTATTGTTATTAGTGTGCCCTTATATTATTATTGTTATGTCGGCTCTGATTATATTATGACCCCTTAGACTCCTATATATAGAAAGGAGGTCTTGTCATTTGTATCATCCAAGAATTGTTGATTTGTGTAATGTAAAGGAGGTTTCCCCCTCGAAGAGGCTTATTTCTAAGGTGTTCATCTATCTTTTCTATCTTTTTGTGAGTTGGTTTCATAACATTTGGTAAACAGCTATGAAATCGATCAATTTCAGAGTATCTCATTAAGTGGAAGAACTTACTCACTGAAGATTCCACATGGGAGGACAAGAATTTGATACAAAAGCATCAAAAACTACTCAAGTGTTGAGGACAAAACTTTTTGAAGGAGAGGGGCATGTTAGGTCCCTATACTACTAGTGTAACCCCTTATTGTTATTAGTACAACCCCCTTATTATATTGTTGTGCCCATGTAGTCCCCATATTGTTATTATTGTGCCCCATAGAAGCCCACTATTGTTATTAGTGTGCCCATAGATTATTATTGTTATGTCGGCTCTGATTATATTATGACCCCTTAGACTACTATATATAGAAAGGAGGTCTTGTCAATTGTATCATCCAAGAATTGTTCATTTGTGTAATGTAGAGGTTTCCCCCTAGAAGAGGCTTATTTCTAAGGCGTTCATCTATCTTTTCTATCTTTTTGTGAGCTGGTTTCATAACAACCTTGGTCATTGAAAAATCGCCCTTGTTGCTCCTGCAATGCTACAGTTCTTTCTCTCGGCCACCCCATTATGTTATGGGTTGTGGGGTGTTTTAAACTCTCGTCGAATGCCTTCTTTTGCACAGAAATTTTAAATTCATTTGACACGTACTCACCTCCATTATCACTCCTGAGAGCCTTCACCTTATTACTGGTTTCTTTCTCAACCAGTGCCTTGAATTCTATGAACTTGGAGAATGTCTCATATTTCCTCTGCATGAAGAAGGTTCAACACTTCCATGAGAAGTCAATAATAAAAATGAAAAAATATTTGTGCCTGGCAGTGGAGGTTGTTGAGAAAGGTCGACAAACATCAAAGTGGATGCTTTCAAGGAATGCATGTGCTTTGTTGTCCTGATCATGGAATGTGGATTTTGTGTACTTCACCAAAGTACATCCTTTGTATGCATCCTACTACTCAAGTGATCCTTTGGGGAGGCTTGTAGTTATTTGCTGCAAATATTTAGGGTGTCATGATGCAAATGGACAAGTCTTTTGTGCCAAACTTCACGAACATCGCAGATCTACACCTTCTTCACCTTTTTGCTTAATACAACACAATCTTCCACATCTAGATTATACAAGTTCTTTACACGAACCTCGATCAGCTTCGCCCTTCTCATGGCTATGTGCCTTAGGAATGCCTTTCCTTTGTTGAAGATCACATCATAACCATGGTCTTCCAAAACTACAACAAATATGAGATTTTTCTCTAGGCCTGTAATGAACATGACATCCTTGAGCCTAGGGGGGGGCCTAAGCCCCTCTAAAAGGTGATTGTCCCAATCTCGATTGCTCTATACCTTTCATTTCCCCCCATCTCAATGTGCATTTGCAAATATTTCTCCTCTACGTCACTGAAAAAGTATCTACACCCTGTCATGTGGAACGATGCACCTGAGTCTAAGTACCACAAGATCCCCATAATAGTGCTAGCCATTCATGCAATGACGGTAAAATCAAGCTCGAACTATGAGGCCAAGGCATAATCATTTATGAAAATAACGGAAATTAGGAGAAAAGGGAGGTGAAAGGTCACGAGTTGCATGTGTGGAGGAAATTGAAGGAAAATAATGGAAAATGAAGAAAATAGAGGTCTCATTCATAGAAATGCTTCCGAGGATCGGTTGGTAATCTTTTGTTAGTTCAGTTTTGGAGCTCTCTCATTATTATTTCTCTCTCATACTATTGGAGACTTAGAGTTTTATTGGAGCACTCTTGGAGGGTGTGGCATACTTGGATTGTTGGAGAAAGAAGGAAAAGGAAGAGCAAGAAAGCATAAGAAGACATCGGGATCAACAACTACATCAGATTTGCATGTAGGTACCGAGTTGCATGTATGTTTCCTTCACTAGTTTTGGCATGCATGGCATATGCATGTGGATTTTTGGTTGTGATCTGCCATTGACATGGAGGATGGTCGGGATTGACAGTGGATTGCCTAGCCTTGCCATTTCCTGGGTAGCCATGGTGATTGTGGGTTTATTTTCATTGTTGTGTTTTTCGTTCTTTCTCATGTTTCTTTAGCTTGGGTTGAGTTACTAGTCCTGGAGCCTTGGTTGGACAAACACTAGAGCCTTGGAACAACTTGGGTTGTGTTACTAGTCCTAGAGCCTTGGTTAGATAAAAACTCTGGAGCCCTTGGTGGGTTGAGTTACTAGTTCTGGAGCCTTGGTTGGACAAACTCTCTAGAGCTCGGTAAAATATGTGGGTTGAGTTATTAGTCCTAGATCCTTGGTTGGATAAGTGCTCTAGAGCCCTGCAAGGCTTGGATAGAGATCGATCCGATGATGGTTTTCTGATGTTCGACCATGAGGTGGAATTATTATTTGATGGGTTGAGGTGGATGGCCTCTAGAAGCCCTGGATGGTTTTTTATTGATGTGTTCTATGAGATCCCACATTCATGCTTGGAATATGGCATGCAGGTGAATGACTAAAGAGGATTTGGCTCAACCATTCTATGGTAGGGTGGAACATGGAAGTCTCATCTTGGGTTTGGATTTTGCATCACTAATGAAAGGTTATTTCTCCTAGTATTTCTATGAGTATTATGATGGATTATATGTGGTGGATGTGGCTATGATTTCATTGGTATTTCTATCCCTATTATGTTGGTTATGTATGTATTTTATGACAGAAGTTATGTATGGCTGTCATTATGTTCTTACTTGTTATTTAATATTCAATGTATCTATGACCTAATGAATGAAATGGTAGCCAATGTGATAAGGAGACAATGCTTCATAGCGAATCTCAGATTAGTATGAGACCCCTATGCTAAGAACCGTTAATTACACCTATAGATTACACATTTTCAATATGTTTTACGAAATTTTTGTCATGGTTAGTAGGGGTCTAGTTAAGGTCTTGAACAAGTGACTACTTTAGTACTATAATTTCCATGTTATTTTTTTGATTTGATGAGATGGATCAATTATGGGTAGTGACTTGGGCTTTGGGCCTACAAAAGTGGCTCAAATCCCAGAGTCGCTGGCGTAGCACTGGAAACTCTTTTCTCTGGTCACTAGCAGGAAAGCTTCTGAGAGCAATGTTGGGTTTCTAGTCACTCCCTTGCGCATATCATCAGAGTGACTGTGGCCTAAGAGATCCAGAACATCGGTGGGACCTAGGGACAGGCTACCTGAGTGGCTGGGATGTCTCCTGAGGATAATAAAGCTGATGTTGGATGTCCGTGTAATAGATCTGACCTGCAAATATATGATAATAGAAATATACCCAAAAATAACAAGATCTGAATATAGAAATGCTTCTCTTTATTAATCAAAACCCTTGAGGTAGGGTAACACCATACAACTACTCCTTAACGAAGGAGAACACTCCACAAGCCATATGCTTATTCATACAACATTCCTTGACATCTCTCAATGGGGAGTCTCTAGCCTCTATATAGGCCTCATACATACAATACCATGGGTCATTACCATGGTTCCCTCGATACCAGCTATCTAATACCATGGGCTTTTCACATTATTGCTAACTAGTTATCATCCCTTACATGATGTGGTTTAACCACTTTATTTATTAACCATGGTCCATCCCATTATTACATTATTCCCTTGGGTACCTCCCTCTGTACCCCATACTATCCCCCCTAGGTATACTACATTCCACCCCCCTTAAACATGTTTCGTCCCCGTAACATAAGAAGAACACAAATAATAAGATCTACTCAAAAGAGTAGTCCACTATTACCATGCACGTGCATCTAGCCATCCAAGGGAAAGGTGAACCCTCGATCTAGTTGGTGCCTCGCTCACTTGAGATGGAAGTTGACCCTGGTGCTCTTCGGTGTTGGTGTGTTGTGGGTGGATCGCCGCCCCTCTCTATTTGTCATGTGGTGGTTGTTTTCCTTGTTGCTAATTCGTTGACATCTTGAATATTGAATATTAATACTAATATTTAATAATTATTAATATATATTGAATATTAATACTAATATTTAATATTTATTATAATAATTTTGATTAATTATTATTTGGATCTACTATTGAATCTATTAACTAAATTAAACCCTTAATAATAAATTTAAACATTTAGTAGGAAATATTGATGATAAAGATTAAAATAATCAAATTATTTATTATTATATTAATAAATAGTTTTTTTTTTTAAACACTTTAATATACCTTAAAAATAATTGAAAATAAGGATAATAATTCTCTCCATAATATTAATTTTCAATACTATTAGGTATGAATTATAACATTTACAATAATAATTTTGATAATAGCTACTACTATTATCATTAATTATTATTATGAAATGTTATTATTTTTTATTTATTAAGAACTATTAATAAATCTATTAATTAAATAAACTATTAATCAATATTAATAAAAATTAATCTTTAGCAGTAATTATTAGAATTTGATATTAAATATTAAATATTAATTATTAATTATTAACTATTAATATTATTTATTAGTTTTTAATTATTAATTATTATTAATACGTTAATATTATTATCAATTATAGTATTATTATTATTAATATATTTTTAGTATTTATTTAACATTAATATTATTATTAATATTAATATATTTATAGTATTTATTTATTTAATATTAATTTTCTAATAATAATAATTTAAATATTTATATATTCAGATATTATTATTAATATATACTGAATATTAATACTAATATTTAATATTTATTATAATAATTTTGATTAATTATTATTTGGATCTACTATTGAATTTATTAACTAAATTAAACCTTTAATAATAAATTTAAACATTTAGCAGGAAATATTGATGATAAAGATTAAAATAATCAAATTAATTATTATTACATTAATAAATAAGTTTTTTTTAAATACTTTAATATACCTTAAAATTAATTGGAAGTAAGGATAATAATTCTCTCCATAATATTAATTTTGATAATAGCTACTACTATTATCATCAATTATTATTATGAAATGTTATTATTTATTAGTTATTAAGACCTATTAATAAATCTATTAATTAAAGAAACTATTAATAAAAATTAATCTCTTAGTAGTAAATATTAGAATTTGATATTAAATATTAATTATTAATTATTAAATATTAATATTAATTATTAGTTTTTAATCATTAATTCTTATTAATACATTAATATTATTATTAATTATAATAATATTATTAATATTAATATAATTTTAGTATTTATTTAACTTTAATATTAATATTAATATTTTAATATTAATAATTAAATTATTGACTGTTAATATAAATTATTAACTATTAACTATTAATATTAATATATTTATAGTATTTATTTATTTAATATTAATTTTCTAATAATAATAATTTAAATATTTATATATGGTATTTATATATTCAGATATTATTATTATTGAATATTAATACTAATATTTAATATTTATTATAATATTTTTGACTAATTATTATTTGGATCTACTATTCAATCTATTAACTAAATTAAACTTTATTAATAAATTTAAACATTTAGTAGGAAATATTGATGATAAAGATTAAAATAATCAAATTATTTATTATTACATTAATAAATAGTTTTTTTCTTTTTTGAAAATACTTTAATATACCTTAAAATTAATTGAAAATAAAGATAATAATTCTCTCCATAATATTAATTTTCAATACTATTATGTATGAATTATAACATTTACTTGATAATAGCTACTACTATTATCATCAATTATTATTATGAAATGTTATTATTTATTAATTATTAAGAGCTATTAATAAATCTATTAATTAAATAAACTATTAATAAATATTAATAAAAAATAATCTTTTAGTGGTAATTATTAGAATTTGATATTAAATATTAAATATTAAATATTAAATATTAACTATTAATATTAATATTAATGATTAGTTTTTAATTATTAATTATTATTAATACATTAATATTATTATTAATTATAATATTATTATTAATAGTAATATATTTTTAGTATTTATTTGACATTAATATTAATATTTTAATAATTAAAATATTAACTATTAACATTAATTATTAGTTTTTAATTATTAACTATTAATATTAATATTAAGAATTATAAGTTTTAAATTATTAATTGATGATGATGATGATGGTTAACGTCCGCTGAGACCAAATAATGGTCTATCGGACCTAAAGAAACAAATTATCTATTTTGGTTTAAGATTTTATTCCTATGCTCAAAAAGCTTGGAGAGAAGCCTCCCGAGCTCACTATAATTTTGACAATGCAAAAGGCTAGGAAGGTTAGTATTGTAACAAAGATTGTGAAACTGAGATCTAATGTGGTTATACGCGGGGCAATCTAAGAGGAAGTCGTTTTCATCCTCGATGTTCCTATTCTCACATATATGGCAGATCCTTTCCGTCCATGGCGTTTTAGGAACTGTCCAATGACCTGTTTCACTATGGAGCTCATGAGAATTCGTTCTAATCTTTGCTATATTAATTTTCTTCTTTGAGCTAGTTAAAATAGAGAGATACTTTTGATCTTCTAGGGTGGGGTTGATGACCTTCTTATAATAACTTAATTTTCTTTTAGCCGCTAAGTCTTTCTCACACCACATTTTTTCTTTGAACTTAGAAGTAACAATATCTTTAATGTTATTTATGTTTTGCAATGCATCATTTTCATTGATCTCCCAATAGTTTAACCAGGCCCTTGTGTCTTTATGCCACCCTCGATTAAGCCTTAGGTGGTTTTGGCTAGAATTTAAAGCTGGCTTAGGAAGTCTATGATCGTCTATGTTACTGATTTTGTGCTTGTACAACAGAAACCTAAGCATAGCTGGGCTCTCAATAGGGGGAAGACTTGCTTCTATAAGGAGAATAGGATAGGGTGTATTACTTTTAATTTTCAGGTTATAAGTTATAAAACGCTTCTGGATTTGTTCAATCTTTCTCCATGATTCTCTGGAGATGCTGCAACCCCAAACCTCACAGCCATATAAGATAACAGGAGTGACTAAAGTTTCAAAGAGGAACTTCTTTTTATCCCACATTACAAGGTTTGCTATTTTACAATTATTTTCAAGACCAAAGTAAGCTTTCCACCCCCATTAATACATTAACATTAATATATTATTAATATTAATCTATTTATAGTATTTATTTATTTAATATTAATATTTAATATTAATTTTCTAATAATAATAATTTAAATATTTATATATTCACATATTATTATTAATATATATGGAATATTAATACTAATATTTAATAATTATTAATATATATTGAATAATAATACTACTATTTAATATTATTATAATAATTTTGATTAATTATTATTTGGATCTACTATTAAATCTATTAACTAAATTAAATCCCTAATAATAAATTTAAACATTTAATAGGAAATATTGATGATAAATATTAAAATATTAAAATTATTTATTATTAATTAATAAATAGTTTTTTTTAATACTTTAATATACCTTAAAATTAATTGAAAATAAAGAAAATAATTCTATTCATAATATTAATTTTCAATACTATTAGGTATGAATTATAACATTTAAAATAATAATTTTGATAATAGCTACTACTATTATCATTAATTATTATTATGAAATGTTGTTATTTATTATTTATTAAGAACTATTAATAAATCTATTAATTAAATAAACTATTAATTAATATTAATAAAAATTAATCTTTTAGTAGTAATTATTAGAATTTGATATTAAATATTCATTATTAACTATTAATTATTAACTATTAATATTAATTATTAGTTTTTAATTATTAATTATTATTAATACATTAATATTATTATTAAATATAACATTATTCTTAGTATTAATATAATTTTTATTTATTTAACATTATTTTTAATATTTTAATATTAATAATTAAAATATTAACTATTAATATTAATTATTAGTTTTTAGTATTAATTATTAGTTTAAATTATTAATTATTATTATTACATTAACATTAATATTATAATTAATATTAATATATTTATAGTATTTATTTATTTAATATTAATTTTCTAATCATAATAATTTATATATTTATATATTCACACATTATTATTTATATATGGAATATTAATACTAATATTTAATAATTATTAATATATATTGAATATTAAACCCTTAATAAAAATTTAAACATTTAGTAGGAAATATTGATGATAAAGATTAAAATAATCAAATTATTTATTATTACATTAATAAATAGTTTTTTTTTAAAATACTTTAATATACCTCAAAATTAATTGAAAATAAGGATAATAATTAATGAATTTAGGCTTCTGTGATCCAGATCAAATTTTTGAAGATTCTTTGGCAAAAATCAAATAGAGATACTTTTGTCGACGCGTTTCGAACCAACTAGTGTGGTTCGTTGTCAGGACAAGTTGAATGAGCAGATCTCGCTTTGCACATTAAATAGACAGGGCAGAATATCCAATGACCCAATTTTACTAGACAAGGTAACGGCTAAAATGACAACAGCTAGATTTGACTGGAAAACGGCTAATTTAACTATGATAAGGGGTAGCTATAATTTTCAATATTATTAAATATGAATTATAACGTTTACAATAATAATTTTCATAATAGCTACTACTATTATCATTAATTATTATTATGAAATGTTATTATTCATTATTTAATAAGACCTATTAATAAATCTATGAATTAAATAAACCATTAATAAAAATTAATCTTTTAGTAGTAATTATTTGAATTTGATATTAAATATCAATTATTAATTATTACCTATTAATATTAATTATTAGTTTTTAATTATTAATTATTATTAATACATTAACATTAATATTATTATTAATTATAATATATTTTTAGTATTTATTTAACATTAATAATAATATTTTAATATTAGTAATTAATATTAATATTTTAATATTAATAATTAAAATATTAACTATTAATATTAATATTAATATTAATTATTAGTATTATTTATTAGTTTTTAATTATTAATTATTATTAATACATTAACATTAATGTTATTATTAATATTAATATGTTTATAGTAATATTCATATTTAATATTAATTTTCAAAAATAATAATTTATATATTTATATATTCACATATTATTATTAATATATATGGAATATTAATACTAATATTCCATATATATTAATATGGAATATTAATACTAATATTCCATATATATTAATATGGAATATTAACAGTCTAATCTTTAGCATTCACCGATTTTGAATGTGATGACCCGCGCATTTTCCTTGCATTCCCTTTTTTAAACCGGCATTGATTTCTTGGCCTTGTTAATATGACAGTTCGTTCGGTCTCTGCGGTGTGATCTGCCGTCTCTGCGGTAAATCTGCCGGTGTGGTCTCTGCGGTGTGGGCATCAGCGCCCAGGTCCCAACGGTCATTGTGTTGTAGTTTTATGGTCGAGAGACCATTCTTATCCGCGCCAAAGGGTCAAGATTATTCTTGGAGGCGTCTTTTATCAATATTCAAATTCTTGAATGATCACGAACGATGATTATATATACGGTATAGATCTGCCGTCTCTGCGGTGTGATAGATCTGCCGTCTCTGCGGTATAGATCTGCGGTGTGATAGATCTGCGGTGTGGTCTCTGCGGTGTGATAGATCTGGTGCAGATCTGCGTAAAATATGGCTCCGAGCTTCGCAAAAATAACTGGTGGCTCGTCCGCCTCTGGAGGGCAATCTCCTGCCCATATCGTAAGTGAAGCCCCAGCTCCCACTATCCAAGTGGTCCAGGACTCACTCGATGAAGCTTTGAAGTTCTCCGAAAGTGCCCTAATTTGCCGGTTCAATGGTTTTTGGCCGCGGCTGATAGCACTCCACAATTGGATCTCGAAGGTATGGAAGCCTATCATTTCTGATGAAATTAATATCTACCCCTGTGCTAGAGGTTTCTTTATAGTAGATTTTGAAAATCCTGAAAGCAGACAATGTATTCTAGATTCCGGCCCTTGGTTTTGGGAAAAATCAGGCCTATTCATGAAGCCATGGGACCCATCATTCGATCCCTCTACAGCAGTGATAGCCTCAGCACCAGTTTGGGTGAGATTGCCAAGCCTACCCTTGCATCTCTGGAATCTCTCCTCGCTAAAAGCCATCGGAAATGCAATTGGGAAATTTTACTGCAGGTGCCCAGAAACAGAGGAATATGCCAGAACCACCTATGCACGCATCTGTGTGGAAATGGATTTCAGCGCCGGATTCCCAGCTGAAATAAACCTAACAAGTAAAGACTATGTGTGGAACCAGAAGCTTGATTATGAAAGTGTCCTCTTCAGATGTCGATCGTGCTTTGAGACGGGGCATCTAGCCAAAAATTGCCCAAAAACCTTTGAGAAAAATTTTGCTAGAAAAAACCATCACAGATCTACATGGTGGGAAGGAGCACAAAAAGAACACTACACTGTCATCAAAGAAGAATATTCTAGAGAAAACTCTGAGTCACAAGAAATCAAGGAAGAAGGAAACAACTCTCAAAGCAAGCAAGGAGAAAGCCCGCCCCAACAAATCAACAGCTATGAGGATTTGAATACCGCAGAAAATAAATCTTCATTTAACAGCAAAGCAGATCTCCTAAACCAAACTTCTCCGACTATAGATCGCGAAGCTAAGACACCAACGTCCCAAGAACCAGAAGAGATGAAGGAGATGCAAGACAAAGGAAGTTGGAAGACCGTAGAGAAAAGAAAGAAAGCTACAACACCAATCTCGCCAAGAAAGACGAGGAGCCAGACAAGTAAAAATTAAGAAAATTGTAGGTCCGATAGACCAATTTGGTCTCAGTGGACGTTAACCATCATCATCATCATCATCACTAATATTTAATAATTATTAATATATATTGAATATTAATACTAATATTTAATAATTATTAATATATATTGAATATTAATACTAATATTTAATATTTATTATAATAATTTTGATTAATTATTATTTGGATCTGAATCTATTAACTAAATTAAACCCTTAATAATAAATTTAAACATTTAGTAGGAAATATTGATGATAAAAATTAAACTAATCAAATTATTTATTATTACATTAATAAATAGTTTTTTTTATAGAAAATACTTTAATATACCTTAAAATTAATTGAAAATAAGGATAATAATTCTCTCCATAATGTTAATTTTCAATACTATTAGGTATGAATTATAACATTTATAATAATAATAATTTTGATAATAGCTATTACTATTATCATTAATTATTGATGATGATGATGATGGTTAACATCCACTGAGACCAAACATTAGTCTATCGGACCTAAAGAAATAAATTATTTATTTTGATTTAAGATTTTATTCCTATGCTCAAAAAGCTTGGAGAGAAGCTTCCCAAGCTCACAATAATTTTGACATTGTAAAAGGCTAGGAAGGTCAGTATTGTAACAAAGATTGTGAAACTGAGATCTAATGTGGTTGTACGTGAGGCACTCTATGAGGAAGTGGTTTTCATCCTCGATGTTCCTATTCTCACATATATGGCAGATCCTTTCCGTCCATGGCGTTTTAGGAACTGCCCAACGACCTGTTTCATTATGGAGCTCATGAGAATTCATTCTAATCTTTGCTATATTAATTTTCTCCTTTGAGCTAGTTAAAATAGAGAGATACTTTTGATCTTCTAGGGTGGGGTTGATGACCTTCTTATAATAACTTAATTTTCTTTTAGCCGCTAAATATTTCTCACACCACATTTTTTCTTTGAACTTAGAAGTAACAATATCTTTAATGTTATTTATGTTTTGCAATGCATCATTCTCGTTAATCTCCCAATAGTTTAACCAGGACCTTGGGTCTTTATGCCACCCCCAATTGAGCCTTAGGTGGTTTTGGCTAGAATTTAAAGCTAGCTTAGGAAGTCTATGATCGTCTATGTTATTGAGTTTGTGCTTGTACAACAAAAACCTAATCATAGCTAGGCTCTCAATAGGGGAAAGACCTGCTTCTATAAGGAGAATAGGATAGGGTGTATTACTTTTAATTTTCAGGCTATAACTTATAAAACGCTTCTAGATTTGCTCAATATTTCTCCATGATTCTTTGGAGATGCTGCAACCCCAAACCTCACAGCCATATTAGATAACAGGAGTGACTAAACTTTCAAAGAGGAACTTCTTTTTATCCCACATTAAGAGGTTTGTTGTTTTACAATTATTTTCAAGACCAAAATAAGCTTTCCACCCCCCATTAATCCTTTTCTCAATGCTATGGTTCCAGTTGAGCTTGTGATGAATATCAATTCCTAGGTACTTGTAAGAATACACTTCCTCCAAGTTATTATTGTCATACATAAAATTAGCGTAAGTGCCCTTCTTGGATTTGATAATCATAACTTTTGTTTTGTTAGTGTTAAAAGTCATACCCATGGTAGAGTAAAAATATTTAAGAAGCCTGAGTTTCTTATCAAGATCAGATGGGCACCTTGCCAAAAGAACAATATTGTCAGCATAGAGAAGAAGGATGACGACTATCCCAGCTAAGATCGTGCCATTACATCCCGCTTCCTCTAAATAGCCTTCAAGCTTATCGATGTAAATGCCAAATAGGGTAGGGGAGAGGGGGCAACCTTGTTTAACTCCGATGTTACACTTAATATCTTTCGACCACCCCTCATTGCTCTTTAGCTTGGCAATTACATTCTCGTATAACCTTATAGCGGCAACTCTCAACTCGAGAGGAACCTTTGGCTCTTCTAATCTATTCCAAAGGTTGTATCTAGGAACCGTATCGAAAGCCTTTCTAAAGTCCACAAAGCAACAAAATAAATTGGATTTATCATTACGACATTCCTCCATAATGATCCTAAGCATAATGAGGTGGTTTGTTGTTGAGTGATGCCTTTTGAAACCTGCTTGGCCTTTAGCCTGCTTACCTTCACTTTCAAGCCATATGCTTAACTTCTTTTCCAAAATACTACCATATAACTTGGCTAAGAGAGGGCTGATCATAATTGTCCGATAATTAGAGGGGTTATTTGTATCCCCACTTTTAAAAATAGGGATAATGAGGCTCTCAGTCCAAGGTTTAGGGAACCCTTGCTTGACTGCTTGATTGAAAAGCTTGTGAATGTGGGGGATGAGGACAGGACCTCCAATTTTTAAGATTTCCGCCTGGTAACCTTCAATGTCCTTAGCTTTCCCATTAGCAAGGTGCTTAACCCCAAAATTAATGTCTTCTAAATAGAAAACTTATTTCGTTGTGACCAGGGTTTCCAAATTGTCCATGACATTTGGAGATTCATAAAGCTTTTTAAGATAGGAATTCCAATCGTGAAGAGCAATTTTATTATTATCTTTAGCCTTCCTAGTCAAAATCTGCCTCCAAAATTTCTTAGGGGCTACCTTAGAGAGGTGTAAGAGATTCTCCTATCTTTGATGAATGTACTGCTGCTTTTTCCTTTTAGTTAGGACTTTGTATATTTTTATCTTGTCCATTTTAAGAGATTCATCAACAACTTCCTTAATTGCTCTCCTCGCACTTTTACAATCTTTGTCATACCATGGATTGGTTTTGCTATTTATTTTATTATTTGAAACTTCAATTGAGAACTTGTTAATAGAATATGAGAGGGTTGTAGTAAAATTATGATAGAGGTCTTCTATGTTGTCTATACTAGATAAAGGAAGTAAATTAGTTTTTAATTCATTTAGAAAGAGATCATTTTTATTTCTATAAAATATTAAGTTCTTTTGGCTATAAGTATTATTTTCTGTGCGAACTCTATGCATGACAAAATTGAGAGTTATAAGTAAAGGCCTATGATTAGAGTCAGGTTCGTGGTCATTTAAGATGTCAAAATTTATTATTTTGTTGTATAATGGGAGATCGGAAATAACGTAGTCTACCACACTGCTATGAAGTCCATGGATGCAAGTCATCTTGCTGGAATTGGGCCACTTCTTTAGACCATTGCAAATTATGAGATCCTGAGCACTACAGAGCTTGACTAGCTCCGACCCAAACAAATTTTCCACGAGGTCTTTAGAGCTCCTTCTATACCTATTAGCCAGAGTAGGGTCTTCGTCTAACCAAAGAGGATTAGGGTTGGAATGATTGCTTAGAATAATAACTTGGTTGTTTGAAGTTCGAGCATTAAAGTCACCTATTAAAAGGATATTACCGTCATTGCTTAGGCTAGAAATATCATTCTCTAAACCATTGTAAGGGTTAGTTTTATCTAGATTCTTCTTCTTATAGAAGTTATAATTGATGGGGGGAAAATAACATATTGCTATGTAGGACTTTTTATTATTAATGTCTCTAATCTCTATCCAAATATATTGGTTGTGAGGGTCATTTTTATAAATGGGGGGAGATGTACTTCTTAATGTAACAAGTTATTCCCCTAATGCCTCTACGGGAGGATTGCTTGTTCCAGGTAGACCATAGCGTAAAGCCATCTATGTTAGGGACCTTAGATTCTTCGTGCTCCCAAGTTTCAACAAGCAAAATAATATCAACATCATTTGAAATCCAACTTAGCTTGGGGCCTTTGTTCCATGGGAAGCCCCGACAGTTCCAAGAAAGGATCCAGAGCATGTTTAATTGCTATTGATTACTATCTTTCTGGTTTCTATCTTGAATAAAGGCTTTTCTATTTCTGATTATTGCCCATTTTCCTTCCTTTCTAGATTCTTTTACCTTTTGAACCTCCTTTCTTAATTCTTCTTGATCTTCTGGAATGAGATCTTCATTTATGAATATTCCCGTTCCTTTTAGACTTGAGGTTTTACTAAGTATGTCGTATATGATTAGTGGAGCTCACCTTTATGCAGATTTGTCTTCCTTTATTCTCGGTTAATTTCCCCAACCTTGTTGCTTCTATGAGACACACTGTTTCAATTTGTAATCTATTATGTAATTTTGTCTGGGCTAAGGCTAAAGTATCCTCATCTACTTCCTCTTTTAAACCAAAGATTATAAGGTTCAAGGCCCTTTTGTTACGTTCATGGTCTAATTCTATTATTTTTTTCATTTCATCTTTAATTGGTTTGATATCTAACTTATCTACTACATTATTTAGGGTGAGGCGACTATTAAATTTTTCTTCTAGTTCTTTAATCATGTCTTTCATTTTAAGGCTCCCTAAAGTATCAGCATCTCCTTGCTAGGATGGTTGGTTAGTATCGTGGTTTTGTTTTTCTATAACCTGCAATCTAGTCTCCATTGCCTCCATTTTATTCTCTAGTAGTTCTATTTTATTTTCTATTTGTTTTTGGATCATGTCTTTAAGAGATGCAAATTTATTTTCCAACATGGCTTCTAACTCTTTTTGTAGCTTGGCTTCTCTTTCTTCTCTACGTTTCTCTAAAGACTCTATATACTCATAAAGGCCTTGTAGAGTAACTGTGCTAGGTCTGCCCTTGGTAGTCTTTGGTAACTATGGTGAAATATTCATACTTAAAATTATATGAGCAAATATGTATTAGAAAAGAAAAAGATAAGGAATGTGTGCACCTGATATCAACAAACCTGACTGCAGATCACCCGTGCCCATTGCAGCCCACAGACTGAAGAATATACGTGAAGAAGATATAAAGTACGTATTTAACTCTTTCACCGAGCCTCAAAACTCTTTCACCGAAGAATATATGTGAAGAATATATAAAGTACGTGTTTAACTCTTTCACTGAGCCTTAGAACACTTTCACCGAAGTATATATAGAGTACATGTTTAACTCTTTCACTAAGCCTTAGAACTCTTTCATCGAAGAAAATATGTGAAGAATATATAGAGTATGTTTTTAACTCTTTCACCGAGCATTAGAACTCTTTCACCGAAGAATATATGCGAAGAATATATAGAGTATGTTTTAACTCTTTCCCTGAGTTAAAAACCTATTAATAAATCTATTAATTAAATAAACTTTTAATAAATACTAATAAAAATTAATCTTTTAGTAGTAATTATTAGAATTTGATATTAATTATTAATTATTAATTATTACCTATTAATATTAATTTTTAATTTTTAATTATTAATTATTATTAATACATTAATATTAACTATTAATATTAATTATTAATTTTTAGTATTAATTTTTAGTTTTTAATTATTAATTATTAACTATTAACTATTAATATTAATTTTTATTATTAACTATTATTATTAAGAATGATTAGTTTTTAATTATTAATTATTACTAATACGTTAACATTAATATTATTATTAATATTAATACATTTATAGTATTTATTTATTTAATATTAATTTTCTAAAAATAATAATTTAAATATTTATATATTCACATATTATTATTTATTTTTTCCCTTGGAAAAAAGTCGTAATTTCCATTAATTTTGAAAATTACATTTTGTAGATGCCAAAGCATTGCAAAGACAAGGCTATGTAGCCTGACAAAAAATGGTTGACACAAGTGTCAAGTACAGCGAAAAAAACTGATAAAATAAACCATGCCTGGAGCACTGAGATGCCAGATAGGGGGAAGATCAAGTTTTCCTCCCCTT
The DNA here is from genome assembly GCA_031772625.1 of Pinus tabuliformis. Taxonomy (NCBI): domain Eukaryota; kingdom Viridiplantae; phylum Streptophyta; class Pinopsida; order Pinales; family Pinaceae; genus Pinus; species Pinus tabuliformis. Next base: position 918,718,249 of record CM062816.1, read on the forward strand.
TTTCTTCTCTACCTTGCGCCACTCGCCTTGGGCCGGATGCATGGGAACGAGTTGAAGTGGGTTTTCCTCACCGGGTCGAGGATTTTCCTTGTCAGAGTCCGAGGTGTCCGATTTATGCTGCCTTTTGGTTCCACTGAGTTCCATTGTGTCGAAAGCCTTTTCCGGTTGCGATTCCATGGGCACTTGTGGAGATTGTTTCTGTGGTTCTGCTTGGCTGTTCTCATTTGGGATGGGCAATTCCTCCTCACCTACTTCCTCTTCCTCAGGGTCTGGTGGGGGGAATGTCCACCCTTTTTTTTCCCGGATTTCCTCCTTCTTTGGCTGTCTTTTTTGGAATCTGGGCAGGCATTTTGTAGGTGCCCTATCTGCCGACATATTCTGCATCGGAATGTTATATTTTCATAATCTATTGTTTGCATCCAGCTACGATCTTTATGCTTCAGTACTATGTGGTCCGGTAATCCTTTGTTGAGATCAACTTCCACACAGATACGTGCGAAAGTGTAGATTCCATCTTCCACTCGCTGAGTATCCATTTTAATATATCTGCCAAAGGAGTTTCCGATGCATGCGAGAGTCTTTTGGTCCCAAAAATGTGCAGGGAGGTTATGTAGTCGTACCCATACTGGCATCCTGGAAACGATGAAGGAGTTTGCATCAAACTCTGGGGTCCAAGGTGTAATGAAGAGTCCTGAAGATCCCCAGAACCACGGTCCCTCCTGAATTACTAGGGCCCTGACCTCTTTTGAAGGGAATTTGACTATAAAGAAGCCTTTGGAGCAGAGCATGACGTCACAATTAAGAGACCATTTTGTGAAAATCCAGTGAAAAAGGTCCATGGGTTTTGGCCAGAAACCGTTGAAGCGACAGATGAGGGCTTGTTTTTCGTAAATGTTACGTACCTCCTCTACTTCTGCTGTATCTATTGTTAGTTCAGGTGTATAGTTCAGTTGCTCCACGATATATGGGCTGGGTTCTGTTCCGGCCTGCTGTGGAGCTGCAGAAGAAGATTTTCCCCCTTGTAGAATATGCTTGTAAGATGTTCCTTCGCTTCTGTGCTGCTGGTGTGGTTCTGGGCTGTGTTTTGCTTTGGATCCACTGCCCCCTTCTGTTTGTTTTCGTGGGCCGCTGGCTGCTGCACCTCCACGTAGCCTCATGTTGAGTATAATATTAGATCCTGGCTTGATGTTGTAGTCATCAATTGCTCTGTGATCTTGTAATGATCTTCCCTCAGAGAGCAGATGTTGATATCCTTCCGAGAAGCCAATGTGATTGGCAATGTTTTTCTTCAGATTTGAGACATTGTCTGAAGCTTGAACCGAGATTAGGGTTGATTTCCCAGAGGGGGGTTTTACAATGATTTGGAAGCGAGGATCTGGTAAAGTTGCCGCCGCAAAGACCGTGGGAGTTGTTCTCCTCTATTTTGTATTCAGGCTATCCTCGTGCCATATAGCCCTTTCTGAGATCTGGGGAATCAGATTAGTGAAGAGTTCTTGTGCGAGACCCATCACCACTACCGAACAATGCTTGTTGTAAGTGCAGTGGACTGGGTAGCTGAAGTTTAGCACGTCCCAGTCCCGATGGCCTTTCGCAAACCAGAGTTCCAGAGTTCTTGGATCTTGGCGTTTCCTTTGATTGTTGTCCGGATCGGGTAGATCCAGGCCAGATCTGGGGTGTTTGTATCTATTCACGGCTAGAGGGAGCAGATCCGCTTCATGCGGCCAGCCTCCGCTGATTTCAACATTTGATCCGATGGGAAATCCTGCAGATCCAATACCCACAACGCCCAAGACCCCCTTCCTTTTTCCTCCCATGGCATTATTCTGAGCATCTGTCTTTCCTGCGCATTTCTAAGAGTGGCTCGTCCAGATCCCTATTGCAGTGGGCATGAGCGCTGCATTGTCTTTGTTAATTCTTTGATTCAGAACCCCCCTTCCATTGTGGCTGAGATATGCCGCCGTTGAGGGCGCATGAAGGTTCCAGGCATCATCCAGAGTTCCGTGTTTCGATTCCACGCTGCCAGGGATGTCTTTCCCAGCTTCTTGATGTTCGTGGCGAAGGGTTGCAGGGGCAGCCATGGCAGCAGTCTCCGATCCATCCTTGTGTGTGTGAAATGTTCCTCTTTCACCAAATATTCATAAATTGTTATACAAGTTAACAATTTATTTTAATTTTGAATTCTTATTCACATATTATTATTAATATATATGGAATATTAATATTAATATTTAATTATTATTAATATATACTGAATATTAATCCTAATATTTAATATTTATTATAATAATTTTCATTATTTATTATTTGGATCTACTATTGAATCTATTAACTAAATTAAACCCTTAATAATAGATTTAAACATTTAGTAGGAAATATTGATGATAAAGATTAAAATAATCAAATTATTTATTATTACATTCATAAATACTTTTTTTTTCTTTTTCTATTTTGTAAATACTTTAATATACCCTAAAATTAATTGAAAATAAGGATAATAATAATAAATAAAAATAATTAAAACACGCCGACATCCATTTAAATCTTCTCACCTCAAAACTACTAAAAGCTATTTAAAACCCTTATTAAGCTCTTCTACTATCATCATTCAAAGAAGTCCTAGTGATAGATCCCTCTTGGAATTTGAATATTAAACCCTTAATAATAAATTTAAACATTTAGTAGGAAATATTGATGATAAAGATTAAAATAATCAAATTATTTATTATTACATTAATAATATTATTAATATTATTAATAATATTAATAATATTATTATTAATATTATTTTAATCAAAATTATTATTTATTATAATAATTTGGATTAATTATTATTTGGATCTACTAATGAATCTATTAGCTAAATTAAACCCTTAATAATAAATTTAAACATTTAGCAGGAAATATTGATTATTAAAATAATCAAATTATTTATTATTACATTAATAAATAGTTTTTTTTTAAATACTTTAATATACTTTAAAATTAATTGAAAATAAGGATAATAATAAATAAAAATAATTAAAACAGACCGACATCCATTTAAATCTTCTCACCTCAAAACTATTAAAAACTATTTAAAACCCTTATTCAAGCTCTTCTACTATCATCATTCAAAGAAGTCCGGATGATGGATCCCTGTTAGGATTTAAATATTAAACCCTTAATAATAAATTTAAACATTTAGTAGAAAATATTGATGATAAAGATTAAAATAATCAAATTATTTATTATTACATTAATAATATTAACAATATTATTAATAATATTAACAATATTATTAATAATATTAACAATATTATTTATAATATTAATAATATTATTTATAATATTATTAATATTATTTTAATATTATTTTAATATTAATAATTAAAATAATAACTATAAATATTAATTATCAGTTTTTAGTATTAATTATTAATTATTAATTATTATTAATACATTAACATTAATATTATTATTAATATTAATATATATTGAATAATTTTGATTAATTATTATTTAGATCTACTATTGAATCTATTAACTAAATTAAATCATTAATAATAAGTTTAAACATTTAGTAGGAAATATTGATGATAAAGATTAAAATGATCAAATTATTCATTATTATATTAATATATATATATATATATCTATATATATATATATATATATATATATATATATATATATATATACCTTAAAATTAATTGAAAATAAAGATAATAATTCTCTCCATTATATTAATTTTCAATACCCTTAGGTATAAATTATAACATTTACAATAATAATTTTGATAATAGCTACTACTTTTTTCCCAGGAAAATAGAGTTCGTAATTTCTATTAAAAAGATGATAATAGAGATTACATGTTGTTGATGCCATAGCATATGCAGTAGTGTGGTTTAACCACTGTACAAAAGAAGTTACAATAAAATATCCTGTAAGTGCAGCTGAGGATACCGTGGACTGTATCCATCCAAAAATAAACAAAACAGTGACTCACATATGTCCATAAATAGACAGAGTTGAGGTCTATGAGCCCTCATGCAGTGAAGAGAAGTATAGTGCCGATCAGTACAATGTTGAGTATAAACAAAAATATGAAAATCATGTAGATCAAAAATATTTTAGGTGGGGGGGATTTCCCCCTGTTGCTGGCCGTCAATATATGGTCGATGGTAGAACCTGTGCATCCCTTCAGGAGTGTATTCTTCAATCAGCCAGTCTCCTATAGGGCGATCCGCCGCTTCTTTCGAGAGCCGGTCAGCAAGCGCATTTCTTTCCCTGTAGATATGAGAAACAGTGATCTGGTCAAAATGTGTTTTTAAAAAAACAATTTCTTCCAAGATGTGTTTCAAAGAATATGCATGACATATAGATTTATTGTTTGCCCAATCAACCACAATCTTTGAATCCCCAAAAATTTGTATTTGTCGGCATTGTTTGGATAGAGCAAAGAAGAGGAGATGTCTCAGAGTGATAAGCTCAGCATGGTTGTTTGAGCCTGTCCCAAGTCCCAATCTCAGGTGATAATAATGAGTTTCTGTGAGGTGAAAAACAATACCCCCCCACATCCTTGCATTGGGGCAGCACCGTCAAAATAGGCCCAAGGTATATCCTTGTTGATGTTTTTAGGTAGGATGTGCCTGGGTGTGTTGTTTTTATTCTCAAAGGTGATTTCTGTATAGGCCACGCAGATAGATGGCGGAAGAAGTTGCCAGTTGACTCTGTAATCCTCAAAGATAATAGCATTGCGTTTGTTCCAAATAAACCAGGACACCACAGGAGGTAGGTTCCTGGCCTTTTCGGAAGGCACCGCAGACCACCAATGATCCCAGGCAGAGGGTATATCAGCACCGTGCCAGACTGTGCTAATGTTGAGGGCCCGAGTGACTTGTTGCCAAATGTCCTTTGTGACTACACAGGTAAGGAATAAGTGAGGCGTTGTTTCCTCCTCTTTGTTGCATAGAACGCACCAAGTTGGTCCATTGAAAGCACGCTTCCTGAGATTGGCTCCAGTAGGAAGCTTGTCAGCGATTATGTTCCACATAAGAAGTTTGGCACGAGGCTGTGCTTGTAGCTGCCAGATGTCTCTCCACCAATTTTTTAAAATATCAGGTTTCTTAGCTTCAATAAGCTTGAGGTAGCCGAGCTTTGGTGCATAAGAACCCGATTTAGCTGGCGCCCAAATTAGTTCATCATCCTCCTCATGTAGCTTAATGTGTGTTTCGGTAAGTGCCTATATGTATCCTTGCCAATGTGCAGTCCAATCATCAGGTAGATGCCACTGCGGATCCGTGACCCAAGCTTGTGTAAAAATGGTTGATCTATGGGGATCACCAATTTGAGCCAGATATTTAATGCCCCCGTTGTTGAGATGTCGGATCAAACCATCCGGCAGAAGGTGAGAATTCCCTGAACCAGGCCAAGGGTCTAAGCCAATGCAGACCTGTGCACCATTCCCAATTTTCCAAAGCAGATTATCCCGAATCAAAGGCATAGCTTTTAGTGTGGCCCTCCAGATCGCGGATATGCCCTGGTGATTCCAAGTAGGTCTACGAAGCCATTCTATAATGTTGGAAGGCCAAATATATTTTTGGTGAATTACTTCCGCCCATAAGCTGTCCATCTTGAGGAGTGACCAACCCTATTTCGCTGTTAAAGCTTGTGCAAAATCAGAGAGGGATTTAATACCCCATCCGCCCCATCTCTTTGGCAAGGATACGAGGGACCATCTGGTCCACGCAAAAATCTTTCCCTTTTTATTGCCATTCCACAGGAACTAATTACATATTTGTTGAATTTTTTGAAGGATGCCCTTTGGAATCCAAGTGAGTGACATCCAGTAGACAGGGGTAGCCTCAAGAACAGATTTGATCAGTAAAAGTCTACCGGCTTTTGACAGTAGTCGATGCTGCCAGCATATGATTCTTTTTTCAATTTTATTTATGAGCCAAGACCAGTGTGCCACTTTATATCCATCCGGCCGCAATCTGAAGCCAATATATTTAATACCATCCATCATATGACTTTCCAAGTAGGGGAAATGTTGGGTCGCCAGCTGAGATTCCTGTTGAGAGCATCGCATCATAGATCTGGTGGATTTGTCCCTGTTGATTTCCATGGCTGTGGCTTTACAAAAGAGTAGCAAAATATCATTTAAAGCAATGATGTCTCGCATGCTTCCATTAAGGAAGATTAAGATATCATCAACAAACAGTAAATGGGTAAGAGAGTACTGTTCGGTGATTTTGAGGCCGTTGATATCACCATTCCTTTTTGCATCGGCAATGAGCCTACTCAATCCCTCCATAACAATGAGAAAGAGTAGTGGGGAAAGGGGACAGCCTTGCCTGATCCCCCTAGTTATATTAAAGCGGTCCGAGGCAGCACCATTGATAAGGATAGCAAAGGAAACAGAGGAAACACGTCCCATAATCCAGTTTATGAGCAAGAGGGGAAATCCCAAATGAGTGAGGATCATCTTAAGGTAGAGCCAATTTACTTTATCAAAAGCCTTTGCAAGGTCGATCTTTAATGAGATACCTTTAAGATTCTTCAGCTTTATGGAGTGTAAGGCTTCCTGGGCAGTGCCTATGGCCTCTTGGATGTGGCAATTTTGGAGAAAAGCAAATTGTTCCGTAGAGATATGTGTGGACAGGATAGGCTTGATGCGGTTTGCAATGATTTTGGCAATCATTTTATAGAGGCAGTTACAGAGGGAGATAGGGCGAAAATCATTGAAGGATGTGGGGTCATCAGATTTTGGGATCAAGGCGATGAAGGTCTGATTCATAGGAGGATGAATGTGCCCTGTGATCCTACTTTCCTCAATGACAGCCAATAAGTCCTCTGCCAGCAATTCATAAAAAACCAGATAGAACTCCACTGGCCAACCATCTGGTCCCGGACTCTTATCCTTTTTGAACCATTTAAGAGTACTTTCTAGCTCTTGTGTAGTGACAGGTTGACTGAGGTCTTCAATGTCATCTTGCCCAACAAACCGAGGGAACTTTCCAGCTAGTCTGATAATGTCTGGAAGATTTACTGTATTAGTGGCCGTGAAGAGTCTCTTGAAGTGTGAGACCCCCATTCTCGCAATTTTCTGATGTGTGGTAGCCCAGCCATCCGGTTCCCTTGGTAGCTTCCAAATGGTATTGGATGCCTTTCTGTTGTTTGCGAGGTTATGAAAATACTTAGTATTGCTGTCCCCGGCTTTGAGCCAAATGGCTCTGCTTTTGAGTCTCCATAGCTCCTCCTTTTCTTGTAATAACTTTGATTTTTGCCCAAGCAGCTGGCCCAGAAGTGTTTTTGTGGCGTCGGTTTGATATCCAGCCCCTCTTTCATCAGTCAAAAGTGCTATCTGTTCTTCAGTATCCTTCAGTATCTGGTCATCTCTTTTCCGCTTAGATCTTGCCCAGGTCTCGGTCATCACTTTGAGCATCTTTAGTCTTTCGCAGAAATCCAAAGCTTTCCTCTGATCTCTCAGCGGGGGTTGAGATGCCCAAAAATCCGTAACCAGCTTGATGTAGTCTGGTTCTTGGAGAAAGCCCGCAAAGAATTTGAAGGGGGAGCGCAGCTTGAAATTATTGTCACTGATCTGTAGAAGGATCGGATGATGATCTGATAGTCCCCCAGTGCTGACCCACTGTCTGTATAAGGGGAATAATTGTATCAATTCCTCATGCATCATATATCTGTCTAAACGCCTTCCCAGAGCAGCCTCTCCTATACGCTGGTTGTGCCAAGTGGGGAGTTTCTTGTTCATGGGGATATCCACAAGATGGTGAGCATCTAGAAGCATGTTCAATTGCTCAGCCAAAGGGTCACACTGCGCATGATGACCCCATGATTCCCCCACCCCCAGAGAGAAATTGAAATCACGCCCAATTACTGTATTCTGAGTGATATGGCTGCCAGATAAGAAATTTTGCCAGAATGCAAGTTTATTCTGATTAGGCCCATAAATATTTATGATTCTGATTAGGATGCCCAACTCTCCCATGATAATGTCCATCCCCAGGAAGCCACTGCCCCCCCAAGCAGAGAGAGGCTTGCTATTCCTGGGGTTTATTCCAATGAGTAGACCACCAGATCTGCCACAGGCATCCAGTCCATGTAAAACCCATCCCGGGAGCATAGCTTGAAGACTTTTCACCGCCACCTCGGCAGTACAGAGGGTTTCCTGAAGGAAAATGATGTCACATCTAGACTCTTGCAAGAGTCTTTTTAGAGCCAGTCGTTTTTTGGGGTTGGCTAGTCCCCTGCAGTTGTAGGAGAGCCAAATCATGGGGAATCGCGGTTCAGGGGCTCATTAGCTCTAAGTGCCCGTTCAATAGTAAACTGTCGCCCCATGGCAACATCCGCAACCGCATTAAGCTTTGCAGAGGAGATATTGGATGGTCTACCGCGCTTTTGCTTGCGATGCCCACCAGGGGATGATCCCAGACCCAGAATTTTAGGGCGAGCCCGGGATCTCAGATGATAATGATGAGAGCCGGAGCCAGCCGGGGAGGGTGGGGAGTCAGGACAACGCAATACCGGATTATGGGAGGGGGGAGTGGTGGAGAAAGTGGGTGGAGGAGGGGCAATGGTGCACAGTATGGAAGGGAGGGAGACATTTTCTGAGAAGGAAGTCCGATATGAAGAGTGCAGTATTGATTGCAATTCATCAGAAAAAAAAGGAGTACAGATAGGAGTGGATGCATTACCCGAATGAGAAGGTGCAGCCTCCGCCGTTTTGGTAGCATCCTCTGCTGTCTTTGAGCGTGTACGCGGCGGTCCTGATGAAGGCGCTGCCTTCCTCCGAGTGTTCATTTTAGCACTATCACCCGTCTTCTTGTTAGGAGTCTCCTGTTGAGCCTGATCACCATCTGTCGTGATGTTTGCTCCAGCATTTTGTTCCATAGTAGTCTTCTGTCGAGGTCCTTTAGTCTCCGCAGAAGTCACCCCCGAAATCAACGGACAATCCTTATACAGGTGGCCAATTTTATGGCATCTTCGGCAGTGGAAGGGAACGCCTTCGTAGTCCAGAAGCTATTTGCGGGAGACATGATTATGGTGCAGTGTAATTTTCCCCTCTAGACCAGGTCTGGTGTCCAAGTGAACTAGAATTCGCGCCATAGTCCTGGTGCCCGTTTTCTCGTATGATCTGTCGTGCTCCAAGTATGTACCAAGTGTGTCCCCGATTCTCTTGAAGGCATACGGGCTCCAGAATTGCCATGGCAGACCAGGTAGGCGAACCCAGATGGGTCCAGCCCCCATTTGTTCTCGTTCTGGATCAAATAGAGGATCCCATCGCTTGAGCAGGACTAGAGCAAGCTCAATGTGCCAATACTGTGAGAGAATCCACTGGGTGTATTCAGGGCGATGGAAGTGTAGGGCAAACCAGCCCCTTGTGAGAACCATTACCTCTGGTAATTCTTTTAGCAGTGAACCCCATATCTCCTCCACCCAAGCCTTAAGTCGCTCCGCAGTGTAGGTGCGTCCACGAACCCTGCCAACTAGGACCTTGTGAGAAGCAGCATCACATCCGGCAGTGGAGCTTCTGGCCCAAAAAATACGCTAAAGTCCGAGTCAATGGCTCGCAGGCATCTGCCTTTCGTCACCTTTCCAGAACGCTTGTCGATGGGGGTCTCCTTCAGAAGTTTGCGACAGGGATCATATGAGCTATGCTGTGCGGAGCCAGTGGAGCGAACTGGTATCGGCGGGGTAGTGAAGCAGCCCGAGTGTATCGGGGAGCGAGGAGCCGAGGAGCTAGTGCCCGGAAGGGAGTGAAGGGAGGAGTGGAGAGGGAGCCGTTGGGTCTGCGACATAAAGGAAACTGAGGGTGAATGTGAGCTTGATGGAGGCGGAGGCGGAGGCGGAGGAGGCGGAGGTAATGCAAGGCGATTATGAAGCTGTAGCGAAGCGTCCAGTGTAGGCGAGTTCAGGAAACTTGTACCCAGAAGCTGTATCGTCACAGGGGAAAGAGGTGGGCATTCAAGAGGTGAGGCATCCGCAAGATTGAAGTCAGTAGCCTTGTTCTTCCCTGAAATCGGCAAATGCCGCAGCTGTGATGTAACACCTGTCTCAAAACCCAGAGCGACGCTCCGCGGAATCATGTGAGGCCTATTTGAGTGTACCCAGATGTCCTGGTGAGGCGTGGGGTCCGCCTCGTAGTCTACCAAGTCTTCATCGCCCATTCTGAATGTCGGTGCGGGGAGAGCCGGTACAGGAATCGATCTGGGAACCGTCAGCGGTAAGAAGGGAGGGTCAGTGCGCCAATAGAACCGAGAGGGGACCGCAGAATAAAACAAATGGCTCCGAGAATCCCAAAATCTCTGTCGGTGAACAGGTCGTCAGTGTTGTCGATACCCAAAAGCTCCAGGTGCAAGTCACCATGGGAAGGGGACCCTGTAACAAACCCTAGTTAGGGTTCCGCCATGTTAGTCGCCTGCGAGAGCTCCAACTTCTTCACAAGAGGAGCTGATAATAGCTACTACTATTATCATTAATTATTATTATGAAATTTTAATATTTATTATTTATTAAGATCTATAAATAAATCTATTAATTAAATAAACTATTAATAAATATTAATAAAAAATAATCTTTTAGTAGTAATTATTAGAATTTATATTAAATATTAAATATTAATTGTTAACTATTATTTATTATTAATTATTAATTATTATTAATACATTAACATTAATACTATTATTATTTATAATATTATTATTATTATTATTATTATATTTTTAGTATTTATTTAACATTAGTTATAATATTTTAATATTAATAATTAAAATATTATCTATTAATATTAATTATTAGTTTTAAATTATTAACTATTAACTATTAATATGAATTTTTATTATTAACTATTTATATTAATTATTAACCATTAATATTAAGAATTATTAGTTTTTAATTATTAAGTATTATTAATACATTAACATTATTATTATTATTAATATTAATGTTAATATTAATATATTTATAGTATTTATTTATTTAATATTAATATTCTAATAATAATTTAAATATTTATATATTCACATATTATTATTAATACATATGGAATATTAATACTAATATTTAATATTTATTATAATAATTTTGATTAATTATTATTTGGATCTTCTATTGAATCTATTAACTAAATTAAACCCTTAATAATAAATTTAAACATTTAGTAAGAAATATTGATGATAAAGATTAAAATAATCAAGTTATTTATTATTACATTAATAAATAGTTTTTTTTTAATACTTTAATACACCTTAAAATTAATTGAAAATAAGGATAATAATTCTCTCCATAATATTAATTTTCAATAATATTAGGTTTGAATTATAACATTTACAACAATTATTTTGATAATAGCTACTACTATTATCATTAATTATTATTATGAAATGTTGTTATTTATTATTTATTAAGGCCTATTAATAAATCTATTAATTAAGAAATATTAATAAAAATTAATCTTTTAGTAGTAATTATTAGAATTTGATATTAAATATTAATTATTAATTATTAACTATTAATATTAATTTTTAATTTTTAATTATTAATTATCATTAACACATTAACATTAATATTATTATTGATTATAAAATTATTATTAATATTAATATATTTTTAGTATTTATTTAACATTAATATTAATATTAATATTTTAATATTAATAATTCAAATATTAACTATTAGTATTAATTATTATCTATTAACTATCAAAAATATTAAGAATTATTAGTTTTTAATTATTAATCATTATTAAAACATTAACATTAATATTATTATTAATATTAATATATTTATAGTATTTATTTATTTATTTCTAATAATACTAATTTAAATATTTATATATTCACACATTTTTTTTTCTCATTAAGACTATGCTATTCTATTATGTACATAAACAGGAAAACAGTTACAGTCATGCGGTCATATCGCCAGAGGCCAAGGATGGCCTTCTGGACTGACAGTGATCAGAAAAAACCTCCCACACCTGTGCCCCAGCATCAGAGAAAACCTCACCCACGCAGGGGCCTTAACACATAGACAAGTCACCCACGCAGGGGCATCACCACTGAGACTAATCACCCGCGCAGGGGTGTCACCACTGAGACCAACCACCCACGCAGGGGCGCCACCACTGAGACCAGTCACCCACACAGGGGCATTAAACCGTTGAGGAGCAGTAAAAACGAAAATTGACATCCCACGCAGGGGCACAAAAAAGGAAAAGACGACTATCATAAGGAGCCCTTGCATGGGCATTGACAAACATTGAACATGAAAATTCACAAACCAAACAGAAACAACCACATTATACCGAGGGCCTTTGTAGCACGCGAAGCAAAACTTAAGAGAACCTGAGCAGCATTTGAAGGGGAGAACCGGAACGAACGGGCTACTATTCGTCCGGTTCCTCCTCGATGATCCAGCACATACCTTCCGGGAGAGGGTCCCATGCTGCTTTGTCCTTCTCTGGCGGAGGAGCTGCTTGAGTCGAAGGTGGAATGTCAGCATGTTCTGGGCGAACCTCTGGCAAACCTTCAGCGTCCCCAGAGCTTCCAGCTTGGTGCAGCTTTGTGCTGGGTTGTTCCTCGCCCTCCTCCTTCGGTTCTTCAAGAAACAGGACCGAGACATGGGCGTTGATGCGAGAATTGCCCTGGGAATTGCTAAAGGAGAAGACTGTCGTTCCAAACGCAGGTAGCGGAGCCGAATCCGGATCTGGATTGCTGGAGTCCAGGGAGTGGCTCGCCTGGATGGGGTTAGCCTCTGCAACTTGGTGGCATAGACACCTACAGCAGCGGGAAGGGGGAATTGCCACTGAGGGGCGAGAGGACCCGCCTCTGCTGGTGCCTCGACGGCTAAGGAGGCGCTGTCGGGGCCTGACCATGTTTCCACTGATTGCAGGAGAACGAAACAGAGCAGGATAAGAGGAGTCAGAGAAATTGAGACCTGAAACCACCCTCTCAGACCTGAAACCACTGTCAATTGCCAAAGGGGCGACGTGAGCATCAGCCCTGTGAGCCGTCGACCATAAACCCACTCCCGAAATCTGAACTCGACCCAACACATAACATTCCAAGGCCTCACCATTCTTATGCTCCTCTGCTCTTCCTCGAATTCCACAAGCCATAACTGCACTCTGAATGCGAGATCGAAACCCGGACAGAGCAATGAATTGCCGTCCCTTACCGCCCCTGCACCCACGCTTGAGCTCCATGGCGGCGGATCGCAGTAAATGCGAGACTTATACTTAGGGCTGCCCATGGTGACCATGTGGCATCGCCTTCTCCGCTATCGTGTCACCCGCATCTGGGGTTATATATTCACACATTATTAATAATATATATTGAATATTAATACTAATATTTAATAATTATTAATATATATTGAATATTAATACTAATATTTAATATTTATTAATATATATTGAATATTAATACTAATATTTAATATTTATTATAATAATTTTGATTAATTATTATTTGGATCTACTATTGAATTTATTAACTAAATTAAACCCTTAATAATAAATTTAAACATTTAGTAGGAAATATTGATGATAAAGATTAAAATAATCAAATTATTTATTATTACATTAATAATTAGTTGTTTTTTTTAAATACTTTAATATACCTTAAAATTAATTGAAAATAAAGATAATAATTCTCTTCATAATATTAATTTTCAATATTCAAGGTATGAATTATAACATTTACAATAATAATTTTGATAATAGCTAGTACTATTATCTATAATTATTACTATGAAATGTTATTATTTATTAAGACCTATTAATTAAATAAACTATTAATAAATATTAATAAAAATTAATCTTTTAGTAGTAATTATTAGAATTTGATATTAAATACTAAATATTAATTATTGACTATTAATATTAATTATTAGTTTTTAACTATTAATTATTATTAATACATTAATATTATTATTAATATTAATATACGTTTAGTATTTATTTAACATTAATATTCATATTTTAATATTAACAATTAGAATATTAAATATTAATATTAATTTTTATTATTAACTATTTATATTAATTATTAACTATTAATATTAAGAATTATTAGTTTTTAATTATTAATTATTATTAATATATTAACATTAATATTATTATTAATATTAATATATTTATAGTATTTATTTATTTAATATTAATATTTAATATTAATTTTCTAATAATAATAATTTAAATATTTATATATTCACATATTATTATTAATATATATTGAATATTAATATTAATATTTATTATTTATTTTAATAATTTTGATTAATTATTATTTAGATCTACTATTGAATCTATTAACTAAATTAAACCCTTAATAATAAATTTAAACATTTAGTAGGAAATATTGATGATAAAGATTAAAATAATCAAATTATTTATTATTACATTAATAAATAGTTTTTTCTTTTTCTTTTTTTTTCTAAATATTTTTATATACCTTAAAATTAATTGAAAATAAAGATAATAATAAATAAAAATAATTAAAACAGTCGACATCCATTTAAATCTTCTCACCTCAAAATTATTAAAAACTATTTAAAACCTTTATTCAAGCTCTTCTACTATCATCATTCAAAGAAGTCTTGATGATGGATCCCTGTTGGGATTTGAAACATTGATGAAAAAAGGTTTTTACTGTGGGTTCTCTAGTTACTAAGTTAGAAGATTGTTTTCTTACTGGGTGATGTGGGTGGTGATATGTTGGAGTTTTAACCAATGGTGTATCTTGCTTTAATTCACCACCTAATTAAGCCTGATTGATATCTGGTACATGTTGTGGTGCCTGCTGTTGTTTCTTATCTTCCAGTATTACTTCAACCACGGATTCATCATCTGATGTGTCAGTCCCTAGAACATCTTCTGCTTCAGCCTCCTTGGACTCTACCTATTTATTGATGGAAATATCTTATAATGTAATTTTCTTCTTTTTATACTAGAGCTTCAGGAATTTCTTCTGCACATTAATATTGATAGTACCAACAGATTCCATCTAAGGGTATCCCAAAACAACATCCACATTGGCCATATCTAAAGCATAAAAATTAGAATGAAATACATACTTGTCCATAGAAATCTTCAAATCTTTATAAACTTGCACCTCCTCATTATTAACCTGTGTGTGCTCCATTTGTTTGGCTAGGACTTGCAATCTTTTAGCCAAATGAACATTAATAAAATTATACTTGCAACTAGGATTGATAGACACAATTATCTTCTCTTTTTGAATACATCCATGAACCTGTAATAAGGAGATACCAGTAGAAAGTAACCCCACATGTTTCTCATTATCTTGTTTTCCAGCATGAGACCATTTGTCTAACAATAATTTTTCAAATTCTTCATCGGGCAGGTTTATCCACTTCGTTTTGTTAAGTGATTCCCACCATTTGGCTGCCTCCTCTTTAAAATGATTCACTATGAAACCTTTCCATCCTATTGGCCATAATGACTTTTCTCTTTCTATCAATTCTTTAATAGTAAGACCCTTATCATTCCTTGTAAAAAAATCTCTTGCTAGAAGCCATGAAGAGGATTTTGGAAAAAAACATACTTGGCAAAAATTAAAATGGTCACAGTTCAGTCAATATTGCTCAGAATCCTTATTATGACCTATTTTCAGAAATGGAACAACCATGTTGCATCTTCCCATGTGATAGAAATCCTGATCTAAGCACTGGAATTCCAGATTCGCACTACAACTGTCCCACCATCACAAAAAAAATCTAAAAAAAGAGTTGATATTAAATTAGCGATATCTCCCTCATTCGGACTCAAATTCGATCAATTTTCTTTTTGAAATTGGGTAATTTTTCAAGGAGATCTAAGATCTGCATTTTTTTTCTCCAAATTCCCCACAAAAAAAAAAAATAAAATTAACTGGAGATCCGCCATCCATGAAGTTTCGTCAAAAAATTTCTGCAACACAGCTAACTTTTAAATCTGTGATATCTCCCTCATCAAGACTCCGATTCGGCCGATTTTTTTTTCGAAATTAGGTATTTTTGTGCAAATAATCTAGATCTGTGATTAGATTTTGCAAAATTTTCACTAGAACTTACATATTTGATCTGCAAACTTCTGCCCAAAAAATTCCTGCAAACAATAAAAAATTTTCTCTGCTTTGCCCAAGAAAGTGCTTAGATACCACTTGTAATAGATCTGACCTGCAAATATATGATAATAGAAATATACCCAAAAATAACAAGATCTGAATATAGAAATGCTTCTCTTTATTAATCAAAACCCTTGAGGTGGGGTAACACCATACAACTACTCCTTAAGGAAGGAGAACACTCCACAAGCCATATGCTTGTTCATACAATATTCCTTTACATCTCTCAATGGGGAGTCTCTAGCCCTTATATAGGCCTCATACATACAATACCATGGGTCATTAACATGTTTCCCTCAATACCATCTATCTAATACCATGGGATTATCACATTATTGCTAACTACTTGTGGTCCCTTACATGATGCAGGTTAACCACTTTATTTATTAACTATGGCCCATCCCATTATTACATTATTCCCTTGGGTACCTCCATTTGTACCCCATACTATCCCCCCTAGGTATACTACAGTCTGTATGGTGTGTTTTCGTCGGTTCCACTTCCTTTTGTGACTTAGGAGGTCAAATCATATCATAACGGCCTCTCATCACATGTTTACCCCAGTTAGCCAGTTTCTTAGGTAGATGTGGGAGGAGGGTGTTATATAGTGGTATTAGAGTGTGGTTGCACTTTCCTTGGGCTATGTGTTGATCATGCTTTCATGTCGGTTTCATATGTGTTCCTTATGCATGTAGTCCATTTGCTTGTTGCATTTGCATGGTGTTGATCATGGTTGTAGTGATGTCACCATGTGAAGGTTGAAGGTGTTTTCATGGAGTATGTATTCATGTGTGTATGGTTGATTATGCATTGTTATGCATGTTTCACATGTTATCAAGTGCACCTGAGGTAGTTGTTATTATCATGCATGGGTTCATGGTTTGTGTAGTTGATATGGTCATGCATTGATGACTGGACTCTAGCTATAATGGTGTGTATATGGTTTTGCACTCATGTGTTATATGTCTATATGTAGTTGTTATGCATGGATAGTCTTGGTTATAGTTATGAATGAATAGTAGGTAAAAAATGCCTTGTGAAGTCATTATATGAAAAATTAGGTCATCATGGTGCTATTGGTTTTTATGATGCTAATGTGTTGGTTGACATAGAACACGAGATGCAAACCATTAAAGTGAAGTTGCAGCATTGGAACTCGAGGCAAGAGAAAATCATCATACATGTATTGTATGTTTGGCATGCGTATGTAAAGTTAAGGATTTTCATATGTATTAGGTTTATATACATTAAGTTTATGTACATGTTTTGATGTTATGCTTACATACATGATAGTTGATTAGTATAGTCACATGCACATGTGTCATTAATGATAGTAACATGTGGTTGTATGCATTGCTATTTTTGTTTTATGTTAGATAACTTGATGATCATGTTATACGTTATTGATGAGTTTTCTATAGGTTAACTTCTTGTTGTTATATGACAGTTAGCTTGATGATTAGGTTATATGTTGATTGATGAGCGTGATATATAGATTTTTGTTGTTATATGCTATTAACTTGATGGTTAAGGTCATTACATTAAGATATTGATGTTATATGTATCATGCTAAATTGGATTGGACTATGCAGATGGTTATGGTTATGATATTCAGGTATGAGCTAGCATATTTGCAATGACCTTGCACACATGGTTGTTATGCATGAACGATAAATGCTTACGAGTTTATGATGTGAACATGTTAGTTAATTAGTGTTATGGATATTGTGATGTTATTTATGTTTGAGTTGACATGTTGTAAAGCTATATCTTGCTAACTAGATTGATTGTGCAGACAAGATAGCCTACCCTCAGGTACACTAAGATATGAGTTTGCTTATGTAGTATACTTGGTGCTTCATTCTTTATTGAGTCATTTAATTGATGTTAAGTGTTTGGTGTCTACCATGTCATCTAGTTGATTTATTTAACATGGTATGTTTGCAAGTTGGTTGAATGTTTGATGGATTTCATAATATGAGTATGTGTTCAAATGATCTTGTTTTAAGATGATTTTACTAATCGATATGTGTTGAGCCAATTGATATGTACGTGAGTGTAGTAGGTGACAGTTGTAGCACTATGTATAGTGACTATGAGTTGACTATGGATTAGGACATGATTGCTAGTCCTGGTAAAGGTTGATTCCAAATTGATAGATATGATTGTTTTGATATTTGGAACATGTAGTTGACATGTGTGAGCAGTTGCAGGAAACATGCTTGGTATTAGTATGACAAGGTAATATTTGATATGTTTATATAACTAACAGTTTGGTGATATGGCAGTACATAGTAAGCTTTAATTACAATAAGGTTAAAAAAAAGGGTAAAATAAAGGAACTGGACAAGAATTCCTTTGGATATGTTTGGAAACCCTAATTCCAAACGAATGAGTGCCTTGCATATAGGAATTCTTGTTAACCTTGATTTTGTCTGGCATTATGTGGATATGTGTTATAGTCACAAACATGTACTTGATAGGTATATTATCTAGTCTCTAGTTACAAGTGGATTTGTAAAGGGTATTGGAGTCCCTTGAGAGATGTCGTGGATGTGTTTAGTTGCAAGCAAAGTGCTTGGCACAAAAAAGTAAGATAACTGGTGTATTTTTATATTTATTTATGCACTGATAGTTATGTGTTTATGGCAGTATGATATGGGAGATTACATGATAAAGAGACTACCAAGAAATCTTGAAGAAGGCTTGGATTGAGCTGTCCTTGGAAGCACTCGTAACCATGGGGATTAAGTCATGGTGTTTGTTGTTAGTCTTGTTCTTTTTGTCTTTCGTGATTTGTTGTGCTTGATTGGCGACTTTTTTTATGTCTAGTATATGTCCATAGCAATTTGTTTGCAGAGTCATGTTGTTATTGGTTTTCATTGTTTTCTTCTTGTTTGTTTCTTGTACTTGCATTCTAAGTTTTGAGTCTTGGAAATTGTTTGGCAAAGAGAAAAGTTAATGGAGCTTGGGGAGAGTTATGTGGTACCCGAAAGGTAATGTAAGATTCAGATGAAGCTAGGTGCATGAGTAAGAACAACAAAAGGTAAGGCTATGACAATCGGTAGGACTTGTTGGGTCCATTGTGGTAAATGGACGGTGGCAATACAAACATGAGAAGGGTAACCAAAAAAGGTAAAGTAAATGGATCTGAGGTGTTGAATGCCTTGGCTATGTTGGGAACGATTGTTCTCAATGTTGTGCATGAATAAAGGAAGTTCTCTTAACCTTGACCTTGATATTTAGTAATTATGTTATGATCATGATTATGCTAATGTTTATATATGTATACATGTAGGTGTGTATGTATGTCATGTTTGACAGGGTCGTCATGGATCATGATTATTAATGATAACATTTATATGTATATATATGTGTGTATGTATGTCATTGTCTGATAGGACCATGATTTTTTTATGCTAATTTTTATGTATATGTATCTATGTATCTATGTATCTATGTCACTGTTTGACATGGTCATCAAGAATAATTCCTGTGAAGGAATGATTGCTTACATAACAAAGAGGTTCCTAGTTTCTAAGGAATCAAGTGGGAAGAGTAGTCTTGATAAATATACAAGGTCAGTATCATGTGGTTATGAGTTGATATTATGTGATTATATTATGTTTATGTTATGGAAAGGTTATACCAAGGGATACATCAAAGAAATGAAAGCAGTGTGGTCTGTAGCATATAGGGACAAGCATGGATAAGACACTAGAAGCAATGTTGCTTGGTAAAGACAGTGTGGTTTTGGATGTGTGATACTACTATTGTGCATGTGTTGTATATGTTGTACATGTTTCATACGTGATGTTGTGTGCATGTGGTACTGTGTATATATAGTGTGTGTACATGTTGTTTATGAAATATTATGTACAGGGTGTTAGTAAAGATAGTGTTCTATGAATGTTGCATATTCAACTTTGGGTATAGATGACGCTATGTACATGTTGGATATATGGTGTTGTGTACATAATGTACTGTGTGCAAGATGGATATTTAGTTTGTATACATATGGTGCTCTCCACGTGTTGGATATGTGGTGTTGTGTACATATGATGCTATGTACATGTTGGATATGCAGTGCTATGTACATGTGGTGTTGCATGCTATGTACATATGGTGTGGTGTGCATGTGGTGTTGTGTACATGTTGTACAAGTGGCATTGTGTGCAGGTGGTGTTGTGTACATGTTGTGCATGTGGTGTTGTGTACATGTCGTGCATGTGGTGTTGTGTACATGTGGTGTCATGTATATGTCATGCATGTGGTACTATGTACATGTGGTATTGTGTACACATTGTACAAGTGGTGTAGTGTACATGTGGCGTTGTGTACACGTTGTGCAGGTGGTGTTGTGTACATGTGATGCTATGCACAAGTAGTGCAAATGGTAAGGTGTACAGGTCGTACTGTGTACATGTTGTACATATGGTACTGGTGCATGTGTGGTATTGTATGCATGTCATACATGATGTGTTGAGGGCATGTGGTACTAGGTATGTGAATTGTGTAGGTGCATGTATTGTGTGGTGTTGTACATCGGGTATAGATGTATTGTGTTGTGTTGTATGCTAGGTGTAGGTGTATGTATTATGTTATGCACTGGATGTAGGTGTATGTATTGTATTGTATACACTAGGTGTAGGTGTATGTACTATGTTATGCACTGGATGTAGGTGTATGTATCGTATTGTATACACTAGGTGTAGGTGTATGTGTTGTATGTCAGGTGTAGGTGCATGTATTGCATGGAGTTATACGTCGTGTGTGGTCGTATGTATGTGGTTCACACTATGTATGTGCACCTAGTTGAGGAGAATACAATGGGTGTTTATTGGGTGTGGCAACCGATTCGGTGTGCGTTTGAAATAAGAAAAAAGACATAAGTAAGGATCGATTAAAGGATAAGTATCGGTATATTATTTCAATTTTATTATGCATGTGATTTATGATTCTGTTATATGATGACTACATATGAATTATGATTCTAGTTTATGCTGGTTACATGTGATTTATGATTTTGATCTATGATGGTCATGTTTTGATCTAACCTAATGAGATATTTTTATACATGTTGATTTGGTCAAATATGCTAGTTTGACTTGTTGTGATACGAAGCAAACATGATTGCAAATGTACCTTATTGACGAGATAACAATGAGGTATGTTGTGAATTTTAAATATAATGGAAGTTATGTTCTTATAGGAATACATTAAATGCCCAGTTGGGTGATTGAAATCGATTGCAATAATTAGCAGCAGCAGTCAAAGAAATTGGAACATGCAATAATATGTTGGTAAAGCACTTCAGGAGCAAGGCCATTGTGGGACACTAGTGCCCAATAGTGTCCATTGAATTCCATGAGCATGCTATGAATGGTATGTTGGTTTTGAGCTAGGGATATGCCTTGGTTTTTGTATCTTATGATGCGAGGAAGCCGTGCCAAGGGATGGACTTCCCGAGATGGGGGTGCTAATGGAACTTGGAAGGTGAGTGACTACATGGAAGGGATTGACCAGATTACCTGAGGGACTATGTAGCAGAGAAGGGAATACTGGAGATG
This sequence comes from Pinus tabuliformis, assembly GCA_031772625.1. NCBI lineage: Eukaryota > Viridiplantae > Streptophyta > Pinopsida > Pinales > Pinaceae > Pinus > Pinus tabuliformis. The sequence continues at coordinate 918,739,946 of CM062816.1, forward strand.
GATTTGTTTCTGTCATTAGCGTTTCTATATGGACTCAGATGCACATTGGGAGAGCACCCTAGAATAATGAGTCAGTAATTGTTCACTGACAGGACAAGCGGCACAGGATTATAGCGTTGGAAATTGGATGCAGTTTGACTGTGGCAGTGGATTCTGGACTTCCTAGGAAGGAGGCGAATCATGGTATTACTTGAGGGTGGAGGTGTGAGTCTTTGGATTCCCTTGTTGCGGATACAAGAATCATATATTTTTATTTGTTGGTTGAGAAAATGTTTATATGCATATATTATTGTAAATACTGTATCAAGATGGATCTATAAAGCTCCATAGGCAATATGGTTATTTGCTAGTTGAAGAAATTATGTATGTGTATATGTGGTTACTGTAAATACAATAATGACATGTGTTATAAAGCTCCATTAAACGATATGTTTTTCATGTTTCAACATTGGTCATTGTAAATACCGCAATGAGCTATGTTATAAAGCTGCATGGGCAGTATGTTTTGTTTTTAGTAGTCTTGTTGGTTATAAGTGTCATTGGACACCGAGGACGGTGTTCAAGGAAAATTTTAAGGATGGAAAATTTTCTTGAAGTTTAAAACATTGGCGAATCTCAGTAATCCCTAATATGCAAATTATAAATGTTTATTGATATATTTGTAAAATTAATCAAATTTATAATTATTTTATATATAGTCTCTATATAATGTTGGCGATTTTTAAGGTAAAATAATTTTATATTCTAAAATTTGGGCGAATCGTCTTTTATAAAATTGGAAATTGGCGAATCTTTTTTATGGAAAAATCATGGAAAATTAGCCCACTGGGCGAACATTAGCCCCTAAAATTTTCCATGACGGTGTTCCCCCAAGGGGGAGGGTTCTGTAACAAACCTAGTGAAAATTCCATGTAAAAATTTATATAAGGCCACGGTGATGGGACACGTATTCCAACCTGAATGTTGGGGAAAATCCTAGTGATGGGGATCACTTGTGATTGTTTATGGCTAAGGAAAGGGAAAATGGCTTTTTTGGCACAATTGTTTATGAAAATAATGGAAATTAGGAGAAAAGGGAGATGAAACGACACATGTTGCATGTGAGGAGAAAATTGAAGGAAAATAATGGAAAATGAAGAAAAAGACATTTGATTCAAAAAAAGGCTCCAGAGGATCAGTTGGTAAACTTTTGTTAGTTCAGTTTTGGAGCTCTCTCATTATTTTCTCTCTCTCTCTCATACTCTTGGAGACAGAGATTTTTTTTGGAGCACTCTTGGAGGTTGTGGCATACTTGTATTGTTGGAACAAGAAGGCATCAAGAACAACAACTACATCATATTTGCTTGCAGGTATCGAATTACATGTATGTTTCCTTCACTAGTTTTGGCATGCATGTGGAATTTTTGGTTGTGATCTATCATTGGCATGGGGGATGGTCGGGATTGACAGTGGATTGCCTAGCCCTGCCATTTCCTAGATAGCCATGGTGATTGTGGGTTTATTTTCATTGTTGGGTTTTTGGTTGGTTCTCATGTTTCCTTAGCTCGGGTTGAGTTACTATTCCTAGAGCCTTGGCTGGACAAACACTCTGGAGCCTTGGAACAACTTGGGTTGAGTTACTAGTCTTGGAGACTTGGTTGGACAAACACTCTAGAGCCCTTGGTGGGTTGAGTTACCAGTCTTGTAGCCTTGGTTGGAAAAATGCTCTGGAGCCTGGTAAAATTTGTGGGTTAAGTTACTAGTCCTGGAGCCTTGGTTGGACAAATTCTCTGGAGCCTTGGAAGGCTTGGATAGATACCGATCCAATCATGGTTTTTTGATGTCTAACCATGAGGTGGAATCACTATTTGATGGGTTGAGGTGGATGGCCTTTGGAAGCCCTAGATGTTTTTTTATTGATGTGTTCTATGAGATCCCACATTCATGCTTGGAATATGGAACGAGGCTGAATGGATAAAGAGAGATTTGGTTTAGCCATTATACAATCAGGTGGAACGTGGAAGTCCCATCCCAGGTTTGTATTTTGCATCATTAATGAAAGGTTGTTTCTCCTAGTATTTATATGAGTAGTATGATGAATTATATGCGGTGGATATGGCTATGATTTCATTGGTATTTTTGTCCCTATTATGTTGGTTATGTATGTATTTTATGACAAATGTTATTATGGCTCTCATCATGTTCTTAATTGTTATTAAATATTCAATGTATATATGACCTAATGGATGAAATGGCAGCTAATGTGATAAGGATACAATGCTTCATAGTGAATCTCAGATCAGTATGAGACCCCTATGATCAAGACTATTAATTACACTCGTAGATTACACATTTGCAATATGTTTGACGAAATTCATGTCATGGCTAGTAGGGATCTAGTGAAGGCCTTGAACAAGTGATTGCTTTAGTACTATCATTTCCATGTTATTTTGCTGATTTGAAGAGATGGATCAATTATGGGAAGTGACCTGGGCTCTAGGCCTGAAAAAGTGGCTCAAATCCTGGAGTCACTGGCATAACACTAGCAACTTTGGTCTCTTGTAGCAAAACCTATGAGAGTGACTTTGGGTTTCTAGTCACTCCCTTTCCCATAGCATGAGAGCGACTGTGGCCTAGGAGATCCAAAACATCAGTGGGACCTAGGGATAGGCTGTCTGAGTGGCTGAAATGTCTCTTGAGGATTCTAAAGCTGATGTTGGATGTCTGTATGGTGTTTTTCCATCGGTTCCACTTCCTTAACGTGAATTAGGAGGTCGAATCATATCATAGTGGCCTCTCATCGCATGTTTACCCCAGCTAGCTAGTTGGTTGGGTAGATGTGGGAGGAGGTTGTTATAGCTAGAACCTGTTTTCAATGACTTAACACCCCAACCGCATGCACCACAAGGCAAGGGTGTGGTTATATGCCTCCAACAACATGCATAGGCCTGCTTCCATGCAGTTATTAACTAATTTCCCTAGTTTAGTGCATACAATCCTGAGATTTGAGCCACTTTTCTAGGATATCATCCAAACCACTACCCAAATCTCCCTATAAATTTTCATAATCATATTTCATGTAACAACACTACTAAACATTCAAACCTGAAATCAAAACTTGACATAGACAACCTAGAACACACTAGACATTTTGTCAAACATATCGTGAAGATGTGAGTTACAGGTCATGAATGCATATTTGATCTTAAATATCTGAACTTCATCTGAAAATCACTAACAAGGTATAACGCCCTCTCAATTATATGCAACAACATTTGTTAGCCCATGCATTCATCAACCATTCAAATACTTACCAAATCATGAACAAGAGTCATATCTAGAGCACATCATATAATGATGCTTATAACCAATGTATAAGTAGAATATTAACCATGAAAAAATAACCATCAAATCAACGTAATAACAAGTACAAGTTCTCATCGACTACAATATGAAAATAACTCTTTTTAAATTATGGAGAAGCAAACCAAGTCAGGGACTTCCACGTACCACTCGACCATAGATTAATCTAAACCAAATCTTTATTTCAGCCAATCACCCCCATGCCATATTCCAAGAATGAATGTGAGATCTCATGGGATAAACTAAGACATAATCAACTAGGAACTCCAGAGATTAAACCACCTCCACCCTCAAACTACTATGATCTTACCTAAACTGGTCCCAAGATCAAAAAACCAAACCAAGCTTGTATGCCTCATAATTTCTTCACAATACCTTGAGGAATTTTCCTATATCCACCCACTTATTGAGGGCTTCCTACAAAAAATCATCTCAATCCCAAATCCTTGAGAATTTTCCTGATACCACCTCACTCGGTTCAAAACCTTTCGGCAATCCAAAAATCAACCAATAATGTATCCCATCACACCATGGATATCCAAGAAAGGAAAGGAAATGTTGAAACCACTGTCAAATTAGGAAAAATCCATTCCAAAGACAGCAAATGAACCAAATAAGAAAATGCATGTACCATGCATTCACACCTCAGCTATAAAATCACACATACAAATTGTTACCTGCAACGTCTTCATGTTGAAGTTGTTGATCCAACCTTCTCTTTTCTCTCCTTACTTGTCATTTTCCTTCCATTGTTTTTTCTTTCTTTCATTCTTTCTCCTCTTGGTGCTCTCTCTCTATCTAACACTATACTCAAGCCAAAAACTTACAAAGCTCAATCAAATTGACAAAAGCTGTGAATTGGTTCTCTGTTTCTTTTTTATTATTAATGTCTCATTTTTCATCATTTTTTATTTTCCTTCTAATTTACTTAGCGTGCAAATATGTGTTTCTTCACCTCCCATTTCTCCTATTTTCCTTTATTTTTCACAAATAAATGCCAATTATTGTCTCTTTTCCTTTTCCAATACCTTTTCCAATTTCCATAGACATAAATAAAACAAAAGTGATGTCCATTATAGTGCTTTCCCAACATTTAGCTTGGAATATGTCCCATGACCTTGGTCTTGTTATGCCTTCATTATCCCTTATTACATGAACTTTCATCCAGGGTTATTACAAACCCATCCCCCTTAGGGGAACACCATCCTTAGTGTTTTATGACACCTATGACTATCAAACTGCTAAAAACAAAATATACTTCCAATGGAGATTTATAACATAGATCGATGTAGTATTTACAATGAATAATTATTGCAAACCATGACCAACATGACAAACATGACAATCATACCGCTCATTGGAGCTTTATAACACAACTCATTGTGGTATCGACAACCATACACATATATACATATGTATACCAAAAACTCATTTTCTTGAACCAACAAATAATGAAGGATAAAAATCCCGCCTCTAATCATCCATCTCCCATATATCTTAATCAAGCTTAAAGTGTTTCCACTACACTTTAACTTGCTAGATTTCTTGGTTTTGGAGCATGATATGTTTCTGTTGTAATATGCACTAAGGTTATCGCTAGAATTTTCCCTCTGGTTCCACCTGCAATACGAACCAATCAATCACATGATCAACATCTTCAACATATATCTTAAGAAATGAAACATCGTGGACTTCCATTGTTGGTGACAATGAAAGTATGTAGGCCACTAGTCCAATCCTCAAGGAGATCCTCTTAGGATTGATGCACAAGTACACATGCTCTGCAACTTGAAACCCCTTAAATCACCTGTGCTAATCTACATAAATATTCTTCATGTCGCGTTCTGCCTTCAAATTCCTTTTAATAATCTGCATTTCGTGTTCCATCTCTACTAACATATCCGGTCAGATCAACATGTTGTTCACTAGATCACTCTAACTGATAGGAGTATTATAACTCCGCTTATAAAGAAGCTAAAATGGACTCATATTCAAGGATTATTGATACCCATTATTAAATGAAGACTCCACTAATGGAAGATACTCCTACCACCTCCATTGTTTGTGCATAATGTACATCCTCAACATGTCCTCAAGAATCATGTTAACCCTCTCTGACTATCCATAGTTCTACAAATTATAAGTTGTACTGAAAGCCAACTATGTCCCCAAGTCTGTAAAGAACTCCTTCCAAAACCTCGAAGTGAACATGACATCTGTGTCTGAAATGATATACTTGGGAAATGTAACAGCCCTGGTGAAAATTACATGTAATAAATGTTAAAAACAATAACCACGAATGACTGGGACACTTATTCCAAGCTGGATGTTGGGCAAGACATCCTAAGGGGTTTTCATTTGGTTGTTTATGCCTAAGGAAATTGGCAAAGGCAATGGGTAAGGCATTAAAGAGGCAAAATGGCATTTTTGGGACATTTACTTATGAAAATAATGCAAATTAGGAGAAAAGGAAGGTGAAAGGTCACATGTTGCATGTGAGGAGGAAATTGAAGGAAAATAATGGAAAATGAAGAAAATAGAGGCCTCATTAATAAAAAGGATTTTGAGGATTAGTTGGCAAGGCTTGGTTAGTTTAGCTTTGGAGCTCTCTCATTATTCTCTCTCTCTCTCTCATACTCTTGGAGACTTAAGTTTTCTTGGAACACTCTTGGAGGGTGTGGCATGCTTGGATTCTTGGAGAAATAAGGCAAAGGAAGAGTAGGAAAGTGCAAGAAGGCATCGGCATCAGCAGCTACATCATATTTTCTTGCAGGTACCGAGTTGCATGTATGATTTCTTCACTAGTTTTGGCATGCATGGCACATGCATGTGGTTTCTTGGTTATGATCTATTATTGGCATGGAGGATGGCCAGGATTGATAGTGGATTCCATAGCCTTGCCATTTCCTGGATAGCCATGGTGATTGTGGGTTACTTCCATTGCTTTGTTTTGGTTGGTTCTCATTTTTCCATAGCTTGGGTTGCGTTACTAGTACTGGAAGCCCTGGTTGAACAAACACTCTAGAAGCCTTGTAATAGCTTGGGTTGAGTTACTCGTCCTAGAAGCACAGGTTGGAAAAATGCTCTAGAAGCCCTTGGCGGGTTGAGTTACTAGTCCTGGAAGCCTTGGTTGGAAAAACGCTTTGGAAGCCATGTATAAGCTATGGGTTGAATTACCGGTTCTGAAAGCCTTGGTTGAAAAAATGTTCTACAACCCCTAGAAGGCTTGGATGGAGTCCAATCTGATGATGGTTTTTGGTGATGTTCGATGTGAGGTGGAATCACTATTTGATGGGTTGAGGTGGGTGGCCTCTGGAAGCCCTGGATGAGTTTTGATTGATGTGTTCTATGAGATCCCAAATTCATGCTTGGAATAGGGCATGGGGGTGATTGGCTGAAGAGAGACTTAGCTCAGCCAATATATGGTCGGGTGGAATGTGGTAGTCCCATCTCCGGTTGGTTCATTGCATTTATTAATGAAAAACATTCATTTCCTTGATTTTCATGTGCAAATGTACGGATGTATATATGGATTTTGATGGCTGATATTTTTATTGTATTTTTGTTCCTATTTTGTTTTTTTTTTATATATATATATTCACATTTACCTTAGAGGTTGTTACAAAATCATGGTTCAAATACTTGGACTGGATGGGCTCTATCATAGGTAAAATGAAGAACAAAGGTTAATTTTTAGACCTTTATGTCATATCTGTTATAAATTTTCTTCTGTGGAATATTAGAAGTCGAAAATTTGTCCATACTAAAGGTAAATCCCACTGATAATGTGGTAAAAATTTCAGATATTGGTTCACAATACTTTAGGAATTATGATCTAAGGAAGATGACCTTCCTAAATTCACCTTTAAATAGGTCACGTTGGAATTTCTGCAATAAATTTTCTTCTGTAGGATTTTAGAAGCTGAAAAATTGTCCACATTGATGGGAAATACCAATGATTATGTGGTAGAAATTTTAGATATTGGGTCACAATATTTTAGGAGATATGAGCAGAGGGAGTCAAGCCTTCTGAATGCTCCTAAAATCAGGTCTCAAACAAGTCACGCTGAAATTTTTGTTATTACTTTTATTATGGGCATTCTCAGGAGCTGAAATATTTTCCACAATGAGAGGAAATTTTGCTTATATTGTGATAAAAATTTTAGACATTTATTCACTATATTTTAGGAGATATGACTAGTGTAAATCAAGTTTTCTGGATACTCCTAGAATTGTGCACCAAATAGGATTGTGTTTGTATTTTTGTTATAACTTTTCATCTATGAAATCTCAGAAGCTGAAACTTGAACCATAGTGAGGGATACTTCCATTGATAACACAGTTCAGTTTCCATAACTTGTACTACTATAGTTTAGAATATATGCATTGAATCATTCACTATATCAGTTTGCATGCAAAGTGTTTGAGGAAATGCTTAAATGGTTCAATGATTAATTGCATACAAACTATTTGATAAAATGCCCCAATGAGTGTGTTGTTTGTGGCTGGGGATAGTATTGATGTGTAATATTATTTTTGTATTTGATATAAGCTTACCTGTATGCAAATAGTTTTCTATAATAGTTTGCATGTAAAGTGTTTGAAGAAATGCTTACATGCAAATGTAATAGTATAATAGTTGTTTGAAGAAAATGTAAAAGTATGGTAATTGTTTGAAGAAAATTATATTTTTATATTGTAGTATGATAATATGGATGTATCTGATCTATGTCTATTTGCATGCAAATAATTTGAAGAGTTGCATGTAGGGAATTTGAAAGGTTGCATGCAAGGAATTTGAAAAGTTGCATGTAAGGAAATGGAAAAGTGGCATGTTTTAGTTACTATGTTACAAGTGGAATAAGTGCAATGTTATGACTTAATATCATACAAAGTGTATGAGAAATAAAAATCAATTTCTTTTCAAGTGTGGTTAAATTTAGTAGAGCTTTAGAGATCTCATTTCCATAATTGGACATTGGAGATCGGACCATTATAGTAGATTCCTCCTTCTACCTTAGTGTGGACCATGGATAGTAAGGTGCTATGCTTATAGTTTGTTTGAATGCTTGATTAAATGTGTGATATGTATTTGTGCTTATAAAATTGTATGAAGGAATGCTTTTGTTTTAATATGGTTGTACTAACACAATATGTGTTGAGACAACAGATATGCACTTGCGTGCAAGTGGGTGCTAGTTTTAGTATTATGACTATGATTGTGAGTTGATTGCTGACTATGACATGGTTATTAATATTGGTGAAAACTGATTTCAAATTAATAAACATGATATCTTGATTTTTGGAACATGCGACCGACTGTGTATGGATTATATGTTGCTTACATGTTGATTTCATGATACCTACTTACATCCTTGTATGTTAGGTTACATTTTTTAATATTTTGATTACATGCATCAGTCTTGTAGGTTGATTACAAGAACTGATCAATTATGTTCGACTACATGTGGTTATGCATATTGGTAGTTGGTTTGGCATTGCTTATGCATACTATTGGTTGCATCTGGCAATGTGTACAATGTATTAATGGTTGTTTTCATGCATGAGGTCATGGTTTATGTAGTTGATATGATCATGGATTGATGACTAGACTCTAGCTAGAATGATGTGTATATGGTTTGGTACTCATTTGTTATATGTTTGTATACAATTGTTATGCATGTATAGTCTTGGTTATAGTTTGAACAGTAGGTCAAACATGCCTTGTGAAGTCATTGTATGCAATTTAGGTCATCATGATTCTATTGGTTGTTATGATGCTAATGAGCTAGTTGAGATAGAGCAAGGGATGCAGATCATCATAATGAGGTTGCAGCATTGGACTTCAGGATAAGAGTAGATCGTCATACACGTATTGTATGTTTGGCATGCAGGTATGTAGATTAAGGATTGTTATATGCATTAGGGTTATATACATTAGGTTATGTACACGCCTTTTGATGTTATGGTTACATTCATGATAGATGTTAGTTGATCAGTGTAGTTATATGCACATGAGTAAGATAGTCAAGAATGATAGTAACTTGTAGTTGTATGCATTTCTCTTGTTGCTTTATATTAGATAACTTGATGATTAGGTTATATGTTGTTGATGAGCATGATATATAAATTATTATTGTTATATAGTATTAACTTGATGATTAGGGCCATTTCATTGAGATATTGATGTTATAATTTGGATTGGTCATATGTGTGATGGTTATGTTCATTGCATTGAATATCTTGATGTTACATGTATTGTGTTAACCTGGTTTGACCTATGCATATGGTTATGGTTGCAATATTTAGGTATGAGCCAACATATTTGTGATATGGTGTCTTACTAATCTAGATTGATCATACATTATGCATTAATGACAAATGCTTATTAGCTTATGACGTGAACATGTTAGTTAGTTACTATTAGGGATATCATGATTTATGTTTGAGTTGATATGTTGTAAAGTTGTATCATCGTAATCTAGCTTTATTGTGTAGACAAGATAGCCTCCCCTGATATGCATTAAGGTATGAGATTTCTTATGTTGTATATTTGGTGCTTGGTTGTTTGATTATGATGTCTATTTGGTGTTTGAGTGTTTGGTGCCTAGTTGATTTATTTAACATGGTATCTTTACAATTGATTGAATGATTGATGAATTTCTTAATATGAGTATGTGTTCAAATTGTTTCATTTTAAGATGATTGCACTAACATTTATGTGTTGAGACAGTTGATATGTACTTGAATGTAGTTGGTAGTTGTAGCATTATATCTAATGACTATGGATTATGACATGATTTTTTTGTAAAAGTTGAATTCAAATTGATAAATATGATTTTCTTGATATTTGGAACATGTCGTTTACATGTGTGAGCATGATGTAGGGAGTTGCATGGTAAGAGAGATTGCCATGAATCGTGAAGAAGGCTCAGGTTGAGCTTTCCATTGGATGCACTAGGAACCATGGGGATTGAGTCATGGTGTTTGTTGTTAGTCTTGTGATTTTGGTCTTTTGTTTTTTTCTTATGCTTGATTTGCATATCTGTCTATGTCTAGAGTATGGCCATACCACTTTGTTTGCAAAGTTGTGATGTTATTGGTTTTCATTGTTTTCTTATTGTTGTTATTTTCGTTCTTGCCTTTTATGTTTTGAGTCTGGGGAATTGGTTGGGAAAGAGGAAAGTTGATGGAAATTAGGAGAGATGTGTGGAACCCAACTGATGATATAAGACCCAGATGAAGCTTCGTGCATGAGTAAGAGCAGTGGAAGGTAAGACTATGATAGTTGATTAGACTGGTTGGGTCTATTGTGGTAAGTGGACAGTAGCAGTGTATACATAATAAAGGTAACCAGAAAAGGTAAAGTAAATGGATCTGAGGTGTTAGATTCCTTGGCTATGTTGGGAATTATTATTCTGAATATTGTGCATGTTGTGCATGAATAAAGGAAGTTCTCTTAACCTTGACCTTGATATCTGGTAATTATTTTATGATCATGATTATGTTGAAGTTTATATATGTTTACATGTATGAATGAATGTCATTCTCTAATAGGATCACGATTATTTGATGCTATTGTTTATATATGTATGTATGTATCCATGTATTTATGTTACTATCTAACAGGGTTGTCAGGGATCATTCTTATGGAGGAAAGATTGCTTATGCAGGAGAACAACATGAAGAGGTTCCTGGTCTCATGAGGAATCAAGTGGAAGAGTAGTCATGACAAATATATGAGGTCAGTGTCATGTGAATATGAATTTATATGCTTTTATTATGACTATGTTTATGTTATGATAGGTAACACTGAAGGATACATCAACAAAGTGAAAGCAGTGTGGTCTGCGGCATGCTAGGATAAGCATGAATAAGACACTGGAAGTAAGGTTTCTTGGTAAGGACAATGTGGTTTTGGATGTGTGGTACTATTGTTGTGCATACGTTGTATATGTTGTACATGTTGCATCTATGATGTGCGCACTTGTGGTGTTGTGTATAGATAGCATGTGTACATGTTATTTATGTAATGTTATGTACAAGATGGTACAAATAGGGTCGTGTGAATATTGCATATGGGGTGTTGTATATATATTTTACTGTCTTCATGATGTATATGCAGTGTGTGCGCATATGGTGCTCTGTGCAAGTTGGATATGCAGTGCTGTGTACAGATAATGAGATGTACATGGGAATGCAATACTATTTACAAGTGGTGTTGCATGCATGTTGTACGTGTGGTGCTATGTACATATGATGTGGTGTGCATGATTGTACGAGTGGTGTTGTGTGCATGTGGTGCTATGTACATGTTGTACAAGTGGCGTTGTGTGTAGGTGGTGTTGTGTACATGTTGTGCATGTGATGCTATATACATATGGTGTCGCGTACACATCATGTGTGTGGTATTGTGTAAACATTGTATAATGGTGTAGCGTACATGTGGTGTTGTGTACACGTTGTGTAGGTGGCACCGTGTACATGTGATTTTGTGTACACATTATGCAGCTGGTGTAGTGTACCGGTGGTACTATGTACATGTTGTACATATGGTACTGGTGCACGTGTGGTATTATATGCATGTCATACATGATATGTTGAGGGCATGTGGTATTATGCATGTGCATAACGTAGTTTTGGTATTGCGGTGTGTGTACTCGCTTTGTTGTACAATAGTTGTAGGTGTATGATTTGTACGTTAGGTGTAGGTGCATGTATTGCATGGTGTTGTGTGTTAGGTGTGGCTATATATGTGTGATGCACACTTTGTCTATGCACATGGTTGAGGAGAAGGCACTAGGTGTTTGTTGGGTTTAGAAACCAAGCCGGAGTGTGTATGGAATAAAAACGAAGGCAAAAGTAAGGATCGATGAAGGATAAGTATTAGTATATTATTTCAATTTTACTATGCATGTGATTTATGATTATGATATATGATGACTATATGTGATCTATGATTTTGATTTATGATGGTTACATGTCATTTATGATTTTGATGGTTATGTTTGAGCTAACCTGATGTGATATTTTTATACATGTTGACTTGGTCAAATATGCTAGTTTGACTTGTTGTGACAGGAAGCGAACATGATTGCAAATGTACCGTATTGATGAGCTACCAATGAGGTATGATGTGAATTTATTTTAATTTATTTTAAAAATGATGGAAGCTATGTGCATGGTACAAGAATCATGAACATACCTGGTTGGGTAGTTGAAATCAAGTACAAGAATTAGCAGCTTGATATGGTGGTTTGGTGGTTGCTTATGGTGGTTTCGTAGTTGCTTTATGATGGTTTATTATTTGATTTATGTTGGTTTAGTATATTCTTTATGGTGATTGATATATGCTTTATGATGGTTGATATATGCTTTATGATGATTTGATATGTGCTTTATGTTGGTTGATACATGCTATATGATGTTTTGATATATGCTATATGATGATTAGTGTATGATTGATATATGCGTGGTATATGATTTGGCATATGTTTTGGTATATATATTTTGATGATGTTGTTATATGTACATCCATGTATGGATGTAAATACCATAATGAGCTATGTTATAAAGCTCCACTATGTGGTGTGGGTGTAATGTTATTATGCTATCATGTGGTTACGTTATCATGATGTTATGATGTCATATGAGTTTTCTTAAGCAGAATGATCATTGTAAATACCGTAATGAGCTGTGTTATAAAGCTCCATTATGCGGTATGTTGTCATGTCATTATGATGTTATGTCTTGAGTAGATCTTTCATTGTAAATACTGCATCAAGCTGGGTTATAAAGCTCCATGAGCAGTACATCTTATTTCAACATGCCGCTAAGGTATATGTGTCATTGAACACTGAGGACGGTGTTCCCCTAAGGGGAGGAGGGTTTTGTAACAACCTTGGTGAAAATTCCATGTAATAAATGTTAAAAACAATAAACACGGATGACTGGGACACTTATTCCAAGCTGAATGTTGGGCAAGACATCCTAGGGGGCGGTCATTTGGTTGTTTATGGCTAGGGAAATTGGCAAAGGTAATGGGTAAGGCATTAAAGAGGAAAAATGGCATTTTTGGGACATTTACTTATGAAAATAATGAAAATTCGAAGAAAAGGAAGGTGAAAGGTTACATGTTGCATATGAGGAGGAAATTGAAGGAAAATAATGTAGAATGAAGAAAATAGAGGCCTGATTAATAAAAGGGCTTTTGAGGATCAGTGGGCAAGGCTTGGTTAGTTTAGCTTTGGAGCTCTCTCATTATTCTCTCTCTCTCTCTCTCATACTCTTGGAGACTTAGAGTTTTCTTGGAACACTCTTGGAGGGTGTGGCATGCTTGGATTCTTGGAGCAAGAAGGCAAAGGAAGAGCAGGAAAGTGCAAGAAGGCATCAACATCAGCAACTACATCAGATTTTCTTGCAGCTACCGAGTTGCATGTATGATTTCTTCACTAGTTTTGGCATGCATGGCACATGCATGTGGTTTCTTGGTTATGATCTACCATTGGCATGTAGTATGGCTAGGATTGACACTAGATTGCCTAGCCTTACCATTTCCTAGATATCCATGGTGATTGTAGGTTACTTTCATTGATTTTTTTGGTTGGTTCTCATTTTTCCACAGCTTGGGTTGAGTTACTAGTCCTGGAAGCCCTGGTTGAACAAATGCTCTGGAAGCCTTGTAATAGCTTGGGTTGAGTTACTAGTCCTGAAATCCCTGGTTGGACAAACACTCTGGAAGCCCTTGGCAGGTTGAGTTACTAGTCCTGGAAGCCTTGGTTGGACAAACGCTCTAGAAGCCCTATATAAGCTATGGGTTGTTGGTTGGACAAACGCTCTAGAAGCCCTGTATAAGTTGTGGGTTTTTGGTTGGAAAAATGCTTTGGAAGGCTTGGATGGAGACCAATCTAATGATGTTTTTTGGTGTTGTCTCACCATGAGGTGGAATCACTGTTTGATGGGTTGAGGTGGGTGGCCTCTGGAAGCCCTGGATGAGTTTTGATTGATGTGTTCTATGAGATCCCACATTCATGCTTGGACTAGGGCATGGGGGTGATTAGCTGAAGAGAGACTTGGCTCAGCCAATCTATGGTTGGCTGGAATGTGGTAGTCCCATCTCCGGTTGGTTCATTGCATTTATTAATGAAAAAAATTCATTCCCTTGATTTTCATGTACAAATGTACTGATCTATATATGGATTTTGATGGCTGATATGTTTATTATATTTCTGTTCTTATTATGGTTTTTTTTTATATACACATTTACCCCGGTGGTTGTTACAGGAACACCATGCAATCTCATTATCTCCTTGATGAAAATCTGAGCTACCTCCCTAGCTCAATTCATAGACTTAACTGCAATGAAGTGAGATTCCCTACTTAACCTATTAATCACAACCATGTTGGAATTATGTTGCTTCGATGTCCTTAGAAAAATTTAAATGAATTCCATGGAAATGACCTCACATTTCCATTCTGGAATCAAAATCAACTATAACAAACTAGTTGGATAGTTACACTCTACTTTTACCTGCTGACATCCCAAACATTTTGTAGCAAACTCAACTGCCTCTTTCTTCAAGTTTGTCCAATGATATAACTTCTTAATCATTGTCAATGTATTTTTCTATCCTGAGTGACCTGAATATGGATTGACATGAAACTCCCTTAAGATACACTTCTTGAGCTCACTATCATCCGGCACATAAATCGTGTTCCTAAATCTAACCAAGCCATATGTTGTGAGATGATACTCCATCTTTATCACCTTTAGCTTGCTGATATAAATTTTACGCCAGTTGTTGATACCTGTCATCATGTTCTCCTTCCTACAAGATTCTCTCTTGTAAATATGTCCCATAAGAACTCACCATTGCAATGTGATTCTCCTACACTCTTCTACTGAGAGCATCCGCAACCCCATTCTCCTTGACCTTGATGTATCTGATCTCGAAATCAAACTCACTTAGAGTAGAAAACCATCTATATTTCTTGGTATCTGAGATTATGTTTACGCAAACAAGTAGCTTAGTCCTCTATGATTACTCATCAAAATAAACTTCTTACCAAATGATAATGCCTCCACATCTTCAAGGCATTAATGACAATTTCCAACTCCATATCATGAGTCGCATAGCTTTTCTTGTGCTCATTCATCTTCCTTGAATGATAACGTAATGTTATCACCCTAAGAAACTCACCTAGGTTGTATATCAGTGATGCTCGGGAACATTACAAATTCAACAAAAAAAGTTGGATAAACTGGTGGATGAATGAAACAAATGTTGCATATTCAAGCCAGATAACCACTCCTACTATGCTTAACCCCAGACATGGGTGAACACCCCCAGACTACAAGGCTTTTAACCACCAATTACTCACAGTTTGAGGATAAGGTGATAATGGAGAAGACTGACCACACCAGTAGATGCACAGGACCCTGTGATGGCCGGCTGCAACCAGTTAAAAGGTCTGTAAATTTGTTTTCTAATACATAGACAGGATGATATCTCTTTGGCATTAAAACAACAAAAACCTGCATACAAATTCAATGATACATGCTAAAGCCTAACACAGAGGTGGGATGACAGCCCCTCTAATCATAAAATTAACAGCATATGAATAAATGCAAAATAGGCACAGCTTGGAACAACAAGAAGAAGTGGACAGTGAGCAATTAACAACAAAAGAAGCTTGCATTAGCTGAAAATGAAGACCAGATGCTGCAGGTATCATAGCAGTTACAATCTCCAGAAGTTGAACCTTACAACAAAAATCACATTCCTCCAACACTCATCAACCTGTTACATTTGTCTTCTGGATATATATAGAGGTTGGTTTACAAAATATCTCTGCTACTAAGCGTGGAGGTGTCAATAAATGATCACCAACCACATTTACATCTGAAATGGGCCTCTGCTGCAACTCCGAGTGATTTAATGGACAAATTGGCCTATCTAGATATTCTGTTGTCCTTCTTTGATCAGGCAGAGTGAAATATAAATGAAACCCCTAATCATTGAATGCTTTGCACTGCTCAAGGTTATCCTGCTCGTCCTCGGCCATTCCATTCTTTAATTGCAGTTTGTTGAGTCTTTAATCTATAGGATACAGGATGATGGCTTCCTTCCTCCTTCGAGTGAATAACACAGGTTATGGGTGAGAACAAAATGGCAAAAGCAGGCACGGAAGGAGAACAAACATTAGTCGTTAGATCCACAGATCAACGACGGAGATCCATCAGGAGGAGCTATCGGGAACAATAGTGGGTGAATGAATATGGGCTGTTGGATCAATAAAACCAACGATGGAGATCGAGTTACACGAGGTATCAGAGGTCAACGAGATCGAGACAACAAGGGCCATTGGATTTGGATGCAGTAGATCCGACGATGATCACTATCAGAAGGCACGCACTGGTTAATGGCTGGGGAAAACGTATAGGACGAAGGTTTTATTGGCGGGCGGTTTTCCCCGCACCGCCTATTGGCGTCTGGCAGTATCCGTAACTCACCACGCAATGAAATCAAAACATGACACGTGGCATATGAATACCACTGCCCCCGTGGGTTAACAAGTGCACAGGTCACGGCGGGGGAAGGTGTGACTGCCATCGGATCTAACGAAAGATGGACAGATGAAATAGAAGGTGCACAGGGTTTAGAAGTGGGTGGAGAATGCGGGGACCGTTAGATCGGATTGATCAACAACTACAATTGCACAAGTAGTAGAGGGTTAATTTTTATGAAGGTGCGAAGTTATAAAAGGTTAATGCTTTAACGTTGGGGATTAATCAAATAATGAGTTTATTTTGGGTTTTAACAGGTATTATAGAGTTTAAACAAAAAAGCCCGAGAGCCGGGAAAAGGATTTCAGGGGTGTTTTACAGTGTTAGCACGATAAGAGAGAGGGGTTGAGGTAAAGAGTGATTGAGCAGGGGAATATGGACAAGGCAAGAAATGAAGAAGTTTCAAGAGGAAAACAAAGAATGAGAGGTTAAGAGGGTATAGGGAAACTTGAAGGAGCAGAAGGGGAACGACTGCTGTGAAGCCCTTTTCAGCACCAACACACCACCAAACTTGAACTTCCCCTCAAAAAATGCTCAGACATGTAGCAGAGCTAACATTGGCTCCTTCTGGGGATGAGATCCTCCCTGTGAGATCTCAAGAACCTACAAACCAATTCCTTCATACAAAATCAGCTTAAAAACATTTGCCTAGTATCCATTGGGCATGGAGTCAAACTAAGCATACAACAGAAAACTGTAAAAGAACGTGATAACAATCATTAAAGCCTGAAAACTTAAACTTCAAAAATTGCCCATTTGCTGGGCCACCAAAATTGTTGCCTGTCCGCCGGTTCATCATAGATCAGCAGGACATGATTTATTTGGTCCTCCACCTCAAACAGTTTAGGACATTTGAGCTTGATAGGTAGATAGGGATCAAATTTCATCCCCTCTCTGTGTATTCTCCTCCTTGTATGTTGTTTACAGGAGGCTTTGTACACCTGATGAATAGCCATGGATGCTATGCACATTTTTGTGTCATCTATGGTCTGCATAACTAATATGAATGATGAGCCATCAATTTCTTGTGCAGGGAACACAGAGACATTATCTGCTCCTGAATCTTCGTTTGAACAATCCTCATCCAAGGAGGAATTCCATGACTGCACATCCTCTTCCTCTGTCACCTGCTAAGTTGCCTTTTCGATCTGTGTAGAGACATCCTGGGTAGGCATCAGAATATCAAGATTGAGGTGATCAGTCTCAACCTTGGGTTGTGAATTTTGTTCTGCCTCAGCATTTAAGTGGCGACTTCGAGGGATTGCTTTTTTAGTAGACAGAGGGACCAGAGATGATGGGGAGCTTTCTTCTCCCTTTTTTATTACTATACTGGGGACCAAAGCAGGCTGGAAAATTTGTAGATCTTCATAGCCATGTGAATATGAGCTGGCTTCAAGCTCAGATTCATGGAGGAAGGTATCTGCTGCTGGCTACCACTGCTGGTCAACTTGTTGTTCTGCAGCTACAAAAAATTGCTGAGCAGTGCTTCTTGATAATGCTTTTTCATATGCAGCTCTGGTTAGGAAAGGAGCACCTTCCAAACCATGGACTTCCTCCTCATGCTGCACTTCTTCCATGACTATATTTTTTAAAAGAGGCCTTACCCCTTTACCTTCATTTGCATCCCTGTTTCTCTGCAAAACCTACAGCTGCTCCTGTGTTCCTCTACATGGATATAGAGTT
Source organism: Pinus tabuliformis (assembly GCA_031772625.1). NCBI lineage: Eukaryota > Viridiplantae > Streptophyta > Pinopsida > Pinales > Pinaceae > Pinus > Pinus tabuliformis. The sequence continues at coordinate 918,758,538 of CM062816.1, forward strand.
GGAAAAGAAAAGGAACAATGAGCTCCTGCTTCTTCGAAATGCTTCTTAGCCTTTAGTTTGGAAACTTCAGAGGCCAAAAACTCAATCATCCTAGCTAATTCATCTATTTCAGGATCATAGGATGATGAGGATTCACCTCCCTGACTTCTCCTTTCATCATCACCTTCGAGTCTATCTGTAGCAATAATGTTTGCTTCTACTTCAAAAGCTACATCTTGCATATCAGCCAAAGAAGCACATTTTCTTTCTCTTAACATCAGGCAGAAATGAGAATCAAAGGCATTAGCATAAGTAATCATGGTAGAAGCAGGGGTGGTTCTTACTTCAGCTGGTATTCTGTTGTACATGTGATTGAATCTGATGTTGAAATCAAATAGCATCTCACCGTATTCTCTCTGCAAGTTCCCAAATTCTTCATGATAAAAGAGCAGATCTTTATGGGTTCCCCAGTGCTTTAAAAATACATCATCTAAAGCATCAATGTCTACAATGGACATAGGGGGTAAATTTCTGAACCATTTTCTAGCTTCCCCATTTAGGCTTTGAACAAAAACCCTCATCGAGACATCCTCTTCATTGATATCCAGGTTATCAGCATAGTTGTAAAAGGACTCAAGGTGTTCTTAAGCTAATAATTCTTCTAAACCAGTGAACATTGGCATGAATTCTTGATAATCTCTTGCAGGCATGGCATTCAAAGGGGTAGGCAAGACTAAAGGTCCATACCTAGCAACAACTATTCGTTCTATCTTTGTGAGAGCTTGTTGACTTGCCATGGCTGAGGTAAGGTAAAAGGATATTGGTGGACTGAGTGGAATGAATCAATGAATGGAATTCAGAAAAAGGAATATGATGGACAACAAGGATGCTTCTTTCAACTGAGGTCTGAAAGGGAAATGAATAATAAGGAGTTGAATGAATCTCTGAAGGTGACATTCACTAACAGAGATACATGGGATTCTTTAAGGCTTACCTAACCCTGATGCTCCTTTCTACAAAGCCTTTCTTCTATTTAACGGTCTTCTCAGGATTAGGCACTGGTCAGTTGCTAATTTCTGAAGATATCTCTGAACATGCATCACCAATTGCACCAGAACTGCAATGTGGAGTCGCCAACTATTGGTCTTCCACCAGCGGAGTCGCTAGATAGATGATTACAACCAGAAACTATGTTCAAACCTTATCTGTCATCAAAGCTTGAAGCTATGTCGCTCTCCCAGGGAAGCTGAGCTTCGATTCTCCTCTCCCCGTCAACGGTGCCATTTAATTTTATCACCCCAAGAAACTCACCTAGGTTGTATATCAGTGATGCTCAGGAACATTACAAATTCAACAAAAAAAGTTGGATAAACTAGTGGATGAATGAAACAAATGCTGCATATTCAAGCCAGATAACCACTCCTACTATGCTTAACCCCAGACATGGGTGAACACCCCCAAACTACAAGGCTTTTAACCACCAATTACTCGCAGTTTGAGGATAAGGTGATAATAGAGAAGACTGGCCACACCAGCAAATGCACAGGACCCTGTGATGGCCGGCTGCAACCAGTTAAAAGGTCTGTAAATCTGTTTTCTAATACACGGACAGGATGACAGCTCTCTGGCATTAAAACAACAGAAACTTGCATACAAATTCAATGATACATGCTAAAGCCTAACACAGAGGTGGGATGACAGCACCTCTAATGCTAAAATTAACAGCACATGAATAAATGCAAAATAGGCACAACCTGGAACAAGAAGAAGAAGTGGACAGTGAGCAATTAACAGAAAAAGAAGCTTGCATTAGCTGAAAATGAAGACCAGACGCTGCAGGTATCACAGCAGTTACAATCTCCAGAAGTTGAACCTTACAACAAAAATCACATTCCTCCAACACTCATCAGCCTGTTACATTTGTCTTCTGGATATATATAGAGGTTGGTTTACAAAATATCTCTGCTACTAAGTGTGGAGGTGTCAATAAATGATCACCAACCACATTTACATCTGAAATGGGTCTCTGCTGCAACTCTGAGTGATTTAATGGACAAATTGGCCTATATGGATATTCTGTTGTCCTTTTCTAATAAGGCAGAGTGAAATATAAATGAAACCCATAATCATTGAATGCTTTGCACTGCTCAAGGTTATCTTGCTCGTCCTCGGCCATGTTATTCTTTAATTGTAGTTGGTTGAGTCTTTAATCTGCAGGGTACAAGATGATGGCTTCCTTCCTACTTCGGGTGAATAACACAAGTTACGAGAGAGAACAGAATGGTAGAAGCTGGCACGGAAGGAGAACAAAAATTAGTCGTTATATCCACAGATTAACGAGGGAGATCCATCGGGAGGAGCTATCAGGAAAAATAACGGGTGAATGAATATGGGCTGTTGGATCAATAAAACCAACGACGGAGATCGAGTTACGCAGGGTATCAGAGATCAATGGGATCGGGACAACAAGGGCCGTCGGATATGGACGCAGTAGATCCGACAGTGATCGCTATCAAAAGGTGCACACCAGTTAACAGCTAGGGAAAACGTACAGGATGACGGTTTTATTGGTGGGCGGTTTTCCCCGCACCGCCTATTGGCGCCGGGCGGTATCCGTAACTCTCCGCGTGATGCAATCAAAACATGACGTGTGGCATATGAATACCACCGCCCCCATGGGTTAACAAGTGCACAGGGCGCGGCGGGGGAATGTGCGACTACCGTCGGATCTAACGACGGATGGATAGATGAAACAGAAGGTGCACGGGATTTAGAAGCGGGTGGAGAACGCAGGGACCGTTACATCGGATTGATCAACAGCTGTGATTGCACAAGCAGCAGAGGGTTAATTTTTATGAAGGCACGAAGTTATAAAAGGTTGATGCTTTAGCGTGGGGGATTAAGCAAAGAATGAGTTTATTTTGGGTTTTAACAGGTATTATAGGGTTTAAACAAAAAAGCCCGGGAGCCGGGAAAAGGATTTCTGGGGGGGGGTTTTACAGTGTTAGCACGATAAGAGAGAGGGGCCGAGGTAAAGATTGATTGAGTAGGGAAATATGGACATGGCAAGAAATGAAGAAGTTTCAGGAGGAAAATAGAGAATGAGAGGTTAAGAGGGTATAAGGAAACTTGAAGGAGCAGGAATGGAATGACTGCTGCGAAGCCCTTTTGAGCACAAACACACCACCAAACCTGAACTTCCCCTCAAAAAATGCTCAGACATGTAGCAGAGCTAACACATACAACCTATCCTTCCTACACCAAGACTCCATCAAGTCCTCTCTTGCAAGCATATGTACATACCATGAACTCTTTTTCAAGATCTTCAATCTTCAATGCTGGAGCAGTTATAAGAAAATAATTCAACTACTCAAAATTTGTTACTCACTACTTTGTCCATTCAAACTTCTTTCCCTTCCTTTGCAAAGATGTAATAGGTTAGGCAATCCATGAGAAGTTCCTAATAAACCTCCTTTAATAACATGTTAATCCCATGAATGATCTGACTTCATCCACATTCCTAGGAGTTGTCCACTCCATGATGGCTCTAATATTTTCAGGTCCAATGCTATAACTTCCTTAGAAACAACATGTCCCAAGTAGTGAACTTCAGGCTGAAAGAAACTGCACTAGCTAATATTGTCATATAACTAACACTCTCTCAACAATATCAATATTGTTGCCAGGTGCTCTGCATACTCTTCCTCATTCTTAGAATATATCAATATGTCATCAATAAACACTATCACAAGCTTGTCTAGATTTGGATGCAACACACTGTTCATCAAGAACATGAAAGTAGCTGGAGCATTAGTAAGACCAAAAGGAACCACCACAAACTCATAATGGCCATACCTGGTACAGAATTTGGTCTTGTAGATGTCCTCTTATTTTATGCGCGCCTGTTGATATCCTGATCTCAAGTCAATCTTTGAGAACACTGTCATTCCCTTCAGTTGAGAAAACAAGTCATCAATCTGCAGCAAGGGATACCTATTCTCGATCATAACTTTGTTCAACTTCCTGTAATCAATGCACATTGTGAGAGTACTATCTTTCTTCTTCACAAACAAAAATTATGCACCCCAAGGCAACACTCTTGGCCTTATGTATCCTTTATCAAGAATTTTTTTTAGCTGCAACTTCAATTCCACCAACTTTGGAGTGCTCATCTTGTAAGGTGCCTTTGATGTTGGTGTTGCTCTTGGTACCAACTCAATAGAGAAATCCACTTCCCCGTGAGGTGGTAACTCTAAAAAATCTGCTAGAAATACATGTTAAAACTATTGCAAAACTATATATCTCTTCATAACTTCATCATCCTCAACATCCTTCCCTTTGTCACTGGAAATATGCAATGCAAGAAATACACACCCTTTCCTTCAACTGCGGTTTTCATGCATAGTTGTAACCATTCTCACCAATGTAGGTTTCTTCTTTATTTGTAAGATTCTCTTCTCTCCATCATCATCCAAGCACTCAATATCCTTCTCATAACAATCTACCTTGGTCCTATGAGTAAAAAACCAATCCATACCCAAAAGCATACTATATGAACCCAATGGAAGCACATTTAGATGTGTTGATGTAGGCATACCATTCAGCTCAAATGCACAAGCTCTCACCCAATGATGAACTATTTTCTTGGTCTTTGTAGCCAACTACACCAACCAAGACTCCAGATGCACTTATTTACTCAAGCCACACTTATTCAGTAGGTCAGGATTAACATAACTATAGTTAGATCTAGGACCAATAAAAATGGAAACAACTTGACCACAGAGCTTACCTTCCATCTTAATAATGGATTCCTGATGATCCACTTGTCTATTATCAAATTCTAGATAAATATGAGGAATGATCTTCCCGACATCCCCAACTATTTGCATTCTTGAGCATTATAAATATGAGATCTGTCACCCAAGTACAACGGAAAATACTTCTTGCGGTGATATTTGCCACATATCCAACACTGTAACGGTTCATGCCACTAACTTTATTTTGCTTCTGTCTAGGTTGAGACCCATGTCCCTTCTAGTAAGGAGCCACATTTTCTTTCTTAGCTACATCTTGAGGTCTTCCTCGCTTTGGAGGCTATTTTCCTTTGGTCTTGTCATTACCTTTACAATCACACTTAGACACAGTCTTGCACTTTGATTTGTCATAAAAATGCTTCAGTTTCCTAATGACTTCCTCCAATTACTAAGGCTCATCATACTCAATCCGATCCTTGAAAGCCAATGACAATCCATTGATAAACCTTTGAACCTTCATCTTCTCATGCTTGAGGTAAGGCACATACCTCAACAAAACCAGAAACTTTTTCATGTTCTCTTCATCTGTCATAGACCCGATCCTTAGCTAATAAAACTCCTTAGCCTTCCCATCACAATATCTCTCAAACAAGTACTTATTCCTAAAGAGTCTTTTCAACTCATGCCAACTTAACTCCTCTATGTTGATAACTCTGACATGCTTCACATATTCTCACTAGATGTCCGCTTTTCCCTTGAGACTAAAAATAACTAACTTGGCTTTCATATTATTTGTAAAATCATGAAATTCAAAGAACTTCATCATCCCAGGTAGCCATTATTCTACATCTTCAGTTTTCTTCATCTATCCATCAAATGTAGGAGGCTTGGATTTCTTGAACTGATCTGGAAAGTACCCCCTCTCACTCCTCCTGTAAGGAGGGTGGTGATGATTGTTATGTAGCCAACTCACAAAATAGAAGAAAAGATAGATCAACAACTTCAAAATTAGCCTCTTCGAGGGGGAAACTTCCTTTACATTATACAAAAGAATATTTCTTGGATGATAAAAATGACAAAACCTCCTCTCTATATATAGGAGTCTAAGGGGTCACAATATAAACAAAGTCGACATAACAGTAATAATCTAAGGGCACAAAAATAATAATAGTGGGCTTCTATGGGGCATAATAATAACAATATGGGGACAATAGGGGCACAACAATAACAATAAGGGCTACAATGACAATTGTAATGTGGGAATCACTAGTATTATAGGGACCTAACATGCCCCTCTCCTTCAAAAAAGTGTTGTGCTCAACACTTGAGTAGTTCTGGATGTTTCTGTATAAAATTCTCACCTTCCCATGTGGAATCTTCAGTGGGTAATTTCTTCCACTTGATGAAATACTCCAAAATTGATTGATTCCGTAGCTGTCGAGTTCTTGTTTCTATGACTGCTTCAGGTTCCAATATGATTTTTCCTTCCTCGTCAAGTTCTGGCAATATTTTTTGAATTGGGAGTTTGTCACCTATAACCTTATTTATGAAACATAGAAAACTGGGTGCACTCGAGAAGCTGCAGGAAGCTCCAATTTGTATGCCATAATACCAATCTTTTGCAACACCTTGTATGGACCATAATCCTTTGGTGATAATTTATTATCCTTCTTAGCTTGCTTGAGGGACATTTGTTTATATGGTTGCAGCTATAAGAATACCCATTCACCTACATCAAAACTTATTTTGCTGCGATGTTGATCTATCTGTTGTTTCATTCTATTATGTGCCAAAGTAAGGTTATCCTTTAAGAGTTGGAGAACTTGTTTTTGATTCTCAATGTGATCTTCCACTACTTGAACCTTAGAATTTTCTCTTAAATATGATGTGATGGATGGTGGATGATATCCATACAGTGCCATAAATGGGGTCATTTTTGCTGCAGTATGGAAGGAATTGTTATACCACCATTCAACCAAAGGCAACCATTTTACCAATTGTGTCTCTTTATTAGATACAAAGAAACGAAGGTATCCTTCCAAAAATTTGTTTACTATCTCAGTTTTCCCATCAGATTGACGATGATAAGATGAGCTATGAGCTAACTAAGTACCAAGACAAGAAAATAATTCTGTCAAAACATTTCCAATGAAATTGGGATCTTTATCGCTTATAATAATATTTGGGTTTCCATGTAGCTTTTGAATCGTTTCCATAAATGCAGTAGAAAGTATAATGGCTTTAAATGGATGTGATAATGCACGCACACTTGGTAAGTTTGTCAACTACCACCATCATGACACTCAGAATTGGGTAAGCCCGTGATAAAATCCATTGAAACCTCCTCCCAACGTTGGCTTGGAATGGATAAAGGTTGTAAAAGACCTGGGGTTTTAGTTGTTTCAACTTTATTTTGTTGGCAAACCAAGCATTCTACCAAAAACTTGTGAATATACAATTTTAGGCCATCCCAAAAAAATCCTTTTTAACCCTGTGGTAAATTTTTGAAAGTCATGAGTGCCCTCCTAAGGGAGAGGTGTGCAATTCCATAAGAAACTTTTGTTTTAGTTAGGAATTATTACATTGGTATAAGTGATCTTTGTACCATAACAAATCATTTTTCCAGCTAAATGTATCATATGTATTAGGATCTTGTTGTAAATTTTGAATGAGTGCCCACACTTCTTCATCATTCTTCCATTCATCCCTTGCTTCATTTATCCAATCTAGTTGGATAATAGAAATGGCAGAAAGCAAAGCTTCCACATCCTCATCCTTTCTTGAGAGTGCATCTGCCACAATATTTTTATTCCCTTTTTTGTAGATGATTTCAAAGTCATAACCCAACATCTTTGTGACCCATTTTTTCTACTCTTTTGAAGATAATCTTTGTTCTAAAAAGTATTTAAGACTATCATGATCCATTTTTACCTTGAAGTGTCTTCCCATTAGGTATCTAAGACCAGTGCTTGACACATTACCTCTTTAAGATGTTCAAATGCCTCCATTGCTTCTAGAGTCCACCAAAATGCATCTTTCTTCAATAATGTTGTTAGAGATGCTACTATTCGCCCATAATCCTTAACAAACTTCTGATAATACCCTGTCCACCTGGGAAATCCTCACAGATGCTTTATGGATGTGGGGATTTTCCATTCCTTAATGGTTTTAATTTTTCTAGGGTATAGCTTCACACCTTCATGAGATACAATATGACCGAGATATTCCACATCTTGTACTCCAAAGAAACATTTGGAGCTTTTTGCATATAATTGTTTCTCCTCTAATAGTTTGAGCACCCTGTCAACATGTTGAACATGATCCTTCCAAGACTTGTCGCAGATTAGTATATCATAAAAAAATATTAACACAAATTTTCTAAGGAAGGGTTTGAAAATGGAAGTCATCAAACCTTGAAATGTAGAAGCTGCATTGTTAAGGCCAAAAGGAATGACCAAAAATTCATAATGACCCTCATGAGTTCTAAATGTTGTTTTTGGAATGTCTTCAGTCTTCATTCTGATTTGAAGATATCCTGAATGAAGATCCAACTTGGTGAAGTCAATTGATCCATGCAATTCATCCAATAATTCATCAATGACAGGAATGGGAAATTTATCTTTAATAGTGAGCTTTTTGAGCTCCTTATAATCCGGACACATGCGCCATGACCCATCCTTCTTGTGCACCAATACTACTGGAGTAGAGAAATAAATTTTACTAGGTTGAATTGTACCAACCTCTAGCATTTCTGCAACCATACATTCAATTTCAATCTTTTGGACATAGGGATATCTATAAGGACTTAAGTTTGGAGGAACACTTCCTGGAATCAAATGAATAGCATGATCATGATCACGAATAGGTGGGAGGCCTTTGGGAGTCTCAAATACCTTGGAATGATTGTGTAAGACTTTTGGAGATCTAGAGAAATAGACGATTTTGATGTGTGAACCTCTAGTGAACATAATTGTGAAATTACACCTCATTGTTCCTTCTTTATAAGCTTTGTCATTCCGTTAGAGCTTATTATCTTTCCCAGTTTCCCTCTAATACCCCTTAATTCAAATTCCTTTCCTTCCAAAGAAAATTTCATGAAAAGTTCTTGAAAATTAAAAGCTATTGTACCAAAGGATTGTAGCCATTGGACTCCTAGTACAACATCAACACCACCTATTGGAACGGAAAGCATTGTGCTATTCAATACATATTCACCCATGGATAGCTTGATATTATGACACTTTCTAGAGTAATTTATGGTTCCTCCACTTGCAACCATCACTTTAAACTCTGGTGCTGGATATAGGAATCAATTCAATTCTATGGCTATCTTACAATGACTAAAATTATGGGTATTGCCTGAATCAACCAACACTATCACTTTTTTCTTCTTGATATGTCCTTCTATCTTGATAGTTTGAGGAGTGGTAATTCCGGCCAATGCATTACAAGATATGGTTGGATTCATTTCTTCTTTCTCTAGGGTTTTTTCCTGGTGTATATTCTCTTCTTTTGATGTTTCTTGTTCCTTTTCTTCCTCCTCTTCACAATCTATGAAAAATAATTACCTTTCAGCACACTTATAACCTTTAGTGTATTTGCTATCACAACTGTAACAAAGACCTTTTTCTCTTTTTTCTTCCAATTGTTGTGATGTCAACCTTGTAGGTTGTGGAAGGCTACGGGCAACAAAATTTCCATATTTATAGTTGTGAGTGGTAGGATTTCTTGTTTCCATAATTTTGTTTTCCATTTTTCTTGCCAACCTAAATGCCTTCTCCAACGAATCAGGTTCCCAAAGGCGAACCTCATGTTGGATGTTACTCTTTAAAGTCCCTATGAAAACATCAATCCTATGCTCCTTTGGAATATCTTTTACCCTTATATTCAATTTTTGGGAGTCATCAATGTGCTCCATCATTGAACCCTTTTGTTTTAGATTTATCAATTGGATAAAAAAATTGTTTCTTTTTGTATCCTCATAATGTGCTATCATTTCTTCCGTAAAAATTGCCCAAGTGACAATTTGTTTACGAGAGAAAAGCCATTGGTACCATACAAGCTGATTTGGTTCCAAATATAAAGTTTCAATGCGTACCTTTTATGTGTTTTGCACACTATGGAGATCAAAATATTGCTCCATCTGTAGTATCCATGTTACAGGATCCTTGCCATCAAACTTCCTCATATCGATCTTTGGAATATGGTGGGTATTCATCATTAGAGTCTATGAAATCATGATTAACATTTCTTTCGTTATCCTCATGAGTTTCCTTTACTACCCTTTCACCATTAGTAGGCATTTCTTGTAGCATTTTTGTCAAATTTGTCTTCAAATCTTCCATGTTTCCTTTAAGTTTTTCTTTCTATACCATCCATCTTAGCTTCCATGTCTTTCTTTAAACCATCCATCTTAGCTTACATTCCATCCATCTTAGCTTCGACACCATCCATCTTAGCTTCCATGCCTTTCTTTAAACTATCCATCTTAGCTTCTGCTTCTTTTTGTGAGAGTGAATTTTGTTGCACTTGGTTTCATAATTTTGATATATCATGTTTCATTTCTTCCTCTTCTTCATGAGTTATGCTAGATATTTCAGGTTTCTTACTAGGTGTTTTCATTTTCATTATTTGGGGCATCAATTAATGATAATAATTCTTCACTATGCCCTTTTAATTCCTTTAAAATAATTTTTCAAACTAAACTTATGCAAAATTTAAAAAACACTACAGACCTTTTTTTTCACTTTGTAGGAGCTTGATATGAATCTGTTGTATCTCTGTAATTGTGGATCTCCAATTTTTAAAATTGCAACCTCTAGTAGCCCTCTAAGTCTTGTTTCCAACCCCGCAAGTCTGATCAAGATTGGATTATCCAAGGAAGAGTTATGCTAAATCTCCCACAATGACCTGATTATAGATTGGTTCAATAGAGTGAAAATTTACAAAGTGCCACAAGTCACTGTTTAGATCTTAGGACTTGAAGTCGATACAAAGAAAGCTACAGGATGTCCTCTTTCTATAGCATTTTACAAAATTTCAATCTGATGCTTAGAGAGAAATTTATGATGCTTTTCCCAAGGTCACATGTTTGGGATGTAATTCAGGAGTCTGCAAAAACCCTAAATGTCTTGGACCATATCTCTAAAAATATAGTGAAAAAAGATCTGAAATTTGGGCTTGAGCTTCATCAAGATTTCAGCTCAAATTGATTTTAATTTCAGAGTTTGAACCTTCAAAGAAAAAAATTATAGTGAAAATTTTGCGATGGCATGTTTGCGATGGAATTCTGGAGCTTACAAAAACCCTAACGTCCTCATATCATATCTCCGCAAATATAGCAAGAAAAGATCTGAAATTCATACCCGAGGTTTAGAATGACTTCGGCTCAAATGGGTTTTGTTTTTAGCTTCTAAAACTTCGTAGATATAAACTTGTGTTGAAAATGCCACCATGGCTTGTTTGGAGTAGCGAAACCCTAGGATCCAAAGCTCTGATACCAAATGTTATGTAACCAACTCACAAAATAGAAGAAAATATAGATAAACGACTTCAAAATCAGACTCTTCGAAGGGGAAACCTCCTTTACTTCACACAAATTAATAATTCTTGATGATAAAAATGATAAAACCTCCTTTCTATATATAGGAGTCTTAGGGGTCATAATATAATCAAAGCTGACATAACAGTAATAATATAAGTGCACAAAAATAACAATAGTGGGCTTCTATGGGGCACAATAGGGGCACAAAAATAAAGTAAGGGCTACAATGACAATAGTAATGGGGGAATTACTAATATTATAGGGACCTAACAATGATGACCATGATATTTATCTAAATCAGAACCCATAACCACTACCTCTCTTGTGAGGTGTATCCAACCATCTGCCACCTCTGATCATGCCATCCTTTCCCAACCTTTACCCTAATTAAGACCTGCTACCATATGCCCTATTAGTACTTTCCTCATGTCCATATCTGATCTGTGGTTGTCCCTATCTTTGTAAATTTGATAAGCTTTGAAGGATCACTGCATTGACCTCGACTTGCTTTTCCTGAGCTTTGGCAAGCCTTTCCTGTGACTGCATTATCCTATCATTATCTGCCTTGAAAATATAGATTTCTTCCTTAAGACTTCTCAATGTGTCTGCTATGTCAGGAGGGTACTCTTCCCCATACTACTCAGCTAATCCATAAGGAGAGTCACGTGAACTATAATCCACCATTTTGTTTGTCATCTTTGATATTCTTCTTCTTTCAAACATGCCATGTTAAATAAACCAAATAGAAACATGATCAAACATGACTTAGTGAAGTTCAGGGGATGCTATCTCGTTTACACAAATTAGTCCAAATTAGCACAATATACATGTATATACTCATAATGACATCAATGTATCAACCTATCGACATCATGCATGATAACTCAATTGTAACACCAACTATATACATGACAACCATAGCCACTACAATGCATGCATACAACTGGCATGCATGCATAACAATCACATCCTAACCATCCAATCCAAGGGTTTGAACCTGAAAGCTATGATACCAATATGTAACCACCCCTCCCCACATTTACCCACTTTTACGAGCCCTCAAAGTAAATGTGAAGTTGGGTGCTACTATGACATGACTTTAACTCCAATTTCTAGTTATGGAAGTGGGGTCGACAACCAAAAACTTTACTAAAATCCCTTAGAGACCACAAACCACTCAGAAGGTTGCAAACCACCCTAGGTGGTCAATCCCTGAGCTGGAATCCCTTTTCAATGGACTAACACCCCAACTGCATGCAGAACAAGGAAAGGGTGTGGTTATAGGCCTCCAACCGCACACATAGGCTTGCTTCCATGCAGTTATGGCCTAATTTCCCCAATTCAGTGACTACAGTCCCGAGATCTAAGCCGCTTTTATAGGTTATCCTCCAAACCACTGCCCAAAACTTCCTATAACTTTCCATAATCATATTTCACATAACGACAATGCCAAACATTCAAACTTGAAACCATAACTTTACCTAGACAACTAATAACACAATAGACATTTCTTCAAACATAAGGTGAACATGTGATTTATCGGTAATGAATGCATATCTAATATTAAATCTTTGAACTGCATCTGAAAATCACCGATAAGGTATAATTCCCTCTTAATTAGCTTCAACAACACTTGTTAGCCAATGCATTCATCAACCATTCAAATACTTATCAAATCATTAATAAGAGGCATAGTTAGAATACATCATAGAACCATGCTTATAACCAATATATAACTAGAATATTAACCATGATAGAACAACCATCAAATAAACATAATAACAAGTATAATTGCTCATATATTACAATAGGAAAATAAGTCTTATTAACTTATGCAAAATCCAACCAATTCAGGGACTTCCACGTACCACTCAACCATAGATTGAGCTGAACCAAATCTTTCTTTCATCCAATCACCCCCGTGCCATATTCCAAGCATGAATGTGGGATATCATAAGATAAACCAAGACATAATCAACCATGGACTCTAGAAGTTAAACCACATCCACCCTTAAACTACTTCGATCTCACCTAAACTAGTCATGATATCACAAAACGAAACCAAGCTTGGATGCCTCAGAATTTCTTCACCATACCTTGAGGAATTTTCCTGTCTCCATCCACCCATTGAGGGATTTCCAAAGAAAAACTTCTGCACCCCCAACCCTTGGAAATTTTCCTGAGACCACCTTGCTTGGTGCCAAAACCTTCTGGTAATCCAAAACCAACCAATAATGAATCCAATCACACCATGGTTATCTAGGAAATGGAAAGTTAAGGCTAAAACCATTGTCAAACCAAGGAAAACCCATGTCAAAGACAACAAATGAACCAAGTAAGAAAATTCATTTACCATGCATCCACACCTCAACTAGGAAATCAGACATGCAAACTGTTACTTGCAAAGTCTTCCTACTGAAGCTGGTGATTCAACCTTCTCCTTCACCTCCTTGCTTGTCCTTTTTCTTCCTTTGATTTCGTTTTCTTGCTTGCTTTATTTACCCTATTGGTGCTCTCTCTCTCTTTAGCATTATTCTCAAGCCAAAAAATGACAAAGCTCAACCAAACTCTCAAAAGATGTAAACTGGTTCTCTAATAAATTTTTATTATTAGTTTCTCTTTCTTCATTTTCCTTTTAATTTCCTTAGCATGCAAATATGTTTCTCTTCACCTCCATTTTCTCCCATCTTCCTTTATTCTCATAAATAAATGCCAATTATTACCTCTTTGCCTTTGCCAATTTCCATATCCATAAATAAACCAAAAGTGATGACCACTATAGTGCTTGCCCAATATTCAACTTGGAATATGTGTCCCATGACCTTGATCTTATTTTTCCTTTATTATCCTTTATTACATGAACTTTAACCAATGGCTATTACATTATATATCCTTGATTTTCTCTAATGATCTCAAAAGGTACCTCTATCATCTAGAAGAGAGGAAAGCCCAGTTACTTAACACTGTCAAGGAGCAATGGCAATTGAAAAGTAGAGCTCTATGGGTTAAGGAGGGACATGGAAACACTAAATTCTTCCATAAATTTTTGAACTTTAGGGTAGTTACAAAATCTATTTAGGACATAAAGGTTGTTGATGGAAATACTTGTAGCTCACAAGTGGTTTGGAGAAGCTTTCAAAGGAACACTTTACTAGACTTTCCAAAGATCCATGTACAAATCTGATTTTAGCTTAGCCTCACACTATGAAACACTTTCCTCACTTATTCTCAAAGGAAGAATCAACCAATGTGTGTGTCCTTGTCTCTTTGGATGAAATTAAATTGGGTTTAAAATCCTTTGCTAAGGATAGAAGCCCTAGTCTTGATGGTTGGGCTGTTGATTTATTCCTTGATTTCTTTTATTTTATGGGGAACAACATTCTTCATGTGGTGGAAGAGGCTATAACATTGGGGTCAATTTCTGGGGCTATAAACACCACGTTTATTTCTTTGATCCCAAAATGCTATAAGCCCTCTACTTTCAATGATTTTAGATTGTTTTGTTTATGTAATTTGATCTACAAATTCATTGATAAGGTTATCTCAAAACAAATTAAAAAGTAAACTCCTTGAAATGTTATCATTAGAAATGTAAGTTTGGTTTTCTCCCTGGATGCCAGATACATGATTTTATAGTATGGCTCAATAGTCCCTCCATACCATCAAGAATAAAAATATTGTGTTATGATACTAAAAATGGATCTTGTTAAAGCATATGACAAAGTAAATTGGGACTTCATTTGCCTCTTACTTCTCCATATTGGTCTTGACTTGAAAATCACTAACGAGATCATGGGTTGTGTAAAATCAGCAAATTTTTTGGTGCTTGTAAATATCTCTCCAACTGATCTCTTCACCTATACTATAGACTTGAGACAAGATGCCCCTTATACCCTATGTTATTCCTTATTTTCATAGAAGGCCTGAGAAGAATGATCATTAAAGGAAAAAATTATGTCTAATAAAGGGGTACAAGGTGACCAAGTCAATGTTTATTACTCATCTAATTTTCATGGATGATGTGTCATTATTTGGGGAGGGTACAATTGTTGAATGGGAATTTTTTCACAGAGTATTCACTTTCTTTCTCCACGCATCTGTTATGGAGATCAATAGCCAAAAATCTCCTTTCCTTCAAAACAAAATTTCGAATGAGACCATAGCCTGCATCATTTCTTTCTTTCTTTTAAGGTGGAATCTCTTGAAAACAAATTTACATATCTAGGCTATCTCTTGAAACTGAATTTTTAACAGCTGGAAGATTGGTCTTAGCTAATTAAGAGGATAGAAAGTAGAATTGGTAATTTGTGTTATAGGTGGTTATCTCTAGGAGGTATAATGATTATGGTAAATTCTGCATTGGAGATTATTTTAGCTTACTGGATAACTCTCTCTAAGATCTTGAAATCAACTTTAGGAATATTCTTCAATGCATGTTTAATTTCCTCTAATTCATCAACATTACTTTCTCAGCCTGCCTCTGTGTAAGCATGAAGTGAAAAATATGCATTTTTTGGATACCATAGACCAAAATCTTGAGTGCCTTATGTTGAGCCTCAGAATTACCCTCTTCTTGACATTTTTCTCATCTTTTTTCTCTCACTTTCTCATAATATTACAAACCCAATCAATGATAAATGCTAGGTTTTGTCTTAGGGAAAGCATTAAAATTATCACCATATTATATTTTCATGTTCTTGCTATTTGAATAGATTTTTGCAAATTAGCTACAGAACGCAGCCTATTCTATAGCTAATTGTGGATTCTGTAGCTACTCTTATGGTTTGGGAGGTTCCAGGTGTCAAATGAAGAATTGGACCACATGGGCATTTCTAGAATCATCTCCACATGGATTCTATCCTATTCACTCGATCCAGATCGATGGAAAAGAAAGCCTAAGGTCATGGTCAAAGATGGAGTCAAAATGCGCTATCTAGAAGCAATAGGACTCTTGATTTACTCTTTCGTAGCTAATCAAGAGTCTAACAGTTCTGTTGAAAATTTAATTCGAATTAGCCACCTGTAGCTGATCAGAAGTTTAAATAGTCCTATTGTAATTCGAATTAACCACCTGTAGCAAATTTTTCTCATAAAAGTCACATTAGATTTAATTCGAATTAGCCACCTATAGCAAGTTTATCTCATAAACAGTTATGTTATTTTCCTATAAATATCAGTTGCATGGAACCAAGAAGTATTTAAAAGTTAGAAGGAATTACATTAAGTTCAGGCTTTTTGCTGATACTCTGTATTCAGAATTCATTTTGTTCATAAGAAAAACTTCGTGTTGTCAATGATCATTTAATGTGCATCCTTAACTAGCTAGCATTCCAGCCACATCACTTGCAGAGGGCCCCTGCACTGAAGGAGGTTTTTCATTTGTTGTTTTCAGTTTAATTTATATTACTCTGTTTTCAGCAAATCTGTTTTCTAGTTTAGAATGATATTTCATTGCAGTTATTAACCAATAGTGTAAGGATAAAATCACAATTGTGCAGCCTTGTTCTTCTAAGATATTTCGTGGAGAAAAAATGACTTTGTTTCCAAACTAAATTAAGATTGAAGTAATAAGAACACACATTTGCTTAGTTTTCTTACCGTTTTGTCATTCATTCTCTTAGAACAAAATTGTCAATTAACTATGTTAATGGATGTTTTCAAAAGCCATTTCAAGATGATGATGATCCTAAACTAAATGGTTAAATTTCTAATTCATACAGTTATTGAATTTACTCAGTACATTGTTAGTTTTACATGCTTTTACCTTTTTCCTTTCAGATCCTTACTTAGTTGCATCATTGATATTCCAAAAATCATTTCAAGGAGATTGATTTAATCATATTCCAAAATTGAATGGTTGAATGTTTAATGATTTCAATGACTGAGTTACCTTCTGCATCAATTTTAATCTTGGTTTTAAGAATTAGATCCATGGATTAGGACTAATGATAAGATAAGATAGATGCTATGTTTTCTTATTAGGTTCTAACTAGCCAACAGTTCTTGGTCCATTTTTAGGAAATTAGATTAACTTAGGAACATTTCCTTTCCTTTAAAATTCATTAGATCCACTTAAATTTTCTCATAGTTTCAGGTTGTACATTCTTAGACATCAAAGAACAGAAACCCCCAAAAACAAACATAAAATACAAAACAACAAAGTAAGAGAAAGGTTAAATAAGCACATATAGTGCACCACACTTCATCAGTTTAAAAACCTCAGTTGATAATTTATGCAAGAAATTTAGGACAATAAGTTGACTAAACATTTTGGTGCCATTTCCAGGGAAGTTGATGTGGGAGCATGTGACTCAGAGGGGAAGAATCTTCCAAAATATTCCAAAAATCCAAAAAAATTTACAGGCAAGGGAGTGGGGTCCTTTAGCCTGCAATTTCTATGCTTTTTTAGTTAAAATTAGAATAAATCTAGCAATAAATCATGCTAATTGTAACAGAGCTTTCAAGCTTTAAATCACCTGTAAAGCATGCTTTTCTTGTATTGGATAAGGATGAGAGGGCCTATCCTTAATTATAAATAAAATGGCAGCAAAGCTCTCATCAGACAGAGGAGAGGGGCGAGTGCCTTAGTTTTACTGTGGGAATTTTGTTCTCTCGATGTCTCTAATGTAATGACTCTGTAAATTGCTTGCCTAGTTTATTTTTATGACGCATTAATATTGTTGAATGATTCTGATACTGTCTATAAACCAACGAATGTTCCTTTCCTTTCATTTATAATTATACTGCTTTGGTTCTTGTTTTGCGGTGGCGCATGTGTCTTCTTGTTTCGTTAAGTATCGGAGGCATTGTTGAGACTTCTTAGCCGAAGGCGCATGCTATATTGGACAGGTCCATATTAGCAATCGAAGGCCTATAATTATACGTTCTCACTGTCTCTGTCCAAGACCCTATCGGCGTTGGAAGATCTTTTAAAATCTCTGGACGGGTGTTCCCTTTACAAAGGTTCTGTTGGAAAAGAGCGGTAGCATAGTAAGGAGCGGTTTCCGAATTTGAGAACAACCTTTATAAACCGCATATCTATATCGTAGAGTCTGGTGAATAATAAGTTGGGAGCCGACATGATATAGATTGGAATTGATTTATATCGCTGAGTCCACGATCGCGGAGACAGCAAGGTTGCGATTTGCAATGACCAGCGAAATACGGAACCAGCGAAGTATAAAACTTTGTCTATAGTTGTATCGGGTCCGGAGGAGCGGAAGACCATCGGTTGGGCGAATGCGATTTATGTGTACATCGACGAGAGCCAACGTAGCGACGGGGACATACAGCTGTCAGTCCATAACACCGAGCCTTCGCCTATATATAAACCTCCGCATATACACATCACCGGTGCGATATATATATATATGAGCCTTGTCTATGGTAAGGCCGGTGTGGTATATAATCGAGCCTTCATTTGAAGTAAACGTGCCATGGATATATATATAAATCATTTCAAGTGAACGTGCCGTGGATGTATATATACAATGGATACATATATGTTGTGTGCTTAAGTCCTCCAGTGGTGTCTCTTTTAAGAATTCCCTCAAAAGCCACAGTTTGACGTAAGGCTCGACGGTGAGTTTTTTTTGAAATGAAATATAAGTTTGATGACTGAGGTGCTCAGGCCTGAAGAAAAGGAAATTGACGAAGGCATAGAAGACCTCGCTGACAGATTGAGGAAACTGACTATAACGCCTGCACCCACGCCATCATTAGTGGTATCAGAGCCAACAACTGACATTGAATTGAATCTCAGGAGCAGAAGAAGGATGGCTTTCAGAGTTGGAAGAGGACGAGGATGTGGTGGAAGAGGACGACCTGCTACAAATGCTGAATTATTGGAATCAGTGGAGGAGCTGCGAGCTAGAGTGGATGCTTTAACTTCAGATCGAAATATAGATGATGGAGATGTCAGTGAGCCTGAAATGGAAGCTGCTGAAGGAGAGGAAGTTGTACAGGTTACTCCTGAGATGAGATTTTTCCAGTCAGTGTTGAAATCCACCGCCAGGCCATGGAACCAATTAGTACCAGTATACCAAGGAGGATTGAATCCAGAAGAATTGATCGACTGGATTAACAGCATGGAGAAATTCTTCGATTACGAAGAAACAGAGGATGAGAAGAAAGTAAAGTTTGTTGTTACCAAATTAAAAGGCCATGCAGCACTTTGGTGGGATGGTGTGCAGGCGGAAAGGAAGAGACTTGGTAAGCAGCCAATCAAGAACTGGAGCCGAATGGTAGCAAAGTTAAGAGGTAAGTTCTTGCCAAGTAATTATCAGCAAACATTGTTTAGACAAATGCAAAATCTTAGACAGAGAGCTTTAACAGTAAAATAATATACAGAAGAGTTTTATAAAGTGAGTATAAGAGCTGGAGAAGCCCAAGACACAGATGAGAAGGTGGCTAGGTATATGAATGGCCTCAAAATGGACATTCAGGATGAAATAAGCCTTTTGTCTCCTAAAACAGTAGAGGAAGCTTATCAGATAGCGCTGAAAGCGGAGGAAAAGCTCATAAGGAAGCAGTCTGCCAAAGGGAGAGGGACTTTCAGAGGAAAAGGAAGTCAAGGTGGTAGAGGTAGATCTACAACACCTAGAGATGGAGCTAGCAGCAGCTCAACCCAGCATGCACCTAGAGAAGGTGATGCAAGAGGCAGAGGGAGTTTTTCCAGAGGAAGAGGAGGCAGAGAAATAAGATGTTACAGGTGTAACAAACTGGGACACAGAGCTTTTGAGTGCCCAGAGAATGCTGACACAAAGCATAGGAATGCAATTGTTTCTCCAGCTGAAGTAGAAGCACCAGTGGCAACGGTAGTAGAAGAAGAAAACACACCAGAAAGAGGAGAATCTCTGGTGGTAAATAAATTTTTACTTAAGCCAGTGAAAGAGGTGGCTGCTGAACTGCCACAAAGGAAAACTTTGTTCAGGACAGTGTGCAAAGTCCAAGGGAAATGTTTCCAGATGATCATTGATAGTGGCAGCACTGATAATTTGGTCTCTACAGAGGTAGTGGAGAAATTGAAGTTGAAGACAATGAAGCATCCAACACCTTATAAGGTGTCATGGTTACAAAAGGGACATCAACTGTTGGTAAGTGAACAGTGTGAAGTGGAATTTCAAGTGGGCAAGTACAAAGATAAAATTGTTTGTGATGTGATGCCTATGGACGTGTGCCACATATTGCTTGGGAGGCCTTGGCAATATGACAGAGGAGCCATACATGACGGGAAGCGGAACACCTACAAGTTTGGAAAAGATGGTGTTAATCATACATTGTTGCCCTTGTAAGAAGAAGATGTACCGGAACAGAAGACTGATCCAAAAACTCTGTTGCTTGGAGGGAAGGAATACTTGAAGCAGATTGAAGAAAATGAGGTAAATTTTGATGTGATTTGCAAGCCCAAGGTAATATTGACTTCTACTAAAATTTCTGAATTACCCAATGAAATTCAAGAAATGTTGGAGAATTATTGTGATATTATTGTTGATGATTTGCCTAATGAATTACCGCCAATTCAAAAAATCAGTCATCATATAGACTTGATTCCTGGAGCAAGTCTACCTAACAAAGCAGCATATAGAATGACTCCTGCAGAAAATGAAGAAGTTAAGAAACAGGTGCAAGAATTGCTTGACAAAGGGTTAATTAAAGAAAGCCTGAGTCCTTGTGCAGTGCCAACAGTGCTGAGCCCGAAGAAGGATGGAGGCTGGAGAATGTGTACAGATTCAAGAGCCATCAATAAGATCACAATCAGGTACAGATTTCCATTACCCAGAATTCAAGATTTACTGGATTGTTTATCTGGCGCAAAATATTTTTCAAAGTTAGATCTTAAGAGTGGTTATCATCAGATAAGGATAAGAGAAGGGGATGAATGGAAAACCGCTTTTAAGACCAATGAAGGATTATATGAATGGAGAGTAATGCCTTTTGGGCTATCCAATGCACCAAGTACATTCATGAGGCTTATGAATGAAGTCCTTAAAGAATTTATTGGTAAATTTGTAATCGTATATCTGGATGATATATTAGTCTATAGTAGATCCAAGGAAGAACACTTGAGGCATTTAAATTATGTTCTACAGAAGCTGCAGCAAGAAAAATTATTGTTGAATCTGAAGAAGTGTTTATTTATGAAAGAAGAGCTGGTGTACTTGGGATTTGTTATCTCAGCTGAAGGATTGAAGATGGATCCAGAAAAGATCAAAGCAATTGTGGAGTGGCCTTCACCCAAGAGTATTTTTGAGGTAAGGAGTTTTCATGGTCTTGCTAGTTTTTACAGAAAATTCATTAAGAATTTTAGTAAGATTAATGCACCTATTATTGAGACCATAAAGAAAGATAAACAGCCATTTAAGTGGACTGCTGAAGCAGAGAGAAATTTTCAGCTGTTAAAGAGGAAAATAACTGAAAAGCCTGTTTTGGTTCTCCCTTATTTTAATAAAACTTTTCAAGTTAAGTGTGATGCCAGCGCAGAAGCAATTGGAGGAGTTTTGAGCCAAGAAGATAGACCAATAGCTTACTTCAGTGAAAAGCTAAATGAGGCAAAAAGAAAGTATTCTTCTTATGATAAAGAGTTTTATGCAGTGGTATAGGCACTAAAGAAGTGGAGGCATTATTTAATGTCGAAGGAATTTATTCTTTACTCAGATAATCATGCATTGCAGTTTATAATGCAGCAGCCAAAACTCAGCCAGAGACATGCTAAATGGGTAGAATACCTTCAAGGTTTTCATTTTGTGTTGAAACATATAACTGGACAGTCAAGCAAAGTTGCAGATGCCTTAAGTAGGAGGAGTATATTGCTGCAAGAAAGTCAAATCCAAGTGTTGGGTTTTGAATTTCTTAAGGAATTATATGAGACCGATTCAGATATTAAGGAGGCATATGAGGCTTGTAAGAATCCTGTTTTAGCGGACAGAAGCATGTGGCTGGATTATTTTATACAAGATGGACTGTTATTCAAGAAAAATCAGTTGTGCATACCCAACTGTTCAATGAGAGAAAATTTAATCAAAGAGAAGCATAGTGGAGGACTTGCAGGACATTTTGGGAGAGAGAAGACCTTTGAACAGCTCAACAGATTTTACTTCTGGCCCAAAATGAAATCTGAACTAGAGAAGTATGTAAGGAATTGTAAAGTCTGTCAGTATGCAAAAGGAAGGAGCCAGAACACAGGGTTGTACATTCCATTGCCAATTCCAAATAGGCCTTGGGATATGATAAGTATGGATTTTGTGCTAGGATTGCCAAAAACTCAAAGAGGCTATGATTCAATTTTTGTGGTGGTGGACAGATTTTCCAAAATGGCACACTTTATTCCATGTTATAAAACTAGTGATGCTTCTCATATTGCTAACTTGTTTTTTAAAGAAATTGTAAGGTTACATGGATTGCCCAAAAGTATTGTTTCAGACAGAGATTCAAAATTTGTTGGACATTTCTGGAGAACACTATGGAAGAAGCTGGGAACAAAATTAAATTTCAGTTCTGCCTATCATCCACAGACTGATGGACAGACTGAGGTTGTGAATAGAAGTTTAGGCAATCTTTTGAGGAGTTTTACTGCAGAGCATCCAAAGCAATGGGATCAAGTGTTACCACAAGTTGAATATGCATATAATGATTCACCGAACAGGATTACAGGACAGAGCCCATTCCATATTGTTTATGGAATGCACCCAAGGGGAATATCTGAATTAAGGAATTTGGGAAAGGAAGAAATGAGAAGTGCAGAAGGTGAAGACTTTGCTTCAAGAATGCAAGCGATACATGAACAGGTGAAACAGTAGTTACAGCACAGCAGCATCAAATATAAAAACAGAGCAGACATGAGGAGAAGAGAAATGAGTTTTGAAGTTGGAGACTTGGTTTTAGCACACCTCAGAAAAGAGAGATTTCCAAAGGGAGAGTATAATAAATTAAAATCCAAGAAAATTGGACCATGCAGAATACTGAGGAAATTCTCTGCAAATGCTTATGAGATTGAATTACCACCTGGTGTGGGAATATCACCAATTTTTAATGTTGCAGACCTGTACAAGTATGAAAATGAAGTTGCAGATGATATAGCATAGGATCAGGAGACTCCAGAGATTGACTGGGTGAAACAGTTACCCACAGCCAAGAATTTACAGCCAGAAAGAATTCTGGACAGGAAAGTATACAAGAAGACAAGAGCACGAGAATATTTCCAGTATCTGGTAAAATGGAAGGGACAGTCGATTACTGAAGCTACTTGGGTTACAGAAGACATTCTACAGAAATTGGGCAAATCTGTAGATGAGCTCATGGACAGGAGCCCATGAAGAATTTTGTCCTCAGGAGTCTGATGCGGGAGCATGTGACTCAGAGGGGAAGAATCTTCCAAAATATTCCAAAAATCCAAAAAAATTTATAGGCAAGGGAGTGGGGTCCTTTAGCCTGCAATTTCTATGCTTTTTTAGTTAAAATTAGAATAAATCTAGCAATAAACCATGCTAATTGTAACAGAGCTTTCAAGCTTTAAATCACCTGTAAAGCATGTTTTTCTTGTATTGGATAAGGACGAGAGGGCCTATCCTTAATTATAAATAAAATGGCAGCAAATCTCTCATCAGACAGAGGAGAGGGGTGAGTGCCTTAGTTTTATTGTGGGAATTTTGTTCTCTCGATGTCTCTAATGTAATGACTCTGTAAATTGCTTGCCTAGTTTATTTTTATGATGCATTAATATTGTTGAATGATTCTGATACTGTCTATAAACCAACGAATGTTCCTTTCCTTTCATTTATAATTATACTGCTTTGGTTCTTGTTTTGCGGTGGCGCATGTGTCTTCTTTTTTCGTTAAGTATCGAAGGCATTGTTGAGACTTCTTAGCCGAAGGCGCATGCTATATTGGACAGGTCCATATTAGCAATCGAAGGCCTATAGTTATACGTTCTCACTGTCTCTGTCCAAGACCCTATCGGCGTTGGAAGATCTTTTAAAATCTCTGGACGGGTGTTCCCTTTACAAAGGTTCTGTTGGAAAAGAGCGGTAGCATAGTAAGGAGCGGTTTCCAGATTTGAGAACAACCTTTATAAACCGCATATCTATATCGTAGAGTCCGGTGAATAATAAGTTGGGAGCCGACATGATATAGATTGGAATTGATTTATATCGCTGAGTCCATGATCGCGGAGACAGCAAGGTTGCGATTTGCAATGACCAGCGAAATATGGAACCAGCGAAGTATAAAACTTTGTCTATAGTTGTATCGGGTCCGAAGGAGCGGAAGACCATCGATTGGGTGAATGCGATTTATGTGTACATCGACGAGAGCCAACAAAGTGACAGGGACATACAGATGTCAGTCCATAACACCGAGCCTTTGCCTATATATAAACCTCCGCATATACACATCACCGTTGCGATATATATATATATATGAGCCTTGTCTATGGTAAGGCCGGTGTGGTATATAATCGAGCCTTCATTTGAAGTAAACGTGCCGTGGATATATATATAAATCGTTTCAAGTGAACGTGCCGTGGATGTCTATATATACAATGGATACATATATGTTGTGTGCTTAAGTCCTCCAGTGGTGTCTCTTTTAAGAATTCCCTCAAAAGCCACGGTTTGACGTAAGGCTCGACGATGAGTTTTTTTTGAAATGAAATATAACTTTGATGACTGAGGCGCTTAGGCCTGAAGAAAAGGAAATTGACGAAGGCATAGAAGACCTCGCTGACAGATTGAGGAAACTGACTATAACGCCTACACCCACGCCATCATTAGTGTAATTGGGCAACCTCATCTCTTACATCCAAAAAAAATGATATGCGTAGAGAAAGAGACTCTAGGGGTAGATTCATAGCTAGAGGCGGGAATTTAATTCCTACAACACCACTTACTTCACCAATACTAAGAAGAGATACACCTCCATCTCAAACTCATATTCCTATCCATATACTTCCTGAAGTTCTAAGGTCAGAAATCCAATTAAGAGGATCTCCTACTTCATCTACTGAGGCAGTCCTAGAGGAAGAAAATATTGGTTCTCCAACAAAAGGAGTAGCCTTCTTCACCTCTACAAGGGAACATATTTTAGTTGAAGAATTAAGAATTCCTAGTGGAGAGGGAGAAGTAGAACCTTTTGTTAGGACCTCATATTGTCCCTTTTTGACCATACATTTTGCCATGATATCATCCTTTTCAACCTATATTTAAAAGTCCTTGTTAGTGTTTTAACCCAATTATCCCAAAGGTATGCAATGATTCTTCTCATCACTATACGTTTAATTATTTAGCATATAATCACGATATCTTCATAGTTAATCTTTAAATTGTTAAGTTGCTAAATAGTTAAAGAATGATGTGCAGTTCACGTTTCTGAAACTGCCTGGAGTTTTCAAGACTATTTTTGCATTTGTTGAAACAGTAAGAAACGACACGCAAATCTCGAAGCTGAAACAGTTGAGATTTGCATTCTAAATTTGACAAGCAACAGAGGAACCAGACTTATCACCGAGGAAGTTGTTGCACTGGATGGAATGCCCATAATCTAAAGACAGTATTATTGTAACAACATTTGGTTGACGGGAAACTGATTTCCCTATTTTTGTATAATGGGTTAAAATAGAATTTATAATGTAAATCTTTTGTAATAGATGTCTCCTCTTTATAAAGAGGAGACATCTACATTAGAGGGGGGGAACAGACTGTGGAAAAGGCTTAGCTAAAGGAACAGGACTATAATCCATTCTGTAATATGACATATTGATGGATGAATAAAATTTTGTTCTGAACATCTTTTTATAGTTCTTATCTCCTGGGGAATCTTGTGATAAGGACAGGGCCCACCTTCATCACAATATTCAACCATTTTACTTCTGCAGTGTGTTAAGTGTGTCTTTTATTCATGCTTTGTTAACAGAACTGTTTAGTGAGTATCATTTTGTTGAAACTCTGTTTTCCTTTTCAATAGATTACTACAGCTTTTATTTTATCAACAGTTAATTCATGTGTGTTGCAATTAGATTTACAGAGCAAGGTGGCAGCTTGATAATCAGGAACAGGTGTTGAAGGTTCCCGCTTCGGGAATAGGGTCCTGTTCTCTGTTACAACATAGCTAGCACTCTCCTGTGCAGATTGATTCTCTAGATTTCTTTCTTTTAAGCATTGTTTGATAATTGTCTGCAATAGGTTGTTTTTCTATAACTCAGAGTGGAACTTCAGTTTTTTTAAGGCAAAGTATGATTAGTTTTTACTACAACTTTTGTTGCTTTTAATATTGAGTACATATAGTACGCAGTTGCCTTTGAAATAACAAGACTTCCTTGGGTTGACTTATGTAGCACTTTGTTGTTTAAATCAGTAAGCAATTAAGTGACCAAGACCTTTCTTCCACATACTATTAATAGAGGAACCAGAGGAAGAGAAATTAGCCTTGAAGGTTGAATCTTATATTGCCTCTGAAGAAACTATAATGGCAGGAAGAGAAGAAGAAGGAGGGGATGGAGAATTTTCACTATTTGGAGGAGGTAGAGGTAGAGGAAGAGGTAGAGGAAATAATGGAGGAGGTAGAGGAAATAAGGAACTTGATAATTCTTTTGGATTCCCTATAGTCGATGAAGAAAGAGATGCCACAATGAAAAATATCTCACCTTTTGTCCTCCCAAATTTTCATGGATTAAAAAGTGAAGATCCTAAAACCTTTTTATTTGAATTTGAAGTCTTGTGCAGAACTTATGATTATTTACAAGACTCTCAAAAACTTAAATTATTTTCTTCAACATCGAAAGGAGCTGCTTTAAAATGGTTCATGGGGTTGGTCACTCAGTCTATTAGAACATGGAATGACATGAAGAAAGTATTTTTGGACAGGTATTTGGATTATTGCATTCCTATCAATCACAAAGATGAAGTGTTTAAAATGATGTAAAGAGAGGATGAAAATTTGGAGGATTTAATTGAAAGATTCAATTATAACTTAAAAGGAGCAAAAATTGATAACTTAGATCAAGATACTTTAAAAGCTCTTTTATTAAAAGCCATTAGAGATGAGTGGATAGACATCCTTAACATGATGGGGAAGGGAGATATCTCTCAACTCCCATTAAGTGACATTGGAGAATTATGTGTTCATCTCTCAAGAGGAAAATCCAAAACTGGGAAAGGTCCAAGAGATCCTTCTCTTGTTAGAGTGAATAAATCTACAACTGGATCAGTGAGTAGGGTAGAAATTGGAAACATGCTTGATGAATTTAAAACAGATATTCTAGGGAGCCTTAGTGAATAGATAGACACCCTTAAGTTACAAAACAAGCAGAAAGCTGAGACTAATGCTTTAGCTATTTTTTGTCCCAAATGTAGAAAGAAGCATGCTTTAAGAGAATTCCCTTTAGATGCAAAAATAGTAGAGACTTGTGTGATTTGTTCAGAAAACCATGAGACCAAATGTTTTCCTTCAATTCCTGGTCTTAAGGCTTTTTTTCAAGAGGAAACAATTTCAAATCCAACAGAATCTCTGTGCTTTGTCTCTATAAGACCTTGGCAAGGGCAACAAAACCAGGGTTTTAACAACCAAATGTATATTTAGCCCCCACTAAATTGGAATTCTTGGTAGTAATCGTGGCCTCAATCTCAATCTCAACCTTGGGCTCAAGGAATGCAAAATCCCTATGGAAGATTCTCTCAATACTATCAATATCCTCCATCATATCCAAGCTATCCTCCCCAACAAATTCCTCAACAAAATCAACAACCCCAACTTCAAAACCAAAACCCTCAACTTTCACTACCATTCCCACAAAGTCCAAATCAGTTACCTACCCAACCATTACCAAATCCCAACAATAAAAATCCTCAGAATACCTATATGGTGGAAGGATAGAAATTTCAAACTTATATGATCACTCCTTTAGATCTCAGTGATGTCCAACTGAGATCTGGTAGGATATTAGAAAAGAAAAAGCCTTTTGTAGTTATTCAAGAATAAGACAATTCTGAGGAAGATTATCTACCGCCAAATAAAAGTTTTGAAGGAACATCTCTTTAAAACCAGAATACTGAAAATGAAAAATAGAAAGAACCAATAAACTCAACTCCTATCATAGAGCAACCACCAGTATCCACTTCTACATCTCCTTTTCCTAAAAGATTACAAGTTTATAGAGGGGTAGAAAAGCATATTATGTTGCCTAATTATGATCTTCTAGATGAATTGAAAAATGTCTATATCAAAATCCCTTTGTTACAAGCCATTAATGAGATTCCAAATCTAGCTAAAACAATAAAGGAATTGAGCATGAAGAAACCAGGAAGAAAAACAAAAGAAGTAAAAAGAATTCAGCTAGCAGGAAAAATAGCAGACATAATGATGGGAAAAATTGCCATACAAAAATATGTAGATCCAGGAAGTCCAGTTGTAAAAACACATATCAATGGAGTTGAAATTCCGAATACATTGATTGATTTAGGAGCAACAATAAACATCATGAGCAAACAAACCACGGAACAACTCAAGCTTCCTAATCTTATTTATACACCTACATTACTGAAATTGGCAGATAGAGTTGTAATCAAACCAGATGGTGTGTTAGAAGATATTTTAGTGTCCTTAGACTCTTGGGAGTACCATGTTGATTTTATGATCTTAACCCCAAAGAACAATCTAGGAGGACATCCACTTATATTAGGAAGACCTTGGCTGGCTACAGCTGAGGCTTTCATTAGCTGTAGATCTGGTGATACGTATATCTCTGATGGTAACTCAACTAAGAAATTCACTCTATATCCTCTAGCAAGAACAATCACAGAGATAGATGACAAAGAATTGATTGATGATGAAAATGATATTCAGGCTCTCTTTACTATTTCAGCCATTAGTGAAGATAGTCAAATCTTAAATATAATGGAAAATTTTGAATCATCTCCAGAATATGAACATGATCAATTTCAAGAAAAATATAATATTGAATATTTGTCATCTAGGCAGATGTCTCTTTATTCTATGGAATAATTTGGTAGCTCTACAGTTGAAATCTTTCCAGGAAAAAAATTGAACATAAACAATAACTTGGAAAAATTACAACAGGAAAAGCTAATCAAAACATTACAACAACATTCTTCGGCATATGCATGGGAATACACTAACATGAAAGGAATTAGTCCGAATACTTGTATACATCACATATACATTAAAGAAAATTATAAGCCTATCAGACAACCTCAAAGAAGGATGAATCCAAATCTTAGGGAAATTGTGAAAGAGGAGTTGCAAAAATTGTTGAATGTAAACTTCATTTACCCAATTTCAGATAGCCAATGGGTTTCTCCTCTAGTGATTGTGCCTAAAAATAATGGTAAATGGAGGGTATGTATTGATTATTGAGAATTGAATAAAGCTACCCTAAAAGATCATTTTCCTTTTCCCTTTATAGATCAAGTGTTAGATACATTAGCAGGTAAGAAGTATTTCTCATTTTTGGATGGTTTTAGTGGTTACAATCAAATTCAGGTAGCACCTGAAGATCAAGATAAAACCACATTCACCTATCCATGGGGAACTTATGCCTACCAAGTACTCCCTTTTAGATTTTGCAATGCACCTGCAACATTCCAAAGAGCGGTACTAGGAAAATTTTCTGATCTAATACATGATTGTGTAGAGGTGTATATGGATGACTTTACAGTTTATAGGAATACATTTGAAGAAGCTTTAGAAAATTTGGAAAAAGTTCTTAAAAGATGTAAGGAAGCAAACCTTTCATTAAGCCGTGAAAAATGTTTTATGATGCTTATAGAAGGGATTGTTTTAGGACATCACATTTTAAGAGATGGAATTAAGGTTGATAAATATAAAGTTGAAGTCATCTCTATATTATCAATTCCAAGTTATCAAAAGGATGTTAGAAGTTTTCTAGGATTCATAGGATATTATAGAAGGTTTATAGAAAATTTCACTAAACTAGCATCTCCACTCTTCAAATTACTCGCCAAATATTGTGAATTCAATTGGAATCTTGATTGTCAGTTGGCATTTGAGACTTTAAAAGCAAAAATTTCTTAAGATCCCATCTTAAGACGTCCAAATTGGAAACTACCTTTTCACATTTCAACAGATGCTTCAAATACAGCTCTGGGAGCTGTATTAGGACAAAAAAATTTGATCCCCTATGCCATCTATTACACAAGCAAGAATTTGACTCCCACTTAGTTAAATTACACTGTAACTGAAAAGGAATTCTTAGTTATTGTTCATGCTATCAAGAAGTTCAGACATTACATAACAGGATATGAAACCTTTTTTCATACAGATCACTCTGCAATTAGGTACTTAATGAATAAACCTATTACTAATGGCAGAGTTACAAGATGGTTATTACTCCTACAATAATTCAACATCACTATTCTAGATAGACCTGGAAAACAAAACACAGTTGTTGATTTCTTGTCTAGAATTCAAAATATCAAAGATGACACTCTAGTTGAAGATAAATTTCCTGATGAATGTCTTTTTTCAGTAACTACTAAGACCCCTTGGTTTGCAGATATTGTTAGTTACTTAGTCATAGGAAAATTAACTTCACATTTGTTTCCTAAGGAGAAAAGAAAAATCATTCAAACAAGTGCAAGTTACTCATGGATTACTACTGAATTGTATAAAACAGGTCCAGATCTCATGATCAAAAGATGTGTTCGAGAAGACGAAATGCTTGAAATTCTCAAGGCATGTCATGATGAACCTTGTGGTGGACACTTTGCTGACAAGAGGAAAATCTATAAAATCCTTCATTTAGGATATTATTGGCCCTCCATCTTCAAAGATGCCAAAGAGTATGTCAAAAGGTGTGATAGCTACCAAAGGGTAGGAAAACATGCTCCTTCAGATGAAATTCCACTACAAACTTAGGTACTCATTGAACCTTTTGAAAAATAGGCCTTGGATTTTGTTGGACCAATTAATCCTCCATCTAAACAAAAGAAGTATATTTTGGTATGCACTAATTATGTCACCAAATGGGTAGAGGCTAAAGCATTACCTTTTGATAATGAAAAATCTATAGTTAATTTTCTATTTGAGGAAATCTTCACTCGTTTTGGTGTTCTAAGAGAAATTGTGACAGATCAAGGATCTCAATTTACATCTAAAATGGTGGAAAGGCTTGTGGAAGAATACAAGATCAAACATAGAAACTACTTCTTATCATCCACAAGCAAATGGTCAAGTTGAATCTACCAATAAGGTGATTGAAGGAATTCTCACTAAGGCTGTACATCTACATAGAAGAGATTGGGCAGAAAGGCTTCCTGAAGTCTTATGGGCCTATAGAACTACATGGAGGAACACAACATGACATACTCCCTATGAGCTTGTTTATGGGAAGTAATTCACATTCACTATAGAGTTTCAAATCAGATCCTTCAAGATGGTAGTCCAATTGGGACTAGATTTATCAGAAGCACAAACACATAGATTGGAGCAACTCAATGAGCTTGACCAAATCAGGCAAGATGCAGTTCAAAGAACCTATTTAGTTTAGCAGCAAAGGGCTAAATGGCATGATAAGTATATCAAGGAGAGGAAGTTCCAAGCAGGGGATTAGGCAATTTTGTTCAATTCAAAATTCAAAGATTTTCAAGGAAAGTTTCAGACTCATTGGCTTGGGCCATATGAGATTGAAGAAGTCTTTAATAATGGAACAGTGAGAATAAGGACAATAGATGAAAGAAAGGTACCTCTTCTTGTGAATGGTCATCGGTTGAAGATATATCATAAGCCAATTTCAAGAGAGAATTTTGTCAAGATTTTCCAAGATAACACTCAAATGAAGTTGGTGAAGACGAATTCTTCTTCTCCACTAACTTAGCTTATATATATATATATATATATATATATATATATATATATATATATATATATATATATATATATATATATAGATATAGATATAGATATAGATATAGATATAGATATAGATATAGATATAGATATAGATATAGATATAGATATCTATATCTATATCTATATCTATATCTATATCTATATCTATATCTATATCTATATCTATATCTATATCTATATATATATATATATATATATATATATATATAAGTATGAAAACCAATTATTAATTGGAATACTCATACAGGAAATACAGGGTGAAAATCAGAGATTTCTGACATCCTATATTTTCCATTTTCTTTCTGTAATAAGTAGTGACATAAAACTATATTCATTTACAACTCCTAATCTGCAAATTCATTTCATTTCATTCAATCTCACCCTGTTTTCATTTTATTTTATGGTTTCATTCCATCTCACTTCACTTTCATTCCCTTTCACTGTCATATTCCATTTCCATTTCATTTCACATTCATGTTCCATAGCCATACTTCATTTTTATCATGTTCTGTAGCTAATTCCATTCCATAGCCATACTTCATTTTGTCATGTTCTACAGCTAATTTGATTTTGCAGCCATATCTCATTCAGAAGCTCTAGCATAATTATACAGCTTACAAACAAATGATGATTGTAGGAAATTGAAGAATCTTGTTTTGAAGACCAATATGCTAAAAGGGTACCTACAGATCAACACCAAAAAAAACAACAAATGAAAAGGTTAAGTTCTAAAAGGTAAAGTGCAAAAATTTATTTTAAATAGCAAGGTTAAAACATAAAGCATATATAATATGGATATTCATATGTTTCCTTGACAAATCATCATTTGATTTGATTGCAATCTCCATCATACTACATATCTGCCACATCCTCCATATTTTGTCACATAACAATCCATAATTAACTCCCTCATTGTTATTAAAGGTCATGACTACGATGTGACATACTTGTCTATGTTTCTCCAAAACCCCTACCATCTATTTATTTCATACAAACCTACAGTTCCTTTCACCATATTCGCAATCAATCCATTTCATAAAACCAAGAAGGGTAATTCTAAAGACTGAGAACTTTGCGTATTAGAAGGCATGGGGCTAATTGTCAGATTAGAACCGGTAGGAGAAAAGTACATGGAGGGATACCCACAGCTCAAAGAAATTTTGCAGAAAGCTGGATGGCTTAAATTCATCAAGAAATTTGATGGTTTTCATAAGGAGATTACAAAAGCCTTTGCTCGATCTTTTGATGGCACAGAGGTAGAAATTGGAGATATCAAGTTTGAAGTAACTGAGTTATTCATAACCAAGGCTACAGAACTTCCAAGGCATGGTGAAATATGGTTCAAGAACAAGGAGTTCCATAATGAATCATGCAAAGTAATACTAAAAAACCTAGGTATGGATGTCTCTATTTTTAGAAAAGGAATTCCAATTTCATCTCTTAAAAGTAAGTGGAGGAATATGATCTTGGTATTACATAAATTTATCACATGTGAGGGGATATTTGGTTGCATCTATGTCTACCATATCCGTTTACTGATGAATTTATTAGAAAATGGAGAAATCAATCTTCCTTTCTTCATGCTAAATAGTTTAAGAAGGATGGCCTCAAATGTGCACATGAAAATAGAGTTCATAGATACAACCATGTATCATCATGGGCTGATAAAGGTATTGATTGAGTTTCATTTAAAAAGCATAGGAGATACCTCAGAGAATTTCCTTATTAGAAACCATTTTCAAGAAGCACCAGAGTCACCTAAAGAAGATAATGTCAGAAGAAGTAGAAGAAAGATGACTAGTATAACTATTCAAAACAGACTTGAGTCTTCATTACAAAAAGATGATGAAAAGTTAATCTCTAAAGAACTGACAGAAATCAGGAAGTAAATCAAGGCAAGAGGGAAGATAAGAAAGGAGAAAAAGGTCACAAATGAGGAGAATGTAAGTCCTCGACAACATGAAAGAAGCTCTAGACTCCGAGGTTTGGTACAGAAAACATCATCAAAAGGGACAGAGTTTTCAAATTTAGACAAGGAAACCCCATAAACATCTCCTGTTAACATCTCTTCTAAACATAGTCCTCGAATTTCTCCTGTTCATCATTTTGAAGGTATCCCAAGCAGAAGATCTCTAGGCATAGACCCAGTGCAGCAACAAATATATGATTATATGCAATCAATGGAGAAGAGAAGTGCCTCAATGAACCCAGAACCTTCTGTCAATCCACAAGAACCTCTAATTGATACTCTCAAACAAGAAATTTATGAATTAGAGATATTGAATAGAAATATCAAATAGGATAATGAAACCTTGAAGGAACAAAAAAAATTGAAAAAGGAAATTCATGATAATAGCATTCTACATCTAGGACTGTGGTATAAGAAAAACAGAAAATTGAAAAGAAAGAACAAGATTTTGAATAGAGCAGTCATTAACATTAAGTACAATCTTCTTATGAGAAAGCCTAGAATGACAATCACTTCAAAGAAGAGCAAAAGAAGGAAGTTGGATGTACTAGCAAAGGTGTCTGAGCAAATGCATTAGGGAGGAAGAACTCACATTTTTGGCAAATTGCGTGAGGACATGCAATGAATTTGTGGTGGGGGTATGTTGAACCTCAGAATTACCCTCTCCTTGACATTTTTCTCACCTTTTTCTCTCACTTTCTCATAATATTATAGACTCAATCAATGATAAATGATAGGTTTTGTCTTAGGGAAAGCATTAAAATGATCACCATATTATATTTTCATGTTCTTGCTATTTGAATAGATTTTTGCAAATTAGCTACAAAACGCAGCCTATTCTATAGCTAACTGTGGATTTCGTAGCTACTCTTATGGTTTGGCGGGTTCCAGTTGTCAAATGAAGAATTGGACCACATGGGCATTTCTAGAATCATCTCCACATGGATTCTATCCTATTCACTCGGTCTAGATCGATAAAAAAGCAAGCCTAAGGTCATGGTCAAAGATGGAGTAAAAATATTTTATATAGAAGCAGTAGGACCCTTGATTTACCCTTTCGTAGCTAATCAAGAGTCTAGCAGTTCTGTTGAAAAAATAATTTGAATTAGCCACCTGTAGCTGATCAGAAGTTTAAACAGTCCTATTGTAATTCGAATTAACCACTTGTAGCAAGTTTTTCTCACAAATAGTCATGTTAGATTTAATTCGAATTAGCCACTTGTAGCAAGTTTATCTCATAAATGCCCATGGGGCTTTGGATTAACGGTGAATCAGTGCACTGTAAAGGCACTCCTTGCGATAGGTCACTGGTTCAAATCCCACATGGGTGCTTACCTACCAAAAAAAAAAATATCTCATAAATAGTGACGTTATTTTCCTATAAATATTTGTTGCATGGAACCGAGAAGTAGTTAGAAGTTAGAAGGAATTACATTAAGTTCAGGTTTTTTGCTGATACTCTGTATTCAAACTTTGTTTTGTTCATAATACAAACTTCATGTTATCAATGGTCATTTAAAGTGCATCCTTAACTAGCTAGCATTCCAGCCACATCAATTGCAGAGGGCCCCTGCACTGAAGGAGGTTTTTCATTTGTTGTTTTCAGTTTAATTTCTATTACTCTATTTTCAGAAAATACGTTTTCTAATTTAGAATGATATTCATTTTAGTTTTTTAACCAATAGTGTAAGGATAAAATCACAACTGTGTAGCCTTGTTCTTCTAAGATATTTTGTGGAGAAAAAATGACTTTTCTTCCAAACTAAATTAAGATTGAAGTAATAAGAATACACAATTGCTTAGTTTTCTTATTGTTTTCTCATTCATTCTCTTAAAATAGAATTGTCAATTAGCTATGTTAATGGATGTTTTCAAAATCCATTTCAAGATTATGATGATCCTAAACTAAATGGGTAAATGTCTAATTCATACAGTTATTGAATTTACTCAGTACATTGTTAATTTTACATGCTTTTACCTTTTTGCTTTCATATCCTTACTTAGTTGCATCACTGATATTCCAAAAATCATTTCAAGGAGATTGATTTAATCATATTCCAAAATTGAATGGTTGAATGTTTAATGAATGCAATTACTGAGTTACCTTCTGCATCAATTTCACTCTTGGTTTAGGAATTAGATCCATGGATTGGGACTAATGATAAGATAAGATAGATGCTATGTTTTCTTATTAGGTTCTAACTAGCCAACAGTTCTTGGTCCATTTTTAGGAAATTAGATTAACTTAGGAACATTTCCTTTCCCTTAAAATTCATTAGATCCACTTAAATTCTATCATAGTTTCAGGTTGTACATTCTTAGACATCAAAGAACAGAAACCTCCAAAAAAAAAACATAAAATACAAAACAACGAAGTAAGAGAAAGGTTAACTAAGAACATATAGTGCACCGCACTTCATCAGTTTACAAACCTCGGTTTAATAATTTATGCAAGCAATTTAGGACACTAAATTGACTAAACACCTTGAAAACACTTGAATATCATCTTGATTGCTTTGAGATGAGTTTCCTTTGAATTTGGTTGAAATCATCCAACTATTCCAACTGTATGCATAATGTATGGTATTTTACTATTAAGATAGATCAATTTGACAATCATAGATATGTATTCAGGTTGATTGATTGTAGGAGAGTCGTCATTGTGGTTGAGATTGCATCTTGTTACCATTAGTGTGCATGTAAGTTTGCAGTCTTCCATTCCATATTTCTTCATAATATGCTTGAGATACTTGGTTTGAGAAAAAAATATACCACCTTTAGTTTGTTAAACTTGAACACCAAGAAAGTATGTTAGCTCAGAAAGTAAAGATGTTTCAAATTCCTGCTACATAGTTGAAGCAAATCCTTAACTCATAGATTCAACATTGAATACAAATATGATGTCATCTACATAAACCACTGTAACTATCAAAAGTTTGTCTTTGTCATATTTGATATATAAATTACTACATGCAGATCCTTTCTTGAATCCTTGTTGGCGAAGATACTTGTCAAGACGATAATACCATGCATGAAGAGCTTGCTTTAACCCATATAATGTATTCGTAAGTTTGCAAACAAGATTTTTATCATTGCCAAGTATTAATCATTCATGTTGTTCAATATAAACTTCTTTTTCTAGGTCCCAATTTAAAAATGTAGATTTAATATCATTTGATATACCTTAAAATTATGAAAGATGGAAAATGCAAGAAACATTATTATGACTTCAAGTCTAGCTACAGGCACAAATGTCTCTTCAAAATCTATCCCTTCCTGTTGAACATAGCCTTTACATACAAGTCTTGCTTTGTTTCGAGTTACTTCTCCATTTTCATTTAGTTTTATTTTCAAACACCCACTTTGTCCTAATTACATTTTTATTATGAGGCCTTGGTACAAGTTCCCATGTAATGTTATTTTATATTTGATCAAGTTCTTCATGCATTGCCTTAACCCAAAATTCATCTTTTCTTTCTTGATTCACATTTTGAGGTTCAATTGTGGATATTAACACTAAGTGACTATATGATCCAACAAAAGTTCTCCTAGTTTGTATTCTTGCTTCCTTATCACCTAGAATTTGAGATTCAGGATGACTTTTATGAACATACCTTGATGGAGGCTTTTCTAACATACCTATATTTTCATTTCCTTCTTATAATGCTTCTCTTTCTTCTTCTCCTACAACTTCTTGGATTCTAGTAGGAAGAGGTTTGTCATCTAGTTTGGCTTCCTTTTTGGTACCTGTGGATGCTTCATCAATTACAACATCTATACTTTCAACAATATTTTGGAGCCTTTTACTATAACATTTATATCCTTTATTTCTAGAAGAGTATCTGAGAAGGATTCCTTCATCAACTTCAGATTCAAGGTTTCCAAGCCTATCATCATTTTTCTTTATGAAAATTTTGCTTTCAAAGATTCTAAAGTGTTTGAAGGTTGCAGGTTTACCATACCAGAGTTTATATGGAGCTTTATCATTGTTTTCTCTAACAAGGACTTTGTTAAGTATATTCATGGCGGTATGCACTTCTTCTCCCTGGAAGGTATGAGGTGTTCCAGATTCATCAAGCATAGCGTGTGCCATTTGTTGAACTATTTTATTCATTCTTTCTGCCACTCCATTTTGTTGAAGAGTTTTAGCTATGGAAATTTGTCTTTTGATGCCATGTTGCTCACAAAAATTGAAAAATCCATTTGATATAAACTCTCCTCCCCTTTCAGATGTAAGACATTTGATTTTTAGTTCCAATTCATTTTCCACCACAGTCTTGGATATTTCAAACTTTTCAAATTCCTCATCTTTATATTTTAGTAAACCAACCCAACACATTCTTGTAAATTCATCAATAAATAGCATGAAGTATTGTTCACCATGAGGAGACTTATTTCTCATTATTCCACATAAATTAGTGTGAACAAGTTCAAGGGGTTTAATTGAAGTGCATTATTTAGCTTTAAATTGAACTCTCGATTCTTACCAATTTGACATGATTTACAAATAGTATTTTCAAGTGGAGAAATGTATAGAAAGTCTCGACCTACTCCCATCTTACTTGATTTGTATAGTAGAGAGAAGCTGAGGTGTCCCAATATTTTGTGCCAAAGCCAACTTTCTTCATATTTTCTCAAAAAATAGTGTTCTTTGTCTCCTTCTAGGATATAGACATTCCCTGGAGTTCTAGTTTCCTTGATTATGGTCTTAACTATATCCAAATTTCTTACCATGTTTTGACGATGCTAGACCCACCAACATGTCAAGGGATCTCCCAGGTAAGAAGTCCCAACTAGACCTCAGACTGTTTGGAGTAGGAGCCCCAGTAGTGGGTAGTAAAGCTATGCCCTGACTGTGATAGCATGCAGAGGTAAGTGTGATACCTTTTCCGGAAGCAAGTGTGTGAACTTGCAGTGAGTCAAGTGAGATGCATGGGGATTGTAACACATGGAGGGGGAAAAGGAAGTGTGACCCTTCAAAGCTTGTAATAGTACGGAGCCTGAAAGGAACACACGAGCTAAATGACACCACAAGTTGAAAAGAAGAATAGTCCACAATCCAAAGTAATGGGTTAAACCAACAACACAGCTTCAACAAGATTAATACAATCGTATACAAAATAGTTCATACACAAATGTGTAAGTTAAACAACATACAATTCTAAAGTAACCACAATAGTCAAACTACATTAACAACATATACATGAAGACATGTTGGCTCTGTTACATGTATATAAAGTGAAAGTTCCATCCATACATACACCATTGACAGCCACTAGCCCCAATAGTGGAACATTACAGTCAACACTGCCTGCTCCTCCAAAGAGATGGACTCACTCTATGCTATGGAGAAGCCAAGGCTAGTCACAATACTCTCCAAGTCTTCTCTTAGCATGCCTAGCCAAAATATTGGCTCCCAAAAGGGTGTTCTATGAGTTATGAGGCTCTATATATAGAAAACCGTGGGGCGAACGTTGA
This sequence comes from Pinus tabuliformis, assembly GCA_031772625.1. Taxonomy (NCBI): domain Eukaryota; kingdom Viridiplantae; phylum Streptophyta; class Pinopsida; order Pinales; family Pinaceae; genus Pinus; species Pinus tabuliformis. The sequence continues at coordinate 918,798,142 of CM062816.1, forward strand.
AAATTCCCTTTGACTCTTGGACTACCCTCTTGACTCTTCAACTTCATTACATATAACTCTTTACATTACATATGAATATTTTCATTCCACTAATGACACTTGGAATTTTACTTTACAACATATTTACAATAATGATACAATTTCCACCTATACCCATGTGGGACAAAAATAGGCTTGAGTCAGCCAGACAAGACAATGCTAAGGCTTAGACGACTATGGAAAGACCAACTTGGCAACATCCTCCTCGTGATCTTTGGTGACGAAATGATGCCGAGCTAGGTAGTGTGCAATGGTGTCCGTGTACATCTTGGTAACGTCTTTCTGGAAACAAACTCTTGTCTCTATTGCTTCCGGGTATAATGATCTAGGACCTCTGTCCAAATCATCTTGTAACATGTGTAGCATAGTCCTAAGTGCAGTTAGAATGGCGACATACCTCTGCATGTTCTTTGCACTGATATGCAAGTCTACGCTGGAAACCTTGCGCATCGATTTCTTGAAGTACATGTCAATCTCCAGTCGGACTTGGTTCTTCTCTCTGGACTCGGTGAGTGTTATGATGGATGGAATCCTATGCATCTGCATGATGACATCCAAATTCCTAAGAAACCATGCATATGAAGCCTCAACACTGATAATTAGCAGTGGGAGTTCCTCATAGTTTCGGATCTGACTGCAGATATGTGCTTTGTCCAACTCTTCCTACGGCTTCATCGTCTTGTGCAAGTAAAGTGGGGCTCCTTTGTACCTCATTGTCCATGTATGTACATGATCACTACCGGCATGTATGTCTATGAGCATTCATGCATGTAAATGGACAATTGCCTTGTGAATGGTGACGAGCCTATCATATAGTCTTCGCATGACTATCTCAAGATTCGATACTTCAATGAGTATCACTTTCTTCATTTCTACTCTAGCAGATCCTATTGATTGTTCTTCAGTCTTCTTGGCCGCTTGCAAGTCCTTAGCCCTGCGCTCATTTTAGGCTATCAAGAACTTCACGCTTGAGCTTGTGGCTTTAACATAAGCCTTCATAGTATCGGCCAAGGCAGTTGGATATCTTCGCACATCAAACACAATCATTCATTCTTCAAAGTGCGGAGGAGATGTATGATCATCCCGGGTGTGCACTCTACACGCCTGTACAACCCTGTGTTGTGACTCGTCAAAGTTTGTTTTGTACACATATGTTCTCATGCCATCCTCAAGGAGAACAATCTCTCCTTGTTCACTTGGGACTTTTTTTTCTCCCAGAGCTGGTGATGCCTCTGGAGTGACCTCAATTTCTTTTGGCATGAGGTTTGTGTCCTGATCCTGTTCTGGTTATACCATCTCCGTGTCCATCTATTCGACCATATTTTCATCCTACTGAGCAATTTCCTGCTCCTGCGGCATCTCGCCCTATTCATCATCTACTGCTTATGGATCTAAGTCTTCAAGTTGTATCAACACAATTTTATATGTCTGTGTGCCTTGCAATTCCTCCTGTTCCTGCTGCGCTTTCTCCTCTCTTCTGTGCAACTCTTGTTCTTCTTTGAGCCTTCACTCTGCTTCCTGTAACTTTCTCTCTGCTTCTTCTAGCCTATTCTTCTCCCTCTATCTTTGCGCTACTCTCCTTCATGTTGTCACCTCTTCTCCTCAATCTCCAAAGTTGCTTTCTCCACAAGTGGATCTTCGTTAAACTTGTAGATTTTCTCTACTTTCACACCCTTAGAAATATTCATCTTGCCTTTGTCTTGCGTAGGTCTGCTGATCACTGTTGTTACTATTGTTGTTCCATGTGGTTCTTGGACATAGAGAGAAACTCATGGAAAGCAAATGTCAACTCAAAAACTTAAAGCAACTCAAGGATCGGTCATGCAACAAACCAAGTGACTATTGGGCAAGATTGCATAGTTATGACTCTTAGAGGTGGGCAGACTGTCAGCTGGAACTACACATTGCATAGTCTCAACTACCAGTGAGCAGGCTCCTAGCTGAAACTGCGCAAAGCACAATCCATCTTGGCTTGCTGAGGACTGGAACTGTGCAATGTGTAGTTCATTCCAACTTGATTGTTGCCTGGGACTGCGCATTTCGCAATCCCAGGGGTGATTTTGGGCATTGTATCCCAGAACTGTGCAAAGAATTGTTGGAAATCGAGTGATAGGAAACCTTTACGCAATTTCTAGAAGCCAAGGCAGAGCCTTGAGTCCTAGGAATGCGCAGTGCATGTTAAGGCAAGGCAAGATCTAGGCCAAGGCAACCCAGATCTGCCCAAGGGCGACTTGAAAACAAGTAGGACTGAATGCATGTGAAAATATGGTGCAAATCTAAGTGAATGGACATGCATGCAATCAGAGAAATTGCAAGAATCAGTCAAATAGAAGAACAATGAAGCTCATGAAACAAGTCGTCGCAACGACGACTATTAGTGCAAAAACAGGGTCATGCATGCAACACTAAGGAAATGCAATGCAAAACTTGAAACAACACTTCTACAAGTTAAAATACATTAAAATGTCAGTGGTCATTCAATAAAATAAGGAAAATAACACTCACAGAAGCCAAGGAAAGAAAAGTGACAAAAAGCAGTAAAAGGCATGAAAAGCAATACTTACCCGAAAAAGTCATGAATATCGTGTTGAAGATTCCTAGATGCCTCGGGAATGCCATAGCTCCAAGATGGAATGTGAAGAATGACCTCTAGGGTGTCAATTCAATAGATTTGGTATATTTAGGGTTTATGACACACATGCCACAATTATAGGGAAAAGCGACACTTGGCGGGAAGTTTCTAAAATCAAATTGAGTGTAATTCCCACTTGCTAAAAATAGATCCCTAATTTTTAGGATTTCTTTTTTCTTTTTTCCTTTTTCTTTTTCATGAAAGACTATCATGCATGCATCAGAAGATTGTGTAGTTCTGGAGGGAGCCTGGCAACTTGCAGCACATGCATGGGACAACAAAATAAGGAATTCTTCTATGAAATTCTTGGGCTGAGTGGCTCTGGCTGCCGCTCATGCTCTGTGCAATTTTCCATCTAAAGACAAGCTACCAATTGGGTCTGCGTAATTCTTGAGTTGAAGCCCAGTGCCTAGATGTTCTGTACAATTTTCTTGATCAAGGTTATCTGTCAAACTGCTCTGTGCATTTCTGGAGAGTAATGTTGACCATTAGGTTGCTCTATGCAATTCTTGAGAGCAAGGCTATTTTCCCCCTAGGATTGCACAATTTTCCAAGACAACACGAGAACCGAATGTGAACCAGGTCACGGGCTGAAGTGCCTCGAAATATTGAGGGGTTTCCACTTCATCATCAAGTAGATCATTAAAGACAGGTGGCTTAGAAATATCAACAACGAATAAATCGACATCGTGATTGAATGGAGTAAAGAGATCATGATATCCACGATCATAAAATTCGATATGTTCATCGACATCCTCATTATCTGACGAATCATATAGAGGGGTTGATGAGAAACAAGAATGTTCACCCTCTCGTTTTTCAGAAAGGAAAGATCATAGATTGGGAGGATCTGGAAAGAAATATGTGTCCTCTCTGTAATGCAATGACATATTGACATCCAATGTGTCTTGTGAATGATTGGAAGTAAAATCATCTAGGGATGGATTCTTACAAGACAAATCATAAATAACAGAATCACAAAAGATGTCAGGAAATAACGGATGAGCTGTGGATAGAAGGAGGTCATCCTTCACTGCAGGTTCTTCTTCATATTCCCAGACATACTCATCATAAATGAGAATGCAAGTTGGCTGCCCAACACCAACTCCATTGACAACTTGATCCTTGTGAAAAATAAGTGTGGAGTTCGGAATGGAAGAACAAAACACGATACAAACCGGAGGATTAATAGAACGAGTGTACGAAGGTTTAGATAACAAGTTCAAGTGAAAACCAACTGGCTTGCATGAAAAATCTACGCAGATGTTGAAAGCAGGTGGGGTGGGAGGTTGTGACAGTTCAACAGATGTGCATGCACCTTCTCCCACCTCACACTGCAGAGCTAGAGTTGTTTGATGAGAAGTGGTTGAAAGGTCACTTGTGACAACAACCTTGTTCATCTTAGATTTAGCAGCTCTAACACTGAGTTATGCTGGGATGGGTTCGAACAATTCCAAGATATGGGGATTTTTAGATATGTGAAGAAGATACTGAAATATTTCATTGAGAAATTTCCAATCAATTTCATCTTCCTGGATTTGAAATGCAAGATTAGGAAACCGTTTGTGAAATTGCTCAACGGATTCATCAAGTGCTTTCTGTAATCTCATAATTTTTTTGTTGAGTGCTCTACAATTATATTGATAGAAATCACATACCAACTCTTCGATCAACTGATCAAAAGAGTGAATAGATGTTGCGAGCAATGTGACACACCATTGTAGTGCGTGCCCTTGAAGCATGAATGTGAACAATGAGCAGGAAATGCGATCCTCATGTATTTTATTTATTTCATAGAAACCCATGAAGGAAACACCATGACTAAGAAAATTTGCTCCGCCTTCACCATAATATGTATTAAGTGACAATGCATTGTAGAGATCTTCTGAAATTTAAAAATTACATCCGTGAGATAGACATGTTGGAGGTTGAATTGTAATGTAAGTCATGAAACATGTGCAGAGATTCAAAATAGACTTTGAGGACTCAGATCGTCACATGTCCCTCCTTCTAGCACCAAAAATGTTGACAGTGTTGGACCCGCCAACATATTAGGGGATCTCCCTGGTAAAAAGTCATAAACAAACCTCAAACCATTTGGAGTAGGAGTCCCAATAGTGGGTAGTAAAGTTATGCCTTGATTGTGATAACGCGCAGATATAATTGTGATATCTTTGTCAGAAGCAAGTGTGTGACCTTGCAGCGAGGCAAGTGATATGCATGGGGGTTCTAACACACGGAAGGGAAAAGGAAGTGTGTCCCTTAGAAGCCTATAATAGTATGCAGCTTGAAAGGAACACACAAACATAATGACATCATAAGTTGAAAAGCAGAATAGTCCACAATCCAAAGTGATGGTTAAACCAACAACATGACCTCATCAATATTCATACAATCATATACAAAATAGTTCATACACAAATTCGTAAGTTAAACAACATACATTGCTAAAGTAACCAGAATAGTCGAACTACAATAACAACATATGCATGAAGACGTGTTGGCTATGTTATATATATATATATATAAAGTGAAAGTTTCATCCATACATACACCATTGACAACCACTAGCCCCAATAGTGGAACATTACAGTCAACACTGCCTGCTCCTCCAAAGAGATGTACTCACTCTACACTGTGGAGAAGCCAAGGCTCATCACAATACTCTCCAAGCCTTCTCTAAGCAATGCCTAGCCAAAATCTTAGCTCCCAAAATCCTGTTCTACGAGTTATGAGATTCTATATATAGCAAAGGGTGGGGTGACCCTTGACATTCCCATTTGAATCTTGGACTACCCTCATAACTCTTCATCTTCATTACATATAACTCTTTACATTACATATGATTGTTTGCATTCCACTAATGACACTTGGAATTTCACTTTAAAACATATTTACAATAATGATACAATTTCCACCTATACCCATGTGGGACAAAAATAGGCTTGAGTCAGCTAGACAAGACAACACTAAGACTCAGACATCTTTGGAAAGACCAACTCGGTAACATCCTCTTGGTGATATTTGGTGACAAACTGATGCCAAGCTTGGTAGTGCGCAATGGTGTCTTCGTATTGCTTGGTGATGTCTTTCTGGAAATGAACTCTTGCCTCTATCACTTCCGGGTATACTGATCTGGAACCTCAGTCCAACTCATCCTATAACATGTGCAACATAGTATTGAGTGCTGCCAGACCAGAAACATACCTCTAAATGTTCTCTATGATGGTCTTCAAGTCTGCGCTAGCGGCCGTGCGCATCAACTACTCGAAATAGATGTCAATCTCTAGTCAGACTTTGTTCTTCATTCTGGCCTCGGTGAGTGTTCTGATGGATGGGAACCTATGCATCTGTGTGATGAAATCCAAACTCCTGAATAACCGTGCATATGAAGCCCCAACAATGGTGATGAGCAGTAGGAGTTCCTCATAGTTCCATATCTAACTCTAGATGCATGCTTTGTCCAACTCTACCTGCGGCTTCATCATCTTATGCAAGTAAAGCGGGGCTCCCTTGTACCTCATTGTCCATTTGTGTATGTGATCACCAACAAGATGTATGTCTATGAGCATGAGTGCATGTAAATGGAAAACTACCTTGTGCACAGTGACAAGCCTGTCGTACAATCTCCGCGTGATTGTCTCCAGAGTTGATACTTCAACGAGTATCACTTTTTTCATTTCTTCTCTAGCGGATCCTGTTGATTGTTCTTCCCTCTTCTTGGTCACTTGCAAGTCCTTAGCCATGTGCTCGTTTCTTGCTATCAAGAACTTCACACTTGAGCTTGTGGCTTTGGCATAAGCCTTCATAGCATCATCCAAGGCAGCTAGATATATTCGTACATCAAACACAATTACCTGTTCTTCAAAGTGCACAGGAGATGTATGATCATCCAGGGTGTGTGCGCTGCGTGCCTGTACAACCTTGTGTCGTGGCTTGTCAAAGGCTATGTTGTACACATCTATTCCTAGACCATCCTCAAGGAAAAAAATCCCTACTTGTTCACTTGGGACTTGCTTTGTTGTCGAAGCTGGTGAAGCCTGTGGAGTGACCTCGGTTGCTTTTGGCATGAGGTCTGTGTCTTGATCCTATTATGGTTGTACCATCTTTGTGTCCATTTGTTCAACCATCTATTCATCCTACTGAGAAAGTTCCTATTCATGCTATCACTCACCCTATTCATCATCTGATGGTGGTGGATCTGAGTCTTCAACCTGTATTGACACAGTTTTCTCTATCTTTGCACCTTGCACTTCCTCCTATTCTTGTTCCTTTTCCTGTTATACTTCCTCCTCTCTTCTACGTAGCTCCTATTCTTCTTTGAGCCTTCGCTTTGCTTCCTATTAATTTCTCTCTGCTTCTTCTAGTATTTTCTTCTCCCTCTTTATTTGCACTACTCTCCTTCATATTGTTGCCTCTTCTCCTCAATCTCCAAAGCTACTTTCTCCACAAGTGGATCTTCTTTAAACTTGTAGCATTTCTCTACCTCTCTGATCTTAGCAATCTTCCTCTTGCCTTTTTCTTGTGTAGGTCTATTTCTCACTATTTTTTTTGTTGCTTCCTATGGTTCTTGGATATAGAGAGACACTCATGGAAAGAAAACACCAGCTGAAAAACATAAATCAACTCAAGGATCGGTCATGCAACAAACCAGGTGACTAATGGGAAATATTGAGTAGTTATGAATCCAAGCTGAATGGTGGGCAAAACATCCTAGTGGGTGTTCATTTGGTTGTTTATGGATAAGGAAATTGACAAAGGCAATGGCTAAGGCTTTGGAAAGCAAAAATGGAATTTTGGCACATTTATTTATGAAAATAATGGAAAATAGGAGAAAAGGAAGGTGAAAGGTCACAGGTTGCATGTGAGGAGAAAAATGAAGGAAAATAATGGAAAATCAAGAAAATAGAGGGCTCATTAATAAAACAGATTTGGAGGATCAACGGGGAAGCTTGGTCAGTGGAGTTTTGTTGCTCTCTCATTATTCGCTCTCTCTCTCTCACCCTTGGACACTTAGAGTTTTCTTAGAGCACTTTCGCATTGGAGAAAGAAAGGAAAATAAGGCAAGAGGAAGCAAAGATCAAACAGGGAAAGGAAGGATCCAGGAGCTACAACAGGCTTCATTGCAGGTATCGACTTGCATATGTATTTTCCTTGCTAGATTTGCCATGCATGGTATTGCATGTGGTTCTTTTCTATCATGGCATGGGTTTTGCTAGGTGTGACAATGTTCGCCTAGCCTTGTCATTTCATGATAGCTTTGATGAGATGGGTTTCTCATATTCAGTTAATGTGGGATGACCGGATGGATTCGAAGCTGAGTGGGGTGGATCTCTAAACTAACAAACACATGGACTAGTGGTACCTGAACTGAACTATGGATCGCAGTAAAGATGTTGGCCTAATAACCCTTGAACTAGACTATGGGTTGTGGTAAAGCCATATTTTGTGCCTCGGTGGGCCTAGAAATCCTTACCAGTGAATGGCGGGATATACATAAAGCCAAGAGGTGGATTTCTCTCTGTTGGGCCTAGTAATCCCGGGACGGGATGTACAATAAAGACTGGAGAGTGTATCTCGGTGTAGCACCTAGTGATCCATAGATCAGACTGTGGATTATGGTAAAGCCTGAGAGACTAGGAGGCACTCTAATTCCTCACAGTGTAGGTGGAGAATTTCAGTGGCATCCATGCTTGTTGGTGTTTTTTTTGGTGTGTTCTATGAGTCTCACATTCATGCTTGGAATATGGCATGAGGTTGATTTGATGAAGAGAGACTTGGCTAAGCCAATCTATGGTCAGGTGGAATGTGGTAGTACCATCTCTGATTGGTTTATTGCATGCATTAATGAGAAATTCATTCCCTTGATTTTCATGTGTAATTGTATTGATGTATATGTGGATTTTATGGCTGATATGTTTATGATATTTCTATCCCTATTATGTTAGTTATATGTATGTTTTATGACAACAACTATGTATGGCTCTCAGCATGTTTTTACTTATAAATGAATGGATAATGTATCTATGACCTAATAGATGATAATGCAACAAATGACATGAGGGAACAATGGTTCATAGAGATTCTTTGATACGTATGAGATCCCTACACTTAATTCTATTGATTACACCTATAGGTTACATGTTGATGATATGTTTGACGAAATGACTGTCATGGCTAGTAGGGGTCTAGTTAATGTCTTGTTCAACTTATTGCTTTGGCATCATTGTTTTCTTTTTCTTTTACTAATCTTAAGCTATCACCCCATTATGGGCAATGACCTGGGCTTTGGGCCTAAAAAGTGGCTTAAATCCCAGGGTCACTGGCAAAGAACTAGAAAATTTGGTCCCTGGATACTGGCACATAAGCCTGTGAGAGTGACTTTGGGTTTCTGAACGTTGTCATGCCTATAGCATGCGAGCGACTGACGTCCAAGATGGTCAAAACTTCAGTAGGACCCAAGGGAAAGCTTTCTGAAGTGTTGGATTGGTTTATGTGGGTCCTAAAGCTAATGTTGGATGACTATGTGTGATTTTAATGTCAATTCCACTTCCTTCAAGTAACATAGGAGGTCGAATCCAATCATAGTAGCCTCTCGTCGCATGTTTACCCTAGTTGGATAGTTACTTGGGTAGATGTGGGAGGAAGGTGTTACAAAGTGGTATCAGAGCATGGTTCACCCCTTAGACTAGATGGGCGGTGTGTGTTGGTCATGCATGCATGTTAGTTGCATGTGTGTCTCTTACACTTGCATTCCATGTGCTTGTTGCATTGCATAGTGATGATTATGGTTGTAGTAAGGTTGTCACGAAGAACATGATGTTGATTTTTTGGAATGCATTCGTCATGAGTATATGATTGGTTACATGTTGTTATATGTCGCATGATTACATCTTTGTATGTTAGGTTTCATTCTTGTACGTTTGATTACATGTATCAGTCTTGTAGGTTTAGTTACAAGTACTCATTTCTTATGCTCAACTACATGCATTCATGCGTATGTGTAGTTGATTGTTCATTGCTCATGCATGTTAGTGATTGTTGTGGCAATGCATACATTAGAGTAATGGTTGTTGTCATTCATGAGGTCATGGTTTGTGAAGTTGATATGGTCATGCATTGAGGACTGAACTCTAGCTAGAAGGATGTGTATATGGTTTTGTACTCATGTGTTATATGTCTATATGCAATCGTTATGCATGTATGGTCTTGGTTATAGTTATGCATGAATAGTAGGTCAAACATGCCTTGTGAAGTCATTGTATGCAATTTAGGTCATCATGGTGTTATTGGTTGTTATGATGCTAATGTGTTGGCTGAGATAGAACAAGTGATGTAGATCATTAAAGTGAAGTTGAAACATTGGACCTCGATGCAAGAGCATATCGACATAGAAGTATTATATTTTTGGCATGTAGGTATGTAAGTTAAGGATGTTCATATGCATTAGGTGTATATACATTAGGTTTATGTACATGTTTTTGATGTTATGGTTACATACATGATAGATTATAGTTGATTACTATAGTCATATGCACATGTGTCAAATAGTCAAGAATGATGGTAACCTATGCTTGTATGTGTTTCTATCGTTGCTTTATGTTAGATAACTTGATGATTAGTTATAAGTTGTTGATGAGCATGATATATAGCTTATTGTTGTTATATGAATTAACTTGATGATTAGGGTTATTTCATTGACATCTTGATGTTGTAATTTGGATTGGTCATATGCGTGATGATTATGTTCATTGCATTGAAGATCTTGATGATATATGTATAATGTTAAATTGGATTGGCCTATGCATATGGTTAGGGTTTGTTATGAAACCAGCTCACAAAAAGATAGAAAAGATAGACCAACACCTTATAATTCAGCCTCTTTGAGGGGGAACCTCCTTTACATTACAAAAATGAAAAATTCTTGGATGATACAAATGGTAAGACATCCTTTCTATATATAGGAGTCTAAGGGGTCATATATAATCAGATCCGACATAACAATAATAATGTAAGGGCACAATAATAACAATAGTGGGATTTTATGGGGCACAATAATAACAATATGGGGACTATATGGGCACAAAAGTATATTAAGGGGGTTGTACTAATAACAATAAGGGGTTACACTAGTAGTATAGGGACCTAACATGCCCCTCTCCTTCAAAAAGTGTTTTCCTCAATGCTTGAGTAGTTCTTGATTCTTCTGTATAAAATTCTTGTCCTCCCATGTGGAATATTCAGCGGGTAAGTTCTGCCACTAAATTAGATACTCTCAAATTGATCGATTTTGTAGCTGTCGGGTTCTTGTTTCTGTGACTGCTCCAAGTTCCAATATGATTTTTCCTTCCTCTTCAAGTTCTGGAAATATTGTTTGAACTGGGATCTTCTACAACTTTTGAATGAGTTCCCACCCTAATTTTTCATTCTTCCATTCATCCCTTGCTTTGTTTATCAAATTTGGTTGGAAAATTATACCAACCTCTAATATTTCTACAACCATACATTCAATTTCACTTCTTTGGGCATATGGATATCTATAAGGCATGATGTTTGGAGGAACACTTCTTGGAATCAAATGAATAGCATTTTCATGATCACGAATAGGTGGGAGGCCTTTGGGAATCTCAAATACCTTGGAATGATTGTCCAAGACTTTTTGGAGATTTGGAGAAATAGATGACCTCGATGTGGGAACCTCTAGAAAACATAATTGTGCAATTACACCTCGTTGTTCTTTCTTTAGAAGCTTTGTCATTCCATTAGAGTTGATTATCTTTCCCTGTTTCCCTATGATACCCCTTAATTCAACTTCCTTTCCTTCCGAAGAAAATTTCATGAAATGTTCTTAAAAATTAAAAGCTATTGTACGCAAGGATTGTAGCCATTAGACTCCTAGTACAACATCAACACCAGATATTGAAATGGAAAGCATTGGGCTATTCAATACATATTCTCCCATGGATAGCTTGATATTATGGCACTTTCTAGAGAAATTTATGGTTCCTCCACTTGCAACCATCACTTGGCACTCTGGTGTTGGATATAGGAAGCAATTCAATTCCTTAGCTATCTTACAATGAATAAAATTATGGGTACTACCTGAATCAACCAACACTATTACCTTTTTCTTCTTAATATGCCCTTCTATCTTAAGAGTTTAAGGAGTGCTAATTCCTATCAATGCATTACAAGATATGGTTAGATTCATTTCATCTTTCTTTGGTATTGGATCCTGGTGTATATCCTCTTCTTTTGATGTTTCTTGTTCCTTTTCTTGCTCCTCTTCCCCATCTATGTAAATTAATTTCTTCTCAGCACACTTATGACCTTTAGTGTATTTTCTATCACAATTGTAACAAAGCCCTTTTTCTCTTTTTTCTTCCAATTGTTTTGGCGTCAACCTTGTAGGTGGTGAACGGATAGGAGCAACAACAGTTCTATCTTTATAGTTATGAGTGGTAGGCTTCCTTGTTGCCATAATTTTGCTTTCAATTTTTCTTGCCAACCTATATGCCTTCTCTAATGAATCAAGTTCCCAAAGGCGAACCTCATGTTGGATGTTATCATTTAAAGTCCCTATGAAGACTTCAATCCTATGCTTCTCTGAATATCATTTACCCTTATATTCAATTTTTGGAAGTCCTCCATGTGCTCTGCCATTGAACCCTTTTGTTTCAGATTTATCATTTGGCTAAAGAAGGTGTTTCGCTTTGTATCCTCATAATATGTTATCATTTCCTTCGTGAAAATTGACCAAGTGACAAGTTGTTTATAAGAACAAATACCTCTATACCATACAAATTGATTCAGTTCTAAATATAAAAATGCAATATGTACCTTTTGTGTGTTTTACACATTATGTAGATCAAAATATTTCTCCATCTATAGTATCCATGTTACGGGATCCTTGCCATCAAACTTCCTCATATCTACCATTGGGATATGCTGGGTCTTCAATCCAATGTTAGATTCTATGAAATCATGATTAACATTACTTTTTTTCTCATCACGAGTTTCCTCTACTACCTTTTTGCCATTAGGAGGCCTTTCTTGTAGCAGCTTTGTCCCACCTTCCTTCAAACCTTCCATGTCTTTCTTCAAATCTTCCTTGCATTTCTTCCAATATGCTTTCATATCATCGATATCATCTTCCATGGAATAGATAAAACTATTTATCTTAGCTTCGATCGCATTCTTCAAATCATCCATCCAATTTTGATTACTAGGTGTTTTTATTTTCTTGATTCGAGTCATTCATTTTCGTGCTTTTAGGACCTCGATCTTGAATCTATTGTATCTCTGAAATTGTGGATATCCAAGGTCTAAAATTGCAACTTGTGCTATCCCTCTGAGTCCTATTTCTAACCCCATAAGTCTGATCAAGATTTGATTCTCTAAGGAAGAGCTATGTCAAATCTCCCATGATATCCTGACTATAGACTTGTTCAGTAGAGCGAACTTGTACGAAGTGTCACTGTTTTGACCTTAGGTTTTGAAAATGATGCCCAACAAACAATAATCCGTCTGATTTCTGTCACTTTGTACACAATTTGAACCAGATCCTCAGAGAGAGAGTTATGCCGATTTTTCCAAGGTCACTTGTTTGGGATGTAATTCAGGCGCTTGCAGAAACCCTAAATGTCTTGGACCATATCTCCGAAAATGTAGTGAAGAAAAATCTTAAGTTTGAGCCCAAGCTTCACCAAGATTTTGGCTCAAATGGGTTTTAATTTCAGAGTCTGAACCTTCCTAGAAAAATATTTATAGGGAACATACCACGATGACCTGTTTGGGATGAAATTATGGAACTTGCAAAAACCCCAACTTCCTTAGATCATATCTCCAAAAATATAGCAAGACAAGATATGAAATTCAGACCCGAGGTTCCAAATGATTTCTTCTCAAATGGGTTATTTTTTTAGCTTCTGAAACTTTGTAGCGAAACAATTATAGCGACAATTCCACAATGACCTATTTGGAGCAGTGAAACCCTAAAATCCAAAGCTTTGATACCAAATGTTATGAAACCAACTCACAAAAAGATAGAAAAGATGGATCAACGCCTTATAAATCAACCTCTTCGAGGGGGAAACCTCCTTTACATTACACAAATGAATAATTCTTGGATGATTCAAATAACAAGACCTTTTTTCTATATATAGGAGTCTAAGGGGTCATAATATAATCAGATCTGACATAACAATAATAATGTAAGGGCACAATAATAACAATATGGACACTACATGGGCACAACAATATAATGAGGGGGTCGTACTAATAACAATAAGCGGTTACACTAGTAGTATAGAGACCTAACAGGATTACGACATTTAGGTATGAGCCGACATATTTGTGATATGGTGTTGTACTAATCTAGATTGAATTTGCATATGTGTGAATGAAAATTGTTTATGAGTTTATGATGTGAACTTGTTATCTAGTTATTGTTATGGATATCATGATCTTATTTATGTTTTAGTTAATATCTCGTGAAGTTATAGCATGCTAATTATATTGATTGTGCAAACAAGATTGCTTCCCTTGAGATACATTAAGGTATGAATTTTTTTATGTCATCTACCTTGTGCTTAACTGTTTTATTATGACATCTATTTGGTGTTGGAGTGTTTGGTGTCTACTTGATTTATTTAACATGGTATGTCTACAATTTGGTTGAATGTTTGATGAATTTCATAATATGAGTATGTGTTCCAATGATCTTGTTTTAAGATGATTTTACTAACACATACATGTTAAGACAGTAGATATGTACTTGAATGTAGTTGACAATTATAGCATTATGTCTAATGACTATGAGTTGACTATGGGTTATGAAAAAAGGAAAAATAAATAAATAAAAATGAAATAAAACTAAAAACAAAAATAATAACTAATAGAAATGGAAGTTAATAAACGACCCATAATAAGACCTCAACCAATCATCTTACAAATAAATAAATTTAAATAATAATAAAAATTAACAAAAACTGAATTCCCAATGTTAAACTATGAATAAGTGGCATATTATTTTTGTCAAAGACAAGCTAATAAAAAAATCAATGACAAGTATAATAATAAGTAAAAGATGGAGAAAAAACTATAATTGATGAAATGGAAATAATAGAAAAAGGAAAAAAAATCAAAATGAAAATGTTAAATAAAAAGAAATAAAACTAAAAACAAAAAATTAGTAACTAATAGAAATGGAAGTTACTAAACAACCCATAATAATACCTCAACCAATCACCTTACAAATAAATTAATTTAAATAATAATAAATAACAAAAATTGAATTCCCAATGTTAAACTATGGATAAGCTATATATATTTTTGGTCAAAGACAAACTAATACATAGTCAAAGGCAAAACTAAATGTGTAATACCATGCACTAGGTATAATAAGCCCTATAAAATAAGTGGTTGATGTTGCATCAACACTTTCCAAAATGAACATGAAAATCACCAACTTTTTAAAAAAATTATTCATATTTGATACACAAAAAAAATTAAAGTATCAAAAATATGCTAAAAAAAGGTGTATTATGAATCAACACTTTTCAAAATCGGATGATTTTTTGCTACCTCAAAAAAACGAGTACTCGGTATAGTTCCAATTTCAAAGTTTACATTGTTTCTTATAGCAACACATATGAACACCACCATAGTCTAACATTGCACCCTTCTCTCCACCTTTGTAATCACTCCCAATAATTTTGCTACACATAATGTACATGCTTATCTTGTTAAAAAGATCAGGGTTGAAACAACTTTAATACCATGTTTTTTCTATAAGTTGAATTTGTATTACCTCACAACTTCAATGTTTCTAGTACAATAATCATCCATCCACACTCATCATGCTTTATGGAAGATGGTATCAATCTTCCCAACTGGAAAACCATATAATTTTGACCATCTTCCTATTGAATAAATTTTCTAAAACAATGAGAGTTTTAATAATGGTAACATAACTAGAGTATTGCATGGAATACGATGTCCATTTTAAGCGAGATGAGCGTCCATACACTCCATATAGAACCAAAGATTTATTTGATCTTGTTTCACATCCTCAAGACTAACAAAAACATTTTACCTGTTAGCATGTTTCTCGATAAGAACCCTACCCAACAAGGTTTTCATTTTCCCAGTAGAGAGATAAGGTTTGGAAATATTGATTTTTTTGACCCGTGGTGTGGCTAGGGTCAGGAATCTATTGCCCAAATTTCTCCATCAACTCCGAATTAGAGAAGGTGTGTCTGTCTCTTAGCGACCTAGTCTCCAAGTTTTGAATTTCACTGTGAGTTGCTAGGGGGACAACCAAATCAAAGATCTCAGTAGCCTCTTCGTCTTGCTATTGAGCTCAGTTATAGCCCTGGGACCCCCCCTACTTGTCATGTGTTGGTGTTGCATGTGGGCAGACAGATAATGCTTCTGGGGGACACCACAGGGCTGGTCACTATAAGGGTCACGATGAGAGTAATACATCCTAAAATACATCAACCCAACAAGGAGGAGAATGCCCCAAGGATGCTAAACACAAATCAAATAGGGTATAGACCAATAGCTAAGACTAGAACAAAAATAACTCAAACCAGAACAAACAATAAAGGTCGAGACACAACCCTAACACTGATATCAAGTTACACTATAGAAATAGTCAATACTAAAAATAATCCACGACCGAGCAGAAAACGAACACACAAAGATGAGACTAAGGAACAATACCATACTAACAAATCATGAAACAACACCACAATGCAGTAATGCAATTATAAATGCTAGTGGGTTTCAAACTTAAAAGAAAAATAGTCGCCAAGCATCACAGGTAAGAGGCCACTACAACTTTCGAATACCGAAAAACACTAAGAACAATCGAGTCCTTGAATTGTTCACTCTGCTTGCACCTTAAAATCTCGACCCTCTTCCTAGACACTAAATAATTTTGAACCAGAGCATAACAAACATTAACACCATTGATAAAGAGTTTCCCTCTAAGATTTTGGTCCACCAAACTCTCATATTTTCCAAGTTTCCAAAGTTCCAAAACAATCTTAAACGAGCATCTTTTCTTGGCCCAAAATATGTGCAGACTATTCTATCAAGGAAAACACTTGAATTCCTTGTTGGGATGTGACACAAATAGAGTTGTTGCTTCCCCCTCTAGTTACAATAAACCTTCATTCTAAATACCAAGTTATAATTAAGCTACATGCATGTAAATGCATGGTGATGGTCATGCCATCCCCTCAATTTAATGTACTTCATTTCTCAAGGTGGCAAGCACTTTTCTCCATGCCTCCAATCTCCTTGGATGACACCCCCATTGGGCAAACTTTAATACCATGTTATAAAAATATAAAATAATTAATTTTTTTTAAACTGTGAAAAATAACCTTTCAAACTAAATACTCAACCTAAATGCACAACCAACCAACTGACAAGGAAGACAATCAATAATAATACAAATAAATAAACATGAACAAAAATATAAAGATACTAGAGTTAAAGTGGTGAGATTGATGAATCATGTGCTCATACATAAAGAAAAGATAGGTGTTATACATGTACCTTTATGTTGGTCTAATTATCATTATATTAAATACACATTACCCTTAATAATATGTGACAAAAATACATGTTTTATTTATTATAATAATACAAATGTTATGAGATTAAGAAAACTTTGAGTTTTCTACCCTTAATAATATGTGACAAAAATATATGTTCTATTTATTATAATAATATAAATGTTATGAGATTAAGAAAATTGTGAGGTTAAGAAATTAGGATAACAAAAATGTTATGAGCGGGTAGGAAAACTTTGAGGTTTTTTATAAAATTTTATATTATGGTTGAAAATTACAATTTAAAAAGATAATAATAATAATTTTATTGGCAACCCCACGGGGTAGGCGAGTTGGTAATCATAATGCGGTGAATTTCATTAGAAAGGCGGGCTCCGTACTGAAGGTCACGAGTTCAAATCCCCAGGACTTACCCTAGAGCTGTATAGAGGGGCAAGCGTAGCTCCTAGTGGTTATAGAGGTAGCGATCAGAATTGTTGGGTTGTGTTATATTCTTTCCATGACTAGCCCACGTAGTTAACGAGGGGGTTAGAGGGGGGCCAGATCCCCCCTTCGCTACACCGATTGTGTAGTTGGGGTGGGGGGTCACAGGGGGTTTGAGGTGTACCCATAACCCCACTTTATGGGGTCCAGGGCAGCGCCCTGGAAAATTTTGGTTTTGGACCCTATGTTAGGTTAGGCGGACCCACCTATGGTTTTGTGCATGATTTTCACACATGTTTTTGGACGCGATGGTTTTTGGTCCATGGTATTGGATGCTTCGGCATGTATAAATATGTATTGTAACATTGGAAGGAACATAATGAAAAATCAAACTGGTAGTACCATTTTTGGGATCCATGGGAAAATATTTGTGTATATGTGTTTTATGTGTTTTGCTCTCGCAGTGTTTATTTTCTGTGTTTTAGAATTCGTATGCAGGTAATTTTTGTACGGAGTTAAAACCTACATTTGGTATCAGAGCAGATTTGGCTTTAAGGGGACGCCTTTGTTGCTGAGGGGTTTCTCTCGGGCTTGTGGTAGACCTTATTCAGTGGGAGATCTGCGAGATCGATTTTGGTGGTGAAAGAAGATGGCGAACAGTGGAAATATAGAGATCGAGAAATTTAATTGTCAGAGTTTTGAGTTGTGGAAACTAAAGATGGAGGATCTGTTAGTGGATAAATATCAGTGGATTGCGATAGATCTGGGTACTAAACCAACGGGAGTGTCCAATTAAGAATGGAATAATTTGGGTCAGAAAGAAAAGAGCACAATACGATTGTGTGTCTCAGATTCAGTATTGTTGAATGTATCAGGGGAAGCTACGATGAAGGCTTTGTGGGACAAGTTAGGAACTTTGTACCAATCTAAGTCTCTGGTGAATAAACTGTTCCTGTGGAAAAATTTGTATAACCTGAGGATGAAAGATGGAGACTTAGCGATAGAGCATCTGAATGCATTTAATACTATGGTAAGTTAGTTAGCATCTGTTGATATTAAAATTTCAGATGAAGATAAGTGCATCAGTTTGTTGTGTTCTCTACCAGATTCGTGGGATAGTCTGGTTATTGCAATAGGTAGCAATGCAACTGCCTTGTAGTTTGATGAAATAGTCTCATCCTTGCTGACGGAGGAGATGAGACGGAAAAATATGGAGAGCCAGAATGGCAATGCCTTGTCTGTACAAGGATGGTCCTAGAATAGAAACAAAAATAAGTCATCGAGTGGGAGATCTAAATCTAGAGGGAAATCTAAATCTCCAGGAAAACCTGTAAAGGTGGTATACTGGAAATGTGGAAAGGAAGGGCACTACAAAAGGGATTGTAAATCTAAAGCTCCTGATAAAGGAAAGGGATATGATGATGCTCCTTTTGTAGAGGTGAAAACCACCTCAGATGAAGGTGGGGATGTGTACTTGGCTTCTTCAAGTACACATGTAGATCACGAGGCATGGTTGATTGACTCAGGTGTATCCTTTCACTTCACTCCCCATAGAGAGTGGTTCTACGAGTATGAGAAATATGATGGTGGTGATGTCTTCTTGGGGATGACAGGAAGGCTAGAATCATTGGTCGTGGAAAAGTAAAGTTGAAGTTGCAAGGTGGAAGGGTTAGAACACTTCTGAGTGTTCTACATATTCCTACATTAGCCAGAAATCTGAGTTTTGTTAGCAAGTTGGATGATGCAGGTGTAAAAATAGTGTTCGAGAAGGATACCTGCAAAATGGTTCGGGGAGCACTGGTATTGATGCGGGGAGTTTAGTTTGGAACTTTGTACAAGTTGCAAGGTAGCACTGTTATTAATGGGTGCAACAATTCTGTGGTTCCTAAAAGTGGAGCAGAAAATCTAGTGGTCTCTAGAGAGAAGACCATGTTGTGGCATCAAAGGCTTGGACATATTGGAGAGAAGGGTCTTTGAATACTTCATGGTAAAGGTATGGTAGAAGGTATGAGTAATAGCTCTCTGGATTTTGATTTCTATGAAAATTGTGTATATGGGAAGAAAAATTGGGTAAGTTTTCCCTCTAATGGTAAGAGGGAGAAACATATATTAGAGCTTTTGCACAGTGATGTGTTTGGACCTGTGAAGGTTCCATCACTGGCTAAGCCTGTGTACTATGTATCATTTATATATGACTTCTCAAGGAATACATGGATATATTTCCTTAAGAAGAAATTTAAAGTCTTTGACAAGTTTAAAGAATTTAAGGCTTTGGTGGAAAACCAGACAGAGAGGAAAATAAAGGTGCTGAGGATAGATAATGGTGGAGAGTTTTGCAGTAAGGAATTTGAAGAATACTATAAGAAGTGTGGTATAGCACGACAGAATACTACTCCATATACACCTCAGCAAAATGGAGTTGCAGAAAGAATGAACAAGACATTGATGGAAAGGGCAAGAAGCATGTGTAGTGGTGCCGGGTTAGGACATGAATTCTGGGCAGAGGCGGTGGAGACAACATGTTACCTGGTCAATAGATCACCTTCATTAGCGTTGGAGGATAAGACTCCACAAGAGGTATGGACTGGTAAGAAACCCTCTCTTTCACATCTTAGGGTATTTGTATGTGATGCATATGTACATGTTCCAAAAGAGAAAATAACCAAGTTGGATGGTAAATCTGAAAAGTGCATCTTTATTGGGTATAAGGATGGTTTAAAGGGTTATAAGTTTTGGAACCTAGCAACAAGGAAGGTTGTGTACAGCCGAGATGTGGTGTTCAGAGAGGTGAAATATGTTATTAAACATGAAATCCAACCAAAGGAACCTGAGAAGATAGAGTTTGAGCTAAAGGAGTAAGAATTAGACTCTACAATAGAGGATGAATCAGAAGATGAAGAGCCACAAACTCCGGGTCTGAGAAGATCAGTTCGAGAAAGAAGGCAGCCAGAAAGGTATAGTCCATCTGTTTTCTGTTCAAATTTTGCTTTATCTATTACTGATGATGATCCCAGAGCTGTGAAGGAAGCAGTAGATTCAGAGGATGGCAAACTCTGGAAAGAGGCCATGGTTGATGAAATGGAATCTTTGCACAAAAATGAGGCTTGGGATCTGGTGGAGTTGTTGGCTGGAAGGAAACCCATTGGCAGCAAATGGGTGTTCAAGAAGAAGACAAATGCAGAAGGAAAGGTGGAAAAATACAAAGCTCAGTTGGTAGCAAAAGGTTATTCCCAGGTGTCAAGAATTGATTTTGGTGACATTTTTTCTCCTGTTGCCAAGGTAACTTCTATTAGGTTAATTTTATTTGTTGTTGCTACTTTTGATTTTGAGGTAGAATAGATGGATGTGAAGACAACATTTCTTCACAGGGATCTGGAAGAGGCTTTGCGGTGAAGGGTAAGAAAGAAATGGTATGCAAGTTAAAGAAGTATTTGTATGGGTTAAAACAGTCACCAAGGATGTGGTATCAGAAATTTGATACATTTATACAAGGACTTGGCTTCACTCAAAGCAAAGAAGATCAATGTGTTTATTTTAAATTAATTGGTGACCGTGTTATTTATCTGGTCTTGTATGTGGATGATATGTTGTTGGTTGGAAATGACAAAGAAATTATCCAAGATTTGAAGACCCATTTGTCCTCCAAATTTGACATGAAGGATCTTGGTGCTACAAACTATATTTTGGGCATGGAAATTAAAAGAGATCTGGAAAAGAGGAAGCTCTAGTTAAACCAGAGGAAGTATGTCGAGAAAATACTGCAAAGGTTTAATATGCAGGATAGTAAACCGGTGAAAGTCCCTATTCCTGTAGGTGTGAGGTTATCTACTGAACAGTGTCCCAAGACACAAGAAGAGGAAGAGGACATGTCCCGTGTTCCATATGCAAGTGCAGTCAGTAGTCTAATGTATGCAATGGTATTTACTAGACTAGACATTGCACATGCAGTGGGAGTCTTGAGCAGGTTTATGTCAAAACCAGGGAAGGAGCACTGGACAACAGTGAAGCAGGTTTTCAGGTATTTGGGTGGCACTAATGATTATGGTTTGTGCTGCCAAGGAAGACCAGGATTGGATAGAGTGTTGGATATTCATAGCTTTGTTGATGCAGACTGGGCTAGAGATCTGGATCAGAGAAGATCTACAAGTGGGTATGTGTTTAACTTATTTGGAGGTGCAGTGAGTTGGATGAGTAAGAAACAATTTGTAGTGGCACTATCAACTACAGAGGCAGAATACATGGCAACCACTCATGCAAGCAAGGAAGCAGTTTGGTTGTAGAGATTGTGTTCAAGTATGGGGTTAGTACAGCGGGCTATAAGGATAGACTATGATAGCTAAAGTGAAATTTTCTTAGCAAATAACCCCACATATCATTCAAAGACAAAGCACATTGATATTTAGTATCACTTTGTGAGGGATGTGATAGAAGACAAAAAGGTGTTGCTGGTAAAGGTGGACACTTTGAAGAATACTGCAGATGCATTCACAAAATCTATGAGCTCTGAGAAGTTCTCTTGGTATAGAGAAACAATGGGTGTTTTAGGGCTGGAAAAAATGACTAAGCTCTCTTGTGGCCCCCTGTGGAAAGAAAACAACAAGTGGGAGAATGTTGGGTTGTGTTATATTCTTTCCACGACTAGCCCACATAGTTAACCAGGGGGTTAGAGGGGGGGCGGATCCCACCCTTCGTTGTGCCGATTGTGTAGTGGGGGGGTCATAGGGGGTTTGAAGCATTCTCGTAACCCCACTTTATGGGGTCCGAGGCAACGCCCCGGAAAATTTTGGTTTTGGACCATATGTTAGGTTGGGCGGACCCACCTATGGTTTTGTGCATGATTTTCGCACATGTTTTCAGACACGATGGTTTTTGGTCCATGGTTTTGGACGCGATGGTTTTCAGTCCATGGTATTGGATGCTTCGGCATGTATAAATATGTATTGTAACATTGAAAGGAACATAATGAAAAATCAAGCTAGTAGTCCCACTTATGGTATCCAGGGGAAATCTCTGTGTAGATGTGTTTTATGTGTTATGCTCTCGCATTGCTTATTTTCTTTGTTTCAGAATTCATATGCAAGTAATTTTTGTACAGGGTTAAAACCTACAAGAATCAACCCCGTGTAACACGAGTCGAGAGGTTGCCCCTATTGTTGATTCCACTGTAATAAATAATAATAATAATAATTTTATTGGTTGGACGTCGTTGTGTGCTAAAGAATATTAAAGAAAAATATAAGTTTGATTTCTTTGGTTTAGTTGTTCTTGTTATGATTGATAATTAAAAATGAGTATCAAAAATAGTAATGGACTTATCATATCTGTCTTAGTCATGTTCCTCATGGGATGAATCACTCACTATTTTAATTATGCCCCTTTTTTGCACTCCTAGGAAACCCTCCTTTTGTTTTCATGCAATACAAAACTCTCCCTCTCCTCGCCATGCATCACCTACCACTTCTCTTCCTTGTGCATCTTTTCTCACCTCTTCTCCCCATGTGGATTTTCAAGCCCCTCTTTCTCATCCTCACAAGCATCTCCCTACTTTGGAGGCTCCTCTTATACAAACAAATCCCCCTATGCTCCCTTTGTGATTCATTTCCTCTCAAAAAAGCCTCCTTTTCTCCCTCTTGCAACCCCTGCTCTCCTCTCAAGCCACCCACTAATCCCTTCTCTTCCTTGATGTGCACCTCCATCGAGTCTCCCCTCAACACATTCTCCTCCTTGATAGAAATTACCCCTTCTTATATATCATTGCAAACTCAGTAGAATTCTCCCCAAAAAACAAAAAAACCCATAATTTACAAATTGGATTGTGGGTGTCCAACTACTGTGACAAACAAGAATATTAACGGGAGAATTGGGAGATGATAGCCTATTTGTGTTCAAATGGGTAGCACTCAAACAAAATTGGAGTTTGGACTACAAGAATTAGTGAAGAGATTGCAGCCTCTAGAACTCCTAAATTATCAACTACAAATTCATGTCCTTTCCAAGAGGTTTCAAAGGTAGAGTTGGAAAACCTTGTTCTTAAGTAGCTAGTCAATGACACTAAAATTTAGGGAAACCTCCAACCCTCGAGTGACTTTCTTTATGTTGAAATTGTGAACCTAGAAACAAACAAAAAGAAATTAGATCCCAATAAAGATTCTTCAAGTAGAAAACTAAAGCCTAACTTAATTCTTACTATATCTAAGTAGTTTATGGGAGAGAGATGGCCCAACCTTGGTAAAAAGAAAAGGAGGTCATACAAGTTAAGGTAATTGAGGAGCATTCTAGGCAAGTGTGCCTATATTGGTAAGAGCCTCTTTTCTCCATGATATCTTTAGTCTCCTTTACCTTCGCTCAAGAGTGCTTGGTTTTTTTTTGTGACACAGAGGAACAACCCGCCTAACATATAACTACTAGTAAACTTCTAGGGGTCTACGACATGTCCTCTCCGTAAACTGGGTTGCAAACAAGGGGATTTAAAGCTTGGATCTCTCATTTTACACAAATTTCACATTTCTTCGATAACTAATTGAAATGCCACTAGGATTATGCTTAATTTAGTTTGAATTACAATGTCTTATTTTTTAATTTCTTTTAATTTTAATTAACAAACCATAAGCTCCCCAACCAAATAAAAACTCTTCTCACTTCTCCACAAAATATTATCAAACACAAGCTTTACACATTTTTAAACTATACAATTGAAAAAAATCTATAAATCAATTAATAAAATCACAAAATGTAAAGAGATTATATTAGAGGGGGGGCGAGTCCCATTAGAAGCTATATAGAGCCCATTCATTTACAATTATTCACAATATATTTACATTATATCATATGTAGATGCGTGATTGACACGATGCCGGAACAGCAAAATGGAATGGCGAGCAATATGCTGCGGAGCAGCCAACATGCAACATGAGTCCATCCGGAATGAGGAGGTGGTAAGCCATCAGTCCAAATCTCATAACAATTATTAGCCATTATTCAAGACTCTCCCAACATAGTAAAAGCAACCAAAAAAAAATCTTTAAATCCTATAACAGTTATAGCCCTTAGTAAAGATCGACCCCCTCTGTCCACCCGCCCCAAAAGTGGACTTGATCCCCTTGTTACGGTGTGAATGGGGCCTTAGAATTTATGTTGGATATCAGAACAATAATTTGGCCTTTTGGTCTTATGCATGGTCACTTTATGATACAGTCAGCCCTTGTAATTGAATACATTTTATTTATATTAATTTGCATTCCTTGCACCTTATTCATTTCAAACAACCTTATATGACTTTAATTCCCAAAGGCTTCTCTTTGAATTGATTACCCTATACATTTATAAAACTTTTGTGCTTGCGATCATTGCTTTCTTTTCCGTATAATCTAGTGTGTTGCCAATTTTTTCTTTTGAATTGATTACCCTTTACATTTATAAAACTTTTGTGCTTGTGATCATTGCTTTCTTTTCCGTATAATCTAGTGTGCTGCCAATTTTTTTCTTGTTCTGTGTTCTTGTCAGTTAATGATAACCTTTCTTCGTACAATCTTAAAGTGAGTGAAAATAAAATGACTAACATAATGAAGAATAAAAAACTTAAATATTTTTTCGACCCTAATCTTACTTTTCAATTTAAATACGTTGGTAGTGCAAGTTTAAATGGCCATTTATCTACCATATAAGAAAAATAAGATTATAAAAGATATTATAATAAAAACAAAAACTGAAATGCTTAATTCTAAAATATGCAATTTGCAAACAATTGTGTAAAATTTTGCAATTAATTTAAAGAAAAGAATTGGAATTGGATTTTAAGTATGTTTTTAAATTATTTCGATTTAAGGAAATACTTAATCGCTTAAATCAAGAAGTATATAACCAGAATGAAAACTTGTTATTTTATGGATCACCAACAGATAATTCCAGATGACCTAGTTTTCTTTAAATAGCTTGCATTTCCAAAAAATAATAGTTAATAATATTTTTTTTTCAATTAACAGTTAGTGGGACGACTTTGACAGCTAATAATAATAGTCCTACTACTACTTTGACAACTAAATTAAGATAGATTTTCGAAAAAATTAAACTCTAGTATTCTTGGTGGGGTATTCTCTGCTTAATAATAGTCCCACTACTATTTTGACAGTTAATAATAATAGTCCCACTACTACTTTGACAACTAAATTATGATAAATTTTCGGAAAAAATAAACTCTAATATTCCTCGTAAAGTATTCTCTCCTTAATAATAATCCTACTACCATTTGACAGCTAATTATAATAGTTCCACTACTACTTTAATAGTGTTCTTGGTGCAGTATTCTCTGCTTAATAATAGTCCCACTACTATTTTGACAGCTAATAATAATAGTCCCACTACTACTTTGACAACTAAATTATGATAAATTTCGAAAAAACATAAACTCTAATATTCCTCGTAAAGTATTCTCTCCTTAATAATAATCCTAGTACTATTTGACAACTAATTATAATAGTTCCACTACTACTATAACAATTAAATTAAATTATGATAAATTTTCGAAAAAATTAAACTCTAGTATTCCTGGTGAGGTATTCTCTGCTTACTGGCTCGTGAAATTTGGTTTCCTAAAAACAAGCTGGTAAATTCTGGACGTAATACTGCGGGCGAATTTGGCCGTTTCCTTCTTCGAAAAGACAACGGCAACAGTGGTGGAATGAGTGCTCCTTATCCACGTACTATTATAGGAAGAAAGTGGTGGAATGAGTGCTAATTATGAGAAATTAATACCTACAACAGATGCTTGACCTATGAATCTCTGGTACCATATTGACTTCAATAGCGTTGATTTTGTCTCTAAGATGGCTTCGACTTTTAACGTGGCATCAGGATATGATGAGCTCTTCGCCATTGCATTTTTAAGACAAGGCATCAGTTTTTAGAGGAGTGCACTATATTCTTCTCCTATTTTGGTGACATGGGCTGGTTTTGAACCTATTTTTAGAGGAGTGCACTATATTCTTCTCCTATTTTGGTGAATTGGTGATATTTTTAGTCCTTTGATCACCTGTATGTGTGTAGGTTAGATTTAGATTCTAAAAAGATCCTAAACTCTATTTTTTAATGGAATGATTGAAATGTCAGCAAAGATTTATATTTTTGGGTTTTTCAAATTTTTTTAATTTAAAAAATATTTTATTATGTGAAAATGTGGGGAAGATGTTATAATGTTTACAAATTTAAATATTTAATTATAGACTTAATATTTGAGAAAATTTATATTTTTTTAAAATTAAATAAGATAAAATATAATGTCTAACTAATTCAAAAAACAATTCAAAATAAAAATAATAATTTAATTTGATTCATTTAAATTAAAACTTAATTGTAATTTCTTTTAATTAATAAAATTATAAATAATATTTTAGCAAGAAAAACCATAATATACGTATTACATTAAAATAAATTTAAATAATAATAATTTATATTAATAACTATTAATTTTATATATATATATATATATATGGGGTTCAATTTGATCATAATATTTAAAATAACGATTCATATCATCAATCTTTTAAACATATAAAAATTCATTATCTACACTAAACTAAAAAAATGAATTGTATCTATCATTAATTTTTTGCATATCATATTAAAAAACTAAATTTTTAAAACATTTCAAAGAAAAATGTTATTCATGAGAATCACCATATATCCACCTTAATTTTGGATCTACCAAGTACAAAGAGGTTGGATATGCCATGTACCTAGAGAGAGGAATCAAATTTGTTGAGGTGCAAACCTTTTATTAAATTTAGCAATGAACTAGAATAGATCCATCTTAATTGCCTCAATTCAAACTTTTTTTGAGTTCAAAACTTAACGAAAGATCTGCACTTAAAGAGATTTGATTCATCTAGACACATGGTAGATCTCGAGTTAAAATGGATCTATGATGTTTCTTAATAATATTATTTATATTTATATAACTTTCACATCTCTATACATAAAAATATTCTTGTTTATTATATATCTATATATATATATATATATATATATATATATATATATATATATATATATATATATATAACATTTTTCTTCGACACTATGATATGACACTATGATGATATAATTAGATAGATCCAAAGATATATAATTTAAGGAAAATGATATTATAAATATTTATTTTTTATATGTTTATTGATTAAATTTAAATATAAACTTTTTTATAATTAGGAGTATGAATTAATGTTTTAATATATATGATAAAATAAATAAATAAATATGTGTGTGGGCTTACTAATATGAATTATTGTTTAAATTTATTTTAATGTGAAATGTATGTTATGATTTTTTTATAAGAAACAATTGTTTATAATCTTTTTAATAAAAATAAAATTGCAACACAATAAATTGGATTGAATCGAATAAAAATATTGTTTTTAATTTATTTTTTAAATGTATTTACATTATGTTTTTGGGCCTAGAGGTGCTCTACAATAGAATAGAAGGAGATGTAGTAGTGTCTCGAGATGAGTGTAAATGTTTTAATGAAAACTCAATAAACATTTGGATGGGGAGATGGGGTCGTGTTTGTAAATGAGCGTACTCAATTAAAAAAATCTTTTAAAGATTATATACATTCATATTAGGTTTAAAATTTCATATGACAATTTGTTATATCCTCCATTATTTACGCATTTCTCACAACAAAATAGATAGAAGTACAAAAATTTGATGTTTGAATTATTAATAAAAACAAAATTACAATCTAAAAAAAATAAAATTATTATTTTTATTACTTTTTATTTTTAATTGAAACTACATTATGTGTTATTATTATCATTTTTTGGTCTAATGCTTCAGTTCCGGATACTACAACATCTCTTCCACCCCTATATGACCCCTGGATTTTAAATAACATGTATATGTGAAATTTAGGCTAGTGATTGGAGGACTTGTTTTTGGGGTAGTGTGCCCATGTGCATGTGTGTTTTTATGTTGTGGAGCCAACATTATTATATGCATATTCTTTTTATATGTTTTTATGTTAGAAAGTATGATGTTGTAAATATGATATCTCAAGGTAGTGTGCCCATGTGCATGTGTGTTTTTATGTTGTGGGGACGATATTCTTATATGCATATTTTTTTATATGTTTTGAGGTTAGAAAGTCTAGTGTTGTAAATATGATATCTCATGCATGGTGTTGTAAATATGATATCTCATTCATGTTGATAAACAAATTATGATTGTATCCCAAGTTAGATGAAAAGAGTATGGGGAGCCAAGACTCCATACGTATAAAAAATGGCTCATAGCATTTAATAATTTTCAAAATCAACATGCTTATAACCCCAAATTCCATTAAATGACTTTATGGAATGTCAAACGTTAGTGAAAATACATGCACACAGTGGAATGTCAAGTGTAAGTGAAAAGACATGCACATAAAAGGAAAGATGTTGGTGCTATGAGGAGACCTAGGAGGGTAACAAGAACTCTTGAAGCCACATTTCTCTAAACATCCTTGTCTAGCTGAGTTAGGAACCCTAGAGGTAGTGGCACAATCCAAGGGATTGTAGGTGTAGAGAGAGTGGTGCACTAATTACGTGTGGGATGATGGGGGATGTGAGCCTAGAGGTTGTAGGTTACTACGAGGATACTTGGGTGACCTAAAGGGTACATGGAGACCCCAAAGGGCAGTAGAAATGTCTAGATCCATATGACACTAATAAAATTCATGCATGGCCAAGTTAGACACCTTAAAGGTAGTGGCGCAACTTAAGCACTATAGGTGTAGAGAAGATGGTGCACTACTTGGACATGGACTAATGGGGGATATAAGCCTATAGGTTGGAGGTTGTTGAGGCTTGATACCTTTTCTAGTTGATTTATGGTATTGGACATGTACTTATATTTGGGTGAGTTACTACCCCATGGAGTCGAAGTCCCAACTTGGGGGTGACCTGCTATTGAGAGAAAATTATCAGCGTGGTCTACGACTAGAACAAATGTTAGAATTTTGTATCCAGTTGTTGAAAATAAAATATAAGTTTTTATTTTTTGTTATTGTTCAAAATTTTCTCCAATAATTCATGTCCTTTTGTGAATTGCATATGAATTGTAATTTAAGGTTGAAAATTGTCCAAATATACATATGTCCATGAGTTTTTGCATTTAGCACACATCTAGACATGCATAATGCCATGCAAGAATGAAATGATAAGGGGAATTTCCCAAAAACTAGGTTACAAATGTTATCTAACACATAGATATGCCTCAGCTGGAGGTTGGAGGCGTTAATGGTATAAAAAAGAATAAAAAGGTTAGTGCGAAGGAAAACCTTCTGCACATCCTCGAGAATGGTTAAGTATGGATGTTATTTGGAGGATTGATTTATGTGGAGGATGTGGTATGAAAAACCTTCCTCATATTCTTTAGAATGGTTAAGTATGGATTTTGGATGGAGGATTGGGTTGTGTAGAGGATATGGTATGTAAAAGCTCGTGCACATCCTTGAGAATGGTTAAGTATGGATGTGTAGTAAGAGAGTGTGAGAAAGGATATTAAATGGGGAAATACATGTGAAGTAGAAAGATTCATGAGACTTCATGTTACACACACATGATTTAGTTTTGATCGGGTAGGTGATATGGAAGGTGATGTGGAAATGTGGGCCATATCAAACTATGAGCTATCAATGTTCTTGAATAGCTTGTGGATTGCTCTCATATCTTATAGGGTCTAGCTCTAGGTCACATCCTCGATCATGAGGTGCTAAACGATAATGCCTAAGAGCTTCGAGTTTTGGGACTTCAGTCTCATACATTACTACATTGGCATGTAATAAGAAAGGAGGAAACTCAATCTACCTGATATCTGATAAGTTAGTCAACACACAGTCATGAAACGAGGTCATTGGGGTACGAGTGTGCCTCATAGATGACTAATGGGCACCAATAGGTGGTCAAGGAATGATGGACAACTGGCAATATGATGTGGATGACAATATGTGGAAGATTTATGTGTGGAAGTAGAATATGTGGAAAGTGGTCATGTGGGGAGATTGTGCGACAATTTCTCTGCACATCACCCAAATAACTAAGTGTTGGATATAGAGAAAAGAGTGTGGAGAGATATTATGTATAAATTCTTAAATGAATTTTTTTCCATGGGTGTCTAACAATGGGTTAGGAACATCACACTAGAGCACCAAATTATTTATTTCTTAGACTTTTACCATAATGTAAATAAGATTTTTTTCTCTGCATATGTAGACTTTTGACTTTTTTTTATTCTTGATGACATTATCATAATTTTTTAACGATTCATAGACATTATATGTTGGGACTTTCTATGGGAGGATTTTGTAAAGTAAAAGATAATGAAAACAAATATATATATATATCTATCTATATATATATATATATATATATATATATATATATATATAGATATATATATATATAAAAGTATTAAATAAAATTTAAATTTATGTTTTTGAATTAGAACTAAAAATAAAAATGATTGTTAATTTTATCATATATCACTAATAATAATAATTAAGATCTACTTTTACGTGTCACAAAAAATAATAACAATTATTTACTTAAGTTGACAATATAAGTGTATTTTAAATTTTCCAACAGGAAAAGAGATTTTAAAGTAAAAATCAAATATATGTTTTTTGAGTTAAAAATATAAAAGGTTATTAATTTTACCTTATGTCAATAATAATAATGACAAAGGATTTTTTTTATCATGGTTTGGTCCCACAAATTATAAATAGTAACTAAAAAAATTGTCTACTTTTTTGCTTGTTGCAACAAAAATAATTAGTTGTTTTACATTCCAGTATGGGAGAGAAGTCACAACAGAACATAGCACCAACTTAGATCTATAGGTATCAAATATTTTGAGGTGTAAACCTTTTTTAGAGGTCTCTCTAGGGGCTTGGTATATCCACATTTAAGATGGTGGTATATCCACAATTAAGATGGATCTACGTTGGTTCATATATATATATATATATATATATATATATATATATATATATATATATATATATATATATATATATATATATATATATATATATATATGTATATGTATATATATATATATATATGTATATATATCTGTGTGTGTGTGTGTGTGTGTGTTGGGGGGGGTGTTGGGGGGGTAGGGGGTAGGAGGGGGGGGCGGGAACCTAGATCCCAAAAATTGCACAAGGTAAATTGACTATTTTACCTCAATTATTATTATTATTATTATTATTATTATTATTATGTAATTTGACCGAGTCAAAATGTTGACATAGACAGGACAAGACAAGACATTACAACATATCTTCCATAGTGGATTGGAGAGAACCTCAATAGTTGTACATTAAAAATTACAAGTACATACATACATATGTATATGACAACATTAAACAAAAAAAAAAAAAAAACCAGACTATATCCATCTTAAATTGAGGTCTATGAAGCATTAAATAATAAATAATAAAGTAGCTGTCTGATAGATTTAGTTTTATGTTAAATCTGGGATTGTTAGAAGAAAATTAATGATGACTTATTTATGTTCATGAGTTATTAATGGATTAAAAAATGACAACCAACAAAAAAATATTGGGTTGGGTTCTAAAGATTAGACATTATTGCACAATGAGTTGTTTTATAATCCATTATGGGGGAGATGTTGTCACAAAACATTATGTGACAACAAAAAATAAATAGCAACTTATGTACATAAATTAATAAAATATTAATAATAATATAATGTATGTACATCTAAAAAACAAACACCATAAATCCATCTTAGACATGTATCTATTAAGAATCAAGAGAGATCAAATTTCTTAAACTGTAATTTTTTTATCATTTAACATGAATGAATTAATACAAGACACACAATAAATTAATAAAAAATATTAAGTCTTATGAAATTTGATACACGACATGAAATTAATTGATTAAAAAATTTACACGTTAGCCTTAATAAAATGATATATTTTTGTTTTTTTCTGTAACATTTTTGTGTTGAGATGCACTCTACAACCGGTATGAGGGGGATATTGTAGTGGAGCATTAAATCAATGAGAAGTTAATTTTAAAAATAATAATGAAAAAACATAATGTACACACAACTAAAATAATAATAAAATTAATAAGTATACTCCATTCAACTTCTTCTATTATAATTTTGTTTTTAGTAATAAAATTACAAACAATTTGTTCCAATGAAAATTCATAATATGCATATAAAATTAAAAGAAATTTAAATTATGATAATACATATTCTTAGCCATGATATTTCAATCCCCATAGATGGTGTGTAGAAGCAGGAAACTAGCCCCTAACATAGCCCCTAACATGAACCCCTGCCTTTACATGAGATCCACCACAATAAATAAAGGAAGTTGCATGCCTCCTAGGTAGAGAGACGCATTCAAAGGGAAGTGTATTTGACTAATTAATTGTGAAGAAAGGTTGTGTGAAGTCTATTTTGTTACATGAAGAAAAATCAACAAATCTCTAGTGTGTTGTCACATGGTTTAACTGGCTCCCACTAATCCTTAAATCTAGAAATGTGTCTATTTGCTAACACATGTGGTTTTTGGCATAATGGAAATCATACTCCAATTTAAAGTAGCATCAGAGCTCAAGTCATAGGTTTGGTACACACCCAGCTCACACTAGGGGGGTGTTGTTGCATGAAGAAAAGTCAATGGCTCTCTAGTGTGTCATGACATGGATTTTTTAATTTGGAAGCTCAGTAAAATATTCCAATCTTGGGACTAGATTCCTCTTTTCAAGAAGACCAAGTTTGACTCTTGAAGCCCTTAATTTGGACAAAGGAGAGTGTACTTTTGAATTGAAACCCACATGTGCACAAAAACATAGGTTTTCCGTAACAGGAAATTGGAAACCCTTGGAAGCCTATAAATATAAGTGACCTCAAGCTCATTTGGACATCATCATCAAACATCTTCTTATTCTCTCTCTTCATTGGATTGGTTCACATAAGTCTAAAGTTTGGTTCATGGAGTTTGGTTTGTACAGGTCCAAAATTGCAGGGTCTGAAGCTCGCATGTGTGATTAGGGCTTTTTGGTTTCCAACTGCAAGGTTGACTCAAGCATTTTTCAGTTATAACTGTAGGCATGCATGCTCATCTATGCAGTTGGATCATCTCAACCCCACGCATAACTCTTCCTCCATGTGATTGGGATCTAGGATCTCAGTTTGACAGTTGACCACAGTTGACTATAGTTAACCACAAATTGAGAAAGATAAATCTGATCAGTATTGTTGTTGGGATCATATTTATGATATTGTTTGGTTGATATTGTTGGATATTTTTGTATGGGCTCATTGTACTATTTTTTGAACATTTTATGGCAATCTAATAGAAGAAGAATTACAAAGGGTTTTCCCCTTGCAGTTGTCATTAGGGGAATTTTGAGGTCTAATATGGGTCTCCTAAGGAAATTATAAAACAATAGGGGAAATAATAAAATAAGATTAGATTACAACATCAAATTTTAGAGGGAAAAAAGAAAAAACTATTTTTTCAACTTGTATTTTCAACTTATCTCCCTATAGGTTTACTCAAATTTCGAGTGGAAACATTCGTTGGATGCAAAATTTGATTCCGCATCCAAGGAGAACCCATGTTGCATACTTTTGATGGACCCTGCTACACGAAAAATGAGAAATACGTGAAAATTGTGATTGCAATCATGTGTTTTCATGTATTTCTCATTTTTCATGTAGCAGGGTCCATCAAAAGTATGCAACATGGGTACTCCTTAGATGAGGAATTAAATTTTTCATCCAATGAGTACTCCCTATCGAAATTTGAGTAAAACTTTAGGGAGATAAGTTGAAAATACGAGTTGAAAAGGTAGTTTTATTATTTTATTATTTTTTAATTTTTTTACTTTTTTACTCCAAAAATGGTGAATCATCCACCATGGTTGACATAATCATCTTGAATCCTATTGGTTCTTATAAATTTTATTTTGGTTGTACATTTTTCTTAGGAGGCCCATTTTAGACCTCAAAATTCCCCTAATG
The DNA here is from genome assembly GCA_031772625.1 of Pinus tabuliformis. Classification (NCBI taxonomy): domain Eukaryota; kingdom Viridiplantae; phylum Streptophyta; class Pinopsida; order Pinales; family Pinaceae; genus Pinus; species Pinus tabuliformis. Next base: position 918,832,873 of record CM062816.1, read on the forward strand.
TGAGAGTGGAGCTTGATTATCTTCTTGATAACAGAGAGTTTTTTTTTGTTACATTCGTGGTTGGATCTCAATCCCTAATGTGGGGGTGTGGGGTGGATTTCCCCTCCACTATTACTGTCAGGAGGGTCCTGAGGGTGGGGGGGTGGCTGCAATTCTTTGGAGCCCTCCCGAAAGCAAAAATTAGATGAAAATTTGCCTTGTAAAATATTTTAATTTCATAGTCAATCTAGGTCATTCATTAGGCAAAAGATCTGACGGTAGAAATTATGTTAATTTAGGTTTTTTTTTCCCTAGAAGGCAACCCTTGATTAATATGAGGGAATTGTATTGGGGTTGTGTATTATTATTTTGTGTGAGAAAGAGAGAGGACACTATGTGAGAGTGAAGAGGAAATTATAGCAAATTTGTTGTAGGTTGTATCTATTCATTTTGTTGGATAATATAAAACGAAGGACTAGTTGTTTCTTTATGGACATAGCCCAAATTGGGTGAACCGCGTATATATGCATCTCTCTTGTTTTATGATTTTTTGTGTTTGTGTTTCTACAATATTTTATATGTTACATTTCTCAGTTGATTAATTTCTAACAGTGGGATTTTTCCCTAGTCATTAACCAAATTTAGTGTCTCTTGTTGATGTGTTGATAATCTCCTATTTTCATTGCATTGTTGTTATATCTTCAATTACTATTGATTAATGAAAAGTATTAACTGTTATTAAAAAACTACTAATTGAGGAATTGAATTGGGCTAAAGTAATTGAAACAACATAGAACAATATAAAAATTAACATGGTACCAAAGCTAAGGTGGAGGACAAGCCTAAAGAAGACAAGAATTGAAGCAATCCTCTTTGAAATTTGAAGGAGCTTATCTAATCAAGTCAATATGTCTTCCTCTTTCTTTAAGGATAATGAGAAGTTAGGTAACTCATCTAACATTGTTTCTTGATAGATTAGGTTGAAAATTATAGTTGATGGTTTACAAGATCATTTACTTACATATGTTGGAAAATTGAAGAAGTGTAAGGATATGTATGATAAGCTAGTAGGCATGTATGGAGTCAACAATTTGGATGAAATAATCTCCTTAGAAGATCAAATCAAATATATGAAGATGAATAAAGGAGAGTATGTGTAATCCTACATTATGAGGATATCTACTTTTAGAGATCATTTGCAAAGAGTTGGGGAAATTGTGCATGATAGCGAATTGGTGATTATGACCCTTAGAGGTGTCCCTCATATTTGGGAAACCTTCATTACCACTATAAGCAATAAAAATGTTGTCCTGTCATTTGATGAGCTTGTGGAAAATCTCAGTCAAGAAGAATCAAGGATGGTTTCTAGAGGCAGGATACAAAAGCATAAAGAAGGAGAGCCTGGAGCATTCATCACTCGTAACAAGAAAAAGAAGGGAAAAGGAGGTCCATCAAATTCGAGGAAGTCTCCTCCTTGAAATTCAAAGAGAAGGAATGAAAGAGAATCATCGCACATTGAATTTTACAATTGCCACTATAAGAAAGGTCACATGCTCGAGATTGCCTTGAGAAGAACAATGGCCCATGCTACAACACTAGAAGCAACAATAATAGGTTTAATAATAAAATAATAAGATATGATCGAAGGAATAATCATAATGGAAAAGATGAAAGAATAATAAGAGATGCTCCAATTGATCATGAATAAGACCATTGTTCTCAAAAGAAGTCAAGAAATACCAGGTATGAAAGTAATGATGCAAATCAATCTAAATATATTCTTATTTCTGCACTTTCTAGTTCCTCTCCTCTATATACTTGGGATAGTTGGTTGGTTGATAGTGGGGCCTCTCATCACATATCTGGGTATAAGGAATTTCTATCTAATTTGGTAGAGAGGGAGTCAAGTTTGAAAATAATTATTGGAGACAACTCCACTCATCTCGTGAAAGGTTTTGGGTCTCTTAAATTTCATTTGGGATCTTGGGAATCTATTTTGCCTCATGATGTGATGTATGTTTTGGGATTGAAGAATAATTTGGTATCTATATATGCTTTGTAAGGCAAAGGGACGAAGGTTTCCTTCATCAAGAGAAAAGTACTTACTTGGTGGGTGGGATTCCCTATGAGAGATGCATTCACATTCAGATCCAGATCTGGAGGACTCCATAGAGTCAATATAATTCCTCTTCTAACATTGGTACATGATACTAATCATCAAATCGAGCTATGGAACCAAATATTGGCCCATCTACATTATGATCATGCTCTTTCGAAATTGAAGACATTGGTCTATGGAATTCCTGATGTTCAAGCCCAATACAATGGAGTATTTCCTGGATGTGCTAGTGGAAAGAAGACGAGGGGGCCATTCCCCTATAGAAATAACAGGTAAAATGAAATCCTCCAACTCATTCATTATTTCATATGTGGTTTTATTATCATAAACTCTCTTGGTGGTAACCTCTACTACATTACCTTCATTGATTATTTCTCAAGGAAGACACAGATATATTACTTAAAGCATAGAGATGAGGCCTTCAATTTCTTCAAGAATTTCAAGGCTTTGTTCAAAAATAAAACAAGGAAGAAAAATAAAATATTTAGGTCTTACATTGGTGAAGAGTACATCTAAAATTAATTCATATATTTTTGCAAGAAGGAAGGTATCAAGAAAGAGACAATTTTTCCTATAATCCCGAACACAATGGAGTAGCCAAAATAAAGAACGGGTATATTGTATAATTTTCTCATGCCATGCTCCATAATCAAAATTTGTTGAAGTTCCTTTGGGGAGAAGCTACTAATGCAATTGTATATGTTCAAAACAGGGTACCTCATCAAGCATTTGGCAATGAGACTCTCGAAGAAGTATTCACAGGTGTAAATCTTGATGTTATTCACCTCCATATATTTGGTTGCCCCGTATATTTTCATGTGTCGAAGGACAAAAGGAACAAGTTAGAATAAATAGGAAGAAAATATATGTTTGTTGGATATTGTGAAGATTCTAAAGCATTTAGAATATATATTCATTGTCAAAGGAAGGTTTAAATTAGTATGGATGTAGCGTGCTATGAAGATGTTTCCCTATGGAAAGCAAGGGACCTTCCTCCACCTCCTCCACTTGAGAAGAAGAATGATTATATGGATATTTTAGATTGTCATTCCATGCCTGAATTTGAGAGAGACATTGTTGATGATACCATGGAGCCTATGGACCCCTTTGATCCACCTCCATATAATCCTCCTGCCGGGAAGAGGCCAATTTAGCATCATGAGACATTACAGGATGTTGAAAGACAAATTCCTACAAGAAGGTCCTTTAGAGAGAGAAAGAAGCCATGCAGGTAATAGGGATATGTTGTAGCTATAAATGGTTCAAGTTGAGCCTCACACCTTTGAAGAAGTCATGAAAGAAAAAGTTTGGAAGGATGTTATGGCTGAAGAATACAAATAAATTATGAAGAATGGCATATGGGATGTTGTACCAAGACTGAAATGAAAATATGTCATGACTTCAAATTCACAATTCAATATCAAGCACAAAGTTGATGGAAGTATTGAGAAATATAAGGAAAGGTTCATGGCCCGAGGATTCTCCCAGAAAGGGGGAGAAGATTATGATGATATATTTTCTCTTGTGGCTTGATACACCACCATTCATTCGATAGTTTCCCTTACTGCAAGTCAAGGATGGACCCTTCATCAAATGGATGTGAAGACAACATTCCTTCATGGCATGTTAAAAGAATAACTCTACGTTTAGAAACTATAGGGATTTGAAGCAGAGGATCAAAAGACACATGTTTGCAGGTTGAAGAAGGAATTGTATGCTTTTAAGCAAGCCCCTAGAGCATGGTACAATTGCATAATAGTTACCTGATGAAGCTTGGATTCACAACAGGCAATGTTGATGCCAACTTCTACTTCAAGGTAGTCCAAGGTATTCCATTGATTTTGGTTTTATAAGTTCATGATCTATTTATGGTAGGTAGTGAGCCCCTGATGATCGAGTGTAAGAGGGTGCTAGCCTATGAATTCAAGATGAAGGACCTTGGACTCATGCACTACTTCCTAGGCCTTGAAGTGTGGCAAAGGCCAAGTCAGATCTTCCTTTCACAAGGAAATTATGTTGTGAAGAAGTCAGAGAGATTTGGAATGAAGGAATGCAATTCCTTAGCCACATCGATGGAACTGAATTTCAAGAAGCTATGTAGAGAAGCAACAGGACCCGATTTGGAAAATCCATTTGAGTATGGATAGTTGATTGGGGCCTTGAAGTTATTAGTGAACACTCGTATAGACATATGCTATGCAGTGAATACTTTGAGTCAATTCATGATCGAGCCTCTCCATTCACATTTAGTTGCTGCCAAACACATTTTGAGATCTTTGCATGGGACAATCGCCCTTGGTATGACATATTCTACCTAAGATGTTCAACTACATGGATATACCGATGCTAACTGGGAAGGAAATATTGTTGACAAGAAAAGCACTTCTAGATGTTGTTTCAGTTTTGGATCTACCATGATAGATTGGATGAGAAAGAAATAGAAGTTTGTAGCATTGAGTACCGTAGACAAGGTATATTTCTGCTAGCATCGCTAGATGCAAAGCAGTCTAGTTGAGAAATCTCTTTGGAGAATTGTTTGAGCAGTTTCTAGATACTAGAGTGATATATTGCAACAATAAAATTTGGATCCAATTGGCATAGAATATTGTATTTCATGACAAGTCCAAGCATAGAGAGATCAGATATCATTACATTCAAGGCGTGGTGTACAGAGGGGCCACTAGACTCCATCACATATCAAAAGATGCAAAAATTGTAGATATTCTCACTAAGGCTTTACAAAAATGGAATTTCTTGGTATTTAGAGAGAAGTTTGGACTTATGGATGTGGCCCCTCCTAATAAGGTTCATTGTTTATTGACGACACTAAGCCAACTCTTTCCCCCTATCTAAGCTCCTAGGGTGAGGAAGGTTTGAGGGATCTCTCGACAATAGAGAATCACCCTTATCTATCACCCAAAGGATGGAAGATGTTGCTCCCTTATCTTGGTCTAGCATATTATACCTTTTTTTGCATCATACCCACAAGTTGGGCTTGTTGGGATTATAGCTCCCCATCTAGACAACCGGTTGAGAGGGCTTGGGGGTGTGTGATCCTTACCTTTGGTAAGTCAGGTAACTCACCCAAGCTTAAGATGCAAGGTGATCTACCACATGAATCTTGAGGGTCATTATTGGGAATATCAGGAAGCAATATGATGGTTGATATATTGTATCATTCATATTTCCCAACATAGGGTGGAAAATGTATGATCCACTATGAGATTACATGAGTTGAGAGTGTCCCATAGGACCTTCCTCATTGTTCTAAGAGGGTGGTAGTTGATGCTCCCTGATTATTCTTCTTCTTTAGATTTTAGAATGATTCAGTAGATAGAGTTGAGAAGAGTTGGGACATGATATGATGATAAGATACCTATGATTATTACATAATGTAGTTGGAATTTCTCCCTAGCTAAGAGAGAGTATTAGTTTGGCAGCTCGGTGACAAATTCCAATATTGGGACTAGTTTTCTCTTTTGAGAGGACCAATTTTGACTCTTGAAGCACTTGATTTGTACAAGGGAAAATGTATTTTTTAATTTAAGCCCACATGTGCAAAAAAAGACAGGTCGGCCCTAATAGGAAATTGTACACCCTTGGAAGCCTATGATTACAAGTGACCTCAAGCTCATTTAGAAATCATCATCAAGCATATTCTTCTTCTCTCTCTTGATTGGATTGGTTTGTACATGTCTGAAGTTTAGTTCACAGAGTTTGGTTTGTAAGGTTTGATATTGTAAGGTTTGAAGCTCACATGTGTGATTCAGGCTTTTGGTTTCCAATCGCAGGCTTGAATCAGGAATTCTTCTGTTATAAACAAAAAAAGATAGGCTCATTCATGTGGTTGGAGCATCTCAATCGCTAGCATAACTCTTCCTCCATGTGGTTTGGATCTAGGGTTTTAGTTTGACAGCTGACCACAGTTGACTGTCAGTCGAGAAAGCTAAGTCTGATCAGTATTGTTGTTGGGGTCATATTTTTAATATTGTTTGGTTGATATTGTTGGATATTTTTGTATGGTCTCATTGTAATCTCTACTAAACATTTTATGAAAATATAATAGAAGAATAATTACAAAGGTTTTCCCCCCTGTGGGGTTTTTCCCTAGTCATTGACCAAATCTGGTGTCTCTTGTTAATGTGTTGATTGTCTCCTATTATCATTACATTACTATTCTACCTGAAGTTACTATTGATTAATGAAAAGTATTACTTGATATTGAAATATTGCTAATTGAGGAATTGAATTGGGCTAAAGTAATTGAAACAACAAAGAGCAGTATTAAAATTAATAGGTTTAACCACCTCCCATGGATCCTTAAATTTGGCAATGTGTCTATTTAGCAATGCATGTGGGTTTTAGTGGAATGGAAAACGTACTGCAATTAAAGTTGTTGGAAATATTGGCGTTTATGTCAAAGGAAGCTTCAAAGGGATCACATGCCCAAATTCCCAAAGGTTGTGAAGGGCCAAGAGAACAACGAGAAGGTTGTGAAAGATTAATAAGTCAATGAGCTATGAAGGAGTTGGGACAATACGCAAAATACAAGCCCAACGCACCCCCCCCCCCCCTCCTTGATTGTTAATTGAAAAGAAAATATCTACGATGTCAATAGGCAGGTCATTTATTGGGCCCCTCATCATATCGGACCTTCAAAAGGTAAACTAAGAAGGAGAGAAGCAGAAGGTTGAGGGATATGGTGGTAAATTCATGATCATCAACCCTGGTCACAAAGAGGCAGCAAGATAGCACCTTAGAGCTAAGTATCTATCAAGCCACTAGGCCATCGACATTGTTTCACATGCATTAAAACTAAGTTGAATAACAAAACAAACCGAGACCCCGATGCATGTGGTAGGACAAGAGGCACTTCCATGTAGATGACACAACAGAGTACATGTGGCACATTGATTACATGGTAACATGTGAGGGTGACACATGGCAACTGTATTCAACATTTTTGATAGGCCAAAAGGATAGTTGGAAAGTGACATGTGGAAGGAACTCGTTAGTAGTTGGACACGTTGATGACTCTCAATATTGTAGAAACAATGTTGTAACCCAAAGGGTCGCGTATTTAATTATCAACCTGGGATTTTACAAACTCAAGAGGGGTCGACACTATATGTGAAGTAGGTGTTATCTTCTTCCTCTTTTAATTCTTATACAGGTAAGAGGTGTTGGATTGTAAGTTAGTTGAACAAAAAAAAGGTTAATTTGTTGGACTAACAATGCTACAAGAAAGTAAAATTGCTTAATTGACATGCAAAAATGAAATGGCATACACCTATGCTACTTGGAATAAATGAAAAGCACACTTGCTTGGAAATAAAGCAATTGTAAACCTAAAACATATGTTGCGAAAAACAACACTCAGAAAGCATATAATAAAAGCATAAAATAAACTTTATGATATTTCTATGCTTCTAAACTCCACTATCAACATCCCATGCATGTTTTAATATGTTAAGGAGACTAAATAAAAATTTTATTGCTAAATTGTGCAAGAAAACATGTTTTTTTTTTACTACTATAGGATTCCCTATTTTGCTACAAGAAGAGTCCAGTAAGCTACTAAAGTAGTCAGAATGCAAACCCAGGGTAAGGAAGGGGGCTAGGGATGTTAGAGAATGATGTTATTCAATCGGTAGAGGCATGGGGCAACCTAATCTAAGATTTATTATCATAAAATCAAATGATGTATATCTGCTATAACCATAATATTAGTTTCACACTAAAACAACAAAGGGAAATAAATAGAAAATGACTTAAATATGCATTGAGAAGTGGTATGAATGATTAAGAAGGTTGAAAATTTATATAAATGACCTGCAAAGAATATTAACTCAAGAAACTACCTACTTAACCATACATAAAGCTATCAAATTATAATTTACAAAAAAGATAGATTAAAAGGTAAACAAGACAAGTGTAAAGCATTGAAATCATATTAATAGAAGTAAATAAGGGCTACAAAGTTCCTGGGGTAGTCCCAACCCAAGGATACTTAGATTCCTTGAAGAAGAACCAAGCTAAGGACTGAAATGGGGAACTACTTCCATTAACTAAAAAATTTTCTTACATTACAATGCTACAAAATCTACTCATAATATTAAAATAGCATAATATTCATTTTCTATTGTTATTCTACTACCTCTATGGCCAATTCAAGTCTCTTATTTCTACATCAAGTGGGGGCGCAACCCCCTTCAGAGGAGGGTTGCATTTCCCTCCAAAGATCCTAAAAAGGGAGGATCTTGTCCTAAATGCAACTCGAAACAATTGGAGGAGGCATTAAATTCCCTAAGATAACTAATTTTGAGTCTTCTTGCTACAAGGAGTAAGTCCCTTGAATTTCTCTAGTGTTGGATTCCTCAAAATCTGCTCAATATCTTTGTAAATTGTGCACAATAAACATATTAAGGAAAATAAAGATGAAAACCACTTTGAACCCTCTAGGAACTCATTAATCTAGGAAACTATACCATTGAATAAAAAATGTGGGGGTCAAACATCATTCTATGTGCTTAGGAGAGGACTAATGGGCCTTGTAATTTACCTATTTGGAAGCCCATCATAACCCCCTACTAGAATTGTTGTTCATCCTTGAGAAACTCTATCTTCTTCTCTTATTTGCTCTTGTTTATTCAACTCTATGCATTAGGGGAATTTTGAGGTCTAAAATGGGCCTCCTAAGAAAAATGTACAACCAAAATAAACTTTATAAGAACCAATAGGATTCGAGATGATCATGTCAACCATGGGGGATGATTCACGATTTTTGGAGTAAGAACCTAAAAAGATTAAAAAATAATAAATCTACTTTTCAACTTGTATTTTCAACTTATCTCCCTAAGGTTTTACTCAAAGTTTGAACGGCAACACTCGTTGGATGCAAAATCTGATTCTTCATCCAAGGAGTACCCATGTTACATACTTTTGATTGACTGTGCTACATGAAACATGAGAAATACATGAAAAAATGTTATTGAAATCACGTTTTTCATGTATTTCTCATTTTTCATGTAGTAGGGTCCATCAAAAGTATGAACCATGGGCACTCGCATGAGGAATCATAATTTCTGCATCCAATGAGTGTTTCCACATGAAATTTGAGTAAAACCATAGGGAGATAAGTTGCAAATATGAGTTGAAAAATAGTTTTTTCTTTTCTCCCTCTAAAATTTGATGATGTAATCTACTCTTATTTTAATATTTCCACTATTATTTTATAATTTCCTTAGGAGGCCCATTTTAGACCTCAAAATTCCCCTAATGATTTTTTGTGTGATGTCCCAAGCTAAGTTGGTTGTGGCTGCCCTTGCTACATAGAATCCTACATTTTCCTCTACATCCTTCAACACTTGGGATTCTTCTTCTTGGATTTGGTGCTCTTGTATCCCTAGAAGTAGAGGTGGATTAAACTTGAGTCTTATCCATTGAATCCCAGTCCTATATATGATCCTCTTATATAGAGGAGTTCTTTCTAGTCTTGCTTGCAGTGTATTAGTAGAATGATACTCCCTCATCTTTATGCTATGAGACAAGCCTTGCCATATTCACGGGAAATCTTGTGAAATTTCTTCTCCCAACAATATGAAGGTGTCCTCAAACTACATAATAACTTCTACTTTCCTTTTCTTCCAAATAGTTTCTACCTTGGATTTTGTGCAAGAAAGGCATGGGATGATGCAAGCACTAAAGGAGATGGGTGTTCTAGTTTGATCCATAATGGCTCCCTCAACTCCCCTTCTAAGGTAATTTTCACTTCTTCCACTCTAATATCCTCATGTCTTCACCAATATTCTAATTCCAGCAATTGTGCATCCCCCAAGTAATGATTGGCATCCCATATAAGAATACCATAGAAGATATGGTTATGCATATATAACTCTTCTAGTTTGGATTTTTCCTCCACGGTAAACTCCAGGAAGAACTCTATGAACTATTTGGTATCTTGAAATTATGTGGTACCTCTTTGAGCTATCTAATTAATATGTAATCTGCACCATTTCTCTTTTAGGAACAATGAGTATTCCTTGGAAGGTTGTCTATAGTTGATAGCTTCTAATGAAAAGTGTGCCATGCTTTCTAAGGATGGCTCCATTGCTACAATTTGAACATCTTTGTTTTTTACAATTATTGTGTTTGCTGCAATTGATTCCTTAGAAATTGATTCTTTTTCTCAAGATGCTCTCTTCTAATAGCTTCTTCTATTCTCAAGAGTGCCATTACCTCTCTCATTTGTTTGACTTTTACTTCCATGATAGCAAGATCAACCACCCCTTTGTCTTGTGAAAATATTCTGCACCTATGGGTTTCTACTTTTGTGTTCTCCACCTCAATCATTAGGTGAGGCCTTAGATGTGTAGGAATCAATCTTATTTATATCCCTACAATAAGAGGATCAGCCCTTAATGGCCAAGAAAATAAGGAAGGTGGCTTCCTTGGTGCATATTGTTTTGTAGATTTTTTTTCTCTAGTAGTTTTCTATGTTGTTCCTACAGTTGGAAAAACTACTCCAAGAGCTGCTATGTTTTCTCAAGAAGTACTATCATTTTTAGCTATTGCACCTTAGTTTCTAGTTCCTATAACTTTGGAAGGACCTGCACTTCTCCTCCCTATTTTCCTTTCTCTTCAGGGCTAGATGTTTATTCTATTTCAATGGGAGTGGCAGAAGGAGGTTGAGGTTTTCCACTAAATCCAATTCTAGTGCCCTTTCTCCTTCTATAGACAATTTGTTTGACATACTTACTTACCTTGGGCTTGGTAAGGGTACTTATACCTACCAAGATGGTTTCTATCTCTTTTTAACCTTCCTATAAGGTGTTTATCTTCTTTTGTTTTGAAGGGTTGGCTACTACCTTACCCTTCCCTTTAAGGTTTTGCAATTCCATGGAAAATTCCATTACCACCTCATCATCAAAACCGCGGAGTCTTTCAAATAACATTATGCATTGACAATTTTAAAATAGGGTGACAACATTAGGGTGTTGGTAAATTCTACTAGGGTCAGTGGGCTCTCTCCTATTGAAACTTCTTCTCATTTTTGTCTTCACAAAGTTCCCTCACATAGGTTTTAGAAATCAATTTCAAACCACACCTAGAGGTTTCCTTCTTATAACTCCAAAAAATATTGCTCAAACTAAATATATTTTCCTATGGTTATAAAAATTTAGAGAAAAGATGGTATGATTGTACTACTACAGGAAACGTGATTTCCTATTGTATCACCCTTGTGGGTTATTTGAATGGGTATAATTTCAAAGTATCAGCATAGTATTGAAGTTACACTTCCATCAAACCAAGCATCAAATATGAAAGAGAAAAATGGCAAGCCTCCTTTCCTTCCACTCACAATTTGACACAAAAATAGAAAACTTTATATACATACTATGTGCCTAGTTATGTCCACAATAGGTTATGAAAACTAGGTAATTTCTTGAGCAAAGGATTTGGTAATAAATTGAAGAGTTAATTTGGGGCTCCAACATTTTTAACACACATAGGTAACTTGGTGAGAGAAATATAGCAATGTTTTTGTGATCCTGTAGCAAACCCCTGTAGACCTATAGCTCCTTTTACCAACATGTAGCAGCCTATGTTAGCTCCTATAACATCTTATGGTTTTCCATGCAATTTTCAATGGGGGAGATCATTGTTTCTTTGATTTCACAATCATGGTAATCATAGAGTATAATGTAATGATGAGGTGCTAGGGATGGGACTCAATGCGTAGCACTTAACTATCTCATCTACCACTCCACTTCCAATGTGATCCTTATTTATACTCCCACTTTGACTGTTACATCATTAATAAGACAAAAGCCACATTTTTGAATGTGTGTGGGAGAATAACCCATTTGTATTATTTTCCCCTAACATGTGAGAAGAGATATTTCAGAAAAGTGGGTGTCAATTTCTAGTTAGAATTCATTTTCTACTCATTTAGATTTTAGTGGCTAGTCTATTTGAACCCCATTTTGCACAAAAGGCAATTTTCACTATGCTTCAAATGAATTTCGAGAGAGAGTTTAGGGGTTCCATACCTCATGTTTACCTTTTCGATGTTAGGTGTTGATGTATGCCATTGTTACAGGTGTTTTTCAAGTGTTGGTTGTAGTGTACACATCATCCTATAATAGTATACAAGGGATCTTGTAGATGATAAGAACCTCTTCATCTGGAGATGTGCAATTTGTTGGAGAATACAATCCCCTCAAAAGGATCCTTATGTGCTAATGAAGGTGGGTCTATAGGGTCTCTACAACTTTCTATAGGATTATGTAGTTTCATGTAGCAAGCATAGAGGACCTTCATTAGTGAAAAAAATCACTTCAATTGGTGTATGTGAGATGATAATTTATAAGGATGGGGGAAATGTGGGTGGAGAAGGTTTTGTTGAAAATTGTAACTAGGGTCAGTCTTCACAATGACCTAATTGTAATCATGGCATTGTATAATACTTATGAAGAAAGAAAAAGAAATTATATTTAACTTTTGGAGTATGGGTTTCATACTCAAGTTTGAGTCAAAAGCATGTTCTTCGTGCTTTTAGGTTTTCTAGGTCTCTTTAGGTCTATCTAAGATAAATAATAATATTGGCCATGTGTAATAGTCCCATTTGGAATCATCGTAATAAAGAAAATATTTATTCTATCAAGAAAAAACCATTTATAAGCCCAAGAAAGGATATATATAGGAGAGGAAATCAATTCATTTGGTCACTCACTAAAGCATAAGTTTGATCTGCAATAGAGGAGGTGAAGAAGAGTAACAGGGAGGACAAAAAAGAGGATCATAAGTTGAAGATTGAAGTATATCTTATCTCGTCTCAATATTAGGGTTTGTGAAGCTGCCAGTTGTAGGAGGCCGAAGTTGCAGGGCCAAAGTTCTATGAAGCATTTGCAAGGGCTGAAGTTGCGGTAGCGAAGTTGTAGTATTGATGTTCCAGAAGTTGCTTTGAAGGAGATATTTCTAGGGGTTGATTTGGGGCTTGGAGGGTTTGCTGGATTTGGTCTTTGGGTCATGGAAGTCTCTTTCTAAGAATATTTTATAATAAGAGAAGCATATATTTCTAGGTTTCCCCCTTGGAGTGTTTTTTCCCTACCTTGGAGCCTATATCTTGTGTACTTTGTCTCATTGCAATCTTAATTATTTTTGGTAATTGGTTGATGAAAAAAACTAAAGAAGTATATAAAGGCCAACTAATATCACAAGTAATTATCAAGATAAGGAAAATCATTTATAATATACAAGTCTCTAGATTTTCCAACATGGTATCAAAGTTAAGGTGCAAGAAGGAGACTGAAGATCGTATTCTAGTTTGAACTATGACAAGGGTTATGGAGAAGAGTTTCAAGTATCCTGAAAATATCACTACATCCATCAAGAATTACATATTGAAGATCATCACCAATTTAACAAAGAAAGTAGTATAAGGAAGTTGTTTCTCCACTTTATCAGACACCTTCAAGGATGAGAATGTACAGGTTATTGATAGTGGTGCCTCCAAACATATGATGATAGAATGTAATCAAATTAAGGCCTTGTCAAAAGGAAACTAATTTCACTAACTCAAACTTGGACACAACAATATCTATCTAGTGAATCGAATTGTATCTAATTCATTAGAGCTCAAGTATGGTGGAAGCATTCACCTCAACAATATTTTATACGTTCTAGGTTTGAATAAAAAATTACTTTATATTTCTTGTCTAAAGGATAAGGGTGATAGAATGACAGAGAATACACATCCAAAGAACTAATAAATTTATGAAAGGAAGAAGGGGTTACGAGGGAGCTCATTGCTCCTTATAATCCTAAATAGAATGGTGTGGCACAAAGGAAGAACATAACTATTGAGGAATGTCAGGGCTATGCTGCATGATCAAGATCTCCCTCAATTCCTATGTGGAGAGGCACGTATGACAATTTTTTACTTGCAGAACTGAAGTCCTAATAGTATTCTCAATAACATGACTCTAGAAGAAGAATTTACATGAAAGAAGCCAAGTGTTGATCATCTTTGAATATTTAGGTGTCTATGTATATTCATATACCCAAGGAAAAAATAATAAATTCAGATCCTACCAGTCTAAAGGGCATATTTGTTGGGTACAGTGCTTCAACTAAATCATACAATATCTATATTAAGGAGGATCATTGAATTGAGATAAGAAGGGATGTCATCTTTGATGAAAGAATATCTTACAAGAAATCAAAGGATGTTCTGGTTGACTTTGATGAAGAAGAGCTACCTATCCTTGAGGATTTCTCGAGGAACAATGATGGTCAAGGTTGTATATCTAATCAAGAAGATGTTGAAGGTCCAAGTGATCCTATATAACAAGTGATTTTTCTAGAAAATTGTAAGAGACTTACATGGTTGAGGACTACTCTACAAGAAGAAGAAGGACATATGAATCTAGGACTGTCAGGGAAAGTAAAATACCAAAGAGGTATTTTGGATATGTTACATATATGACAATTTTTTTGAAGAAAAACCTTCCTCCTATGAAGATACATCCAAACATCAAGAGTGGAGGAATGCAATGAAAGAAGTATACCAATCCATTATGAAAAATGATGTATGGGAAATTGTCCCTAGGCCAAGTGACAAATCAATAGTCACTTCAAAATGGATTTGCAAGATAAAGCACATTGCAGATGGGAGAATTGATAAATATAAAGCAAGGATTGTAGCAAGAGAAGGGATTGATTACAAGGAAACCTTTGCTCCCATATCTAGGTATAAAGTAATAAGAACACTTCTTTTGTTGGTTTCTACTATGGGAGGGAACATCCATCAATTGGATGTCAAGGAAACCTTCCTAAATGGGACTATTGATGAGGAGGTTTATATTGAGAAGCCTTAAGGATTTGAAACAAATGAGAGGGATACTCATGTTTGTAGGTTGAAGAAAGCCCTATATGGCTTGAAGCAAGCACCTAGAGATTGGTATCTAAGAATGGATGCATGCCTATTAAGACTTAGTTTTATCGATGGTTATGTAGACCCTAACCTATACATCAAGGTGGTCCAAGACAAACCAAACATCATACTCTTGTATGTGGATGATCTACTAGTTATAGGTGTCGAGTTCAATATGAATGATTTTGGGATCATGAATTACTACTTGGGACTAGAAGTATGGAAGAAGCCATGTGAGATATATCTTGGTCAAGGTAAATATGTGATCAAGGTACTTCAAAAGTTTGTCATGATGGATAAAAAGCCTATGATGACTCTTATGATAACCAATCTAAAGAGTTTGAGGAGTTCGAAATCTAATCTAGTATATCCTATTTGCTACACACAGTTGATTGGGTCCTTGATGTATCTGGTAAATAAGAGACTGGACATTTTTTTGTAGTAAATGTCCTTATTCAGTTTCATATGGAGCCAAAAATTGATCATTGGATTGCATCCAAGCATATCCTAAGGTATTTGTGTGGAACCAAACATCACTACCTATGGTATACTGGTAATGAAATCCAACTCATGGGATATACAAATTATGATTGGGGTGGCATTGAGACAAACAGAAGAAGCACAATAAGTGGGTGCTTTAGCCTAGGGTCTTCCATGGACCATGAACATAAAGCAGGATACGATTGCTTTGAGTAGTGTTGAAGTTGAATATGTTGTTACAAGTGAAGTCTTTCGGGATGTAGTTTAGCTTAAAAAGTTATTATCAAGCTTGTTTGAAGGACTAATTATCCCTAGATGGATACATTGTGATAATGAAAGCTGCATAAGATTGATAGAAGAGTCGATGTTTCATGCTAGAACGAAGCATATAAACAAGTACCGCTACATCAAAATCTTGGTATGATATGGGGTCATGGAGCTGCACTATCTACCTACAAATGAATGGGTAGCAAATATTTTGACTAAAACATTACCAAACAAGAAGCTTGAGTACCTAAGGGGTAAGCTTTGTTTGGTGTATATATCTTCCCTAATTGAGAGGGACTGATATTGGATAGTTCTTGTCTTTATGGGTCAGGAACTAGATTAATACTAATAGTCGTAAGTCTCAGTGAGGCCATAAAGGAAAAATGGAGTCTAGAGGATTGGATGGGAATTTGAAGAATGAAACTTCTTATGGATTAAAGAATCTGGGAAAAATAATTTTTGGATGGATACTCCTTGAGGATGAGGTAGGGAATCCAAGATAAGAGTAGTCGAAGATAACTGATATTATTTGAGGATCAAAGATTGGAAGTCCAAGATAAGAATAGTCCTAAAAGGACATACCTTGTGGACATCTGGATGGGGTATGTGCCCTAAGAGGTAGTGTGGTTGCTCATGTAAATCCTACCAACATAATGTTCATAAATTGTTGTCGCTGCAACAAACACACTCCGAAATTTTTACTACACTGAAATTTTGGAGCCTACTGCAATAGGTCGTTTTGTAGTCACTTCTTGGTTAGTTTATGATTTTGGGCTCCTTCTTGGATTGGAAGTGTCGAGGGTACTTTCTCACACATGCTCAGTCTACAAAAAGTTCATGAGTGCATTATTTTACACAACCATGAACAAGCATAGCATAGTCCATCAGTATTGTGCCTGTGTAATTTCTAATCCATGATGACAATTAGTGTGCACTAACATTAGAAGCATATCACTTCTAACTGTATTTTTACTTCTATTTCAGTGAGTTTTGTAAACTATCGCTTTCACGCACCTTTGTTTTCACAAGTGTCATTTTCATGTTTTTGGTTGTTGGTTTTTCTTTCTTTCACTCTAATTAGTGTCTTTTTCATGTTATCTTCTCTTTGGCATGTGTTTCTTTCACTGTCATTTGCATATCACAAGTGTCATTCGCACTTTAGCACTTGTCGTCTTCTGGCATGTTAAGTGTCACAAAATGTACATAAGCTTGTTTTGGTGGTTTCAAGAGGTTATCCTTGTGTAAATGAGTCGATATTACCATGTAAACCTCCATCACACTCATTTCCAAATTTTTAAGCATTGTCGCACAAGTGTCATCACAGTCATCGCAAAGTTTATCTTTAGTGTCACACTTGTCATAAATTATCGTAAAGGTTGTCGCACTGAGGGAAGTATATTGTTAATGTGTTATGGATGATCTTTTTTGTGTCATCAAGAACACTAAGTGTGTGATCACAGTCAAGTCCTATCACTATTCACATAAGTTTCACTGATCCCACACTTGGCCAAATTTAGGAAAATTCCCAGCAACTTAGCCTCATATAGACTTCCTAAAATGCACATTGTGGAGTCCCAACATCAACTTGAAATATTTCCTCTTAACTCTGCATAATGCATAGTTATTTCCTTCTAGGATTGTGCATTGCACATTTTCAGTGCTCAAGCCGAAGCCTTGGACTCCAAAATTGTGCAATTCAGAGCTTTAGCCTGGCCCAATTACACACTGCACAGTCTCTGAGCTCAATCCCAAACCCTAAGCTATTTAACTATGCAACTACACAATCACGAGGTCTACTCTACCTCCCAGAACTGTGTAGTTGACAGAAACAGTGCAAACACTACAACCTAACTCACTGAGCCTCAAAACTACATAATCTTCCTGCACAGTCCAGCCTAAATTGCACATTGCATAGTCTCAAGGCTCAAGCTCTAGCCTTGAGATCTTGAAATGTGTAATTGCAAAATCACCTAAGCTCCTCTATATTCTAGAACTGTGTAATGGACAAACTAAATGTTCAAGCCCTCAACCTAGCTCCCCGAGCTCCACAAATGTGCAATTGTTTTGCTCAATCCAAGCCCGAACTGCACATTGTGTAGTATCAAGGCTCAATCCTGACCCTTTACTACATAAGCTATGTAATTGCACAATCACTGAGCTTCTCCCTTAACTTGCCACTAGGTTCTAGATTAGTTAGTGATTCATCATGCAACATCTTAGACTAGGGGTTTATCATACTAATGTCATATTGCCATGAGTGGATTACATATGCAGGAAATATATCATGCTATGGCAAGATGATGAAGAAGGATATGGAGAAGGAGGACTTGTTAAAAGACACATATGGAGCTGAAGAGATAAGATGATCATCAGGAGAGAAGATGAAGGAACACTAGATTATAATAGAAGATCAAAGATCAGGACCGCATGAAGACTCCATCTGATTCACAACCCTTTAGAGGGTGGATATGAAGAAAAATCATATCTCTCATGAAGATGAAGCATTGAACATCTCTTGGTAAATAAAAAGGAGAAACAAGAATGACTTGACATTTACATGTCATCAAGAAGTCCTTGTCACCAGTGTCATGTGATGTCATGTCATGATTCGTCATATGCCACATCATTCTTGTGGATTATGTAATTTCTTATTCAAAAATTTATTGTAAATTGGAATTCCAAAGGACATGTACAAAAGATGAAGATTGATGTAAATTTGAAAATTCATAGGAAGTCAAACAGTCATGAGGGTAGTCAAAGAATCGCAAGGTAGGTGAAGCATCACCCCATTGGTTATGTATACACCCTCATTGTATGAGCAAAGGAATTTTCATATTGTCTTTTCCATAAGGCATCAGAGAGACAAAGTTAGTACTTTTGGGGAGAGACATGGCTCTAATTCTCCACTATTGGAGTTAGTGATGCTCGTTGTATTTTTCTATCTGGGGACTTTTACTTAATACTTGAAGCATGATGGTCAGCATGTTTTCAAGCATGGATTGTGGATATTGTAAAATTGTTCTGTGAATGTTCATTATTCATTTTTTCTTTCACCTGTATCAAAGTAGTTGAACTATTTCTGTTATTTTAGTGCTTATCTTGTTGAAGATGTGTTGTAATGGTTATAATAATCGTCACATGTATGTGGACTATTCTGCTTGATGTTAGGCAATTCTATTTTTCTTATGTGCGCTTCTACTAGTGTGAAACTATTACCTCTCTATTAGAGGCTTACCTTTCCTTCCCTTGTAGTAGAAGAACCCTTATACACTTGCAACCGAACATTCATGAGGAACACTTGCTTTCTGCCAAGGCACATACACACTTCTCTTTCTCTTACTGAGAACTAAAGCCAAGGTAAATCTATAGGAATATATGGCAACCGTGTTGATATTCTAGATGGGGCTCCTATTCCAAATGGTGTGAGGTCTAATTGGGACTTCACATCAGGGAGACCCATTAGCTGACATATTTCCAGCACCGTCAACAAAATAGCACTAGAATGAGGGAAATTTGATAGGTTGTGCCCATTGAGTCTGCTTTAAATCTCTTATTCAAAATGGCTCTTCCCCAAATCATAATCCTGGGATGTTTTTCTAAAGATCTTAACCTTACCATCCCTGTGGAAGTTATTCATAACCTGTCCCAATTTTATTTTGATGGTGAGGATGAATTAACTCTCCGTGAACATCTATTTCAAGTTATATGTTTTTGTCTTTTTAACGGGATACGTTGTAAAGATGTCATGGTAAGATTACTCAACCTCACATTTGAAGATCGCATTAATCAATGGTGTCATACATTACCCATTGCTTTTGTCCACTCATTCAAACACATATTTCATTAAACTTGGAATTTTTTTATTACAAGGACCTATTACAAACACATTTCATTAAATTTGGAATTATTTAGTGGATCTAGAATTTAGAACTTTAGCTAGGTTACATTTGAAAATCAGTTAGTTCATTACCTTGAATGTATTTATTCACCATTTTTTGCAACAGAATTATCATGATAAACTATTTAAAACAAATTTATATAAATATGCAAAAGAAAATATTTGGTGTTTTAATCTTGGACTCCTTACAATATTCCTTCTAATATTAGTTTTGGTTACTTTTAAAAAGTTGATTAATATTAGTTGGTGGAAATAATAATTTGTATAATAGTATTATTAACCAATTTAATTATAATTAAATATAGTAAATATGGCACTGGTTGTAGAAGTTCTGCAAATTCTCTCTACAAATCTCGCTCCTCTGGGACCATAGAGAAAATCTGACTGTAGATTAACCCGATAATGCAATATAACCAAAGAAAAATACTATAATCTACTTCTACTATCAAGCAATTTGCGGAAGCTTAAAGATTGAGAAAGACCGAGCTGAACACATATAACCAGAAGAAGAAGAATAAATGCACATGAAACACAGAAAAAACTTAGGGGAAAGCCTCAGCTAAAAACCCCACTATCTGTATTATCATATAAGATGGAAATATCTCAGAATTACACAAAGCTTTAGCTCTCACAACTAGCCAGCTCTTAGTACAATCTTCCTAGATGCTCACAGACAAACAAGGCTTCTCACAAACCTTCTCCTTTTCCCTCCAAGCCTCCTATTTCCTTGCGCAGTTTCTCTGGGTGATCCTCCTATTACCAAGTGGAAGACTGATCACTCACACTAATCCTACACCCTGTCAAAACTGTGCAATCCTCAAGGAACCTTACCTTGACTGCATGGATGAGTTTGCGTTATAGGAAGACTCATGCAACTGATAGTACAATGTCCATGTCTTTAATCCCAACTGGGTCTTTCTCAGAATAGACATGCATGAGTTAATGATGAGAGAATCTTTAGTTATCTGTAGTACACTAGTTGGATGCATGCATGCATTAATTGACTGAACTCACAATTAGTTCCTCAAACAATTTGGAACTAATTTAACTAGACTTAACTCAATAAACTGAGCTAACTAATTACAACTCAAATATAAATCAATCTTATCTCCTTAATTAAGGGATAATCTCCTCAATTTAAGGGATAAGTGTTGCATGACTTCAGAAATACTTCTAACTTGAATTTCTGCAACTAATTAACTCAAGATGAATTAATTAATTATTTTTCAAGCGGCTGGTGAGACTGAATTCGAATTTTAATTCATAATTTTAATTCAAGAACAAATTAAAATTGGAATATTTTGGATTCTATTTTTATCATTTCTTGTTGCTATTTTCAACACTCCCTCTCAACAAGAAAGGAATTCAACTCGATCCTGACCCTGAACCTTTGGAATGTTCTGCATGCAATGCTTCTCTCTAGTGTTGTTGCTCCAGCAACTCTAGAAACAAAAAAACATCCAACCTGAATCACTATGATGCCTCTGTCATCAAATTCTCTGACTACTATTGCCTCTGTCGACTAAAAACTCTGTGCTTCTACTGACTTGGCCTTTCTGCACTGTTTTCAATCCTTCTTTGCGCTCTTTAGTATCTGACTACTCTAGCTTCTGTCACTTTGATCTCTGACTACATCAATCCCACTGATTCCTCCCACTACTATGTACTTTGGGCTCCTGTAGCAAGGTATGATTCATGAGATAAAACCTCTCTATGGACCCTGCCCAATTTCAACCTTCTTAGGACTATCACTTCACATTGCCCCACCTCACACCTGGAGGTATGCTTGAATGTGATCCCTCTGCTAACTTGGCTCGAAATTTCCCCCTAATGGAGGTCTCTGCATGAGTGTATGCCTCCACTCTGTCTCCTCTCAGAATCTCCAATTGTGTCTCCTCCACAATTGTCTGAGACTTCTTCTGGGACTGCATGTTGAGAGGTAATTTACTCTCCCTCTCAACCACCAAGTCTCTAACTTTTTCCCTGCTCCTCAAGGCTTTTCATGCATCTTTAACCTCAAGAGCATATAGATTCTTAACTCATGAACTGATTTGTTTGACCTGTCCAATGGTGATGTGTCTAAGGAAAACCTCTCCCTTACTAAAAACAACATCATAGCCTTTGTCGTCCAACATCACCATCGATACCAAATTCTTCTTTAGTCTAGGCACATACTTCACATCTACCAAGGTGATAGGAGCTCCATGCTCCCTCTGAAAAGCAATTGTGCCCACTCCTGAAACACTATACCTTTTGTCGTCACCCATCTCTATGTGCATCTTGAGGTCTTTCTCCTCCAAGGTACTGAATAAACTTTTATCACTGGTCATGTGGAATGAGGCTCCACTATCAAGATACCAGACACAACCCATCATCGATGACACCATGCATGCAATGAGGGTAAATTCCATTTCGAACTGAGTGGCTAATGCCTCACTTTCCAATCCATCCAAGGATCCCTTCTTGGACTTCTTCGATGGGAAATTAGTCGCATAATGTCCCATATCGTGACAATTAAAGCATCTCACTTTAGACTTGTAACCATTCTTCCCTCCATGAGAAGAATTCGATTTGGAATGGGATGCCTTCCACTTCCCTTTCCTTGCCTCACTTTCTAAGGCCATATTTTCTTCATCATCATCCTTGGATGAAGAACCATCTGGTGTGCTCCTCCTTATTTCCTCCTGCATAAGATCTGATCATAGTCGTTCCCAATCCAGCAGTTTCTCTCTTCCATTCACAAAGTCCTGGTTGCTATTCCAGCTCTTTGGAAGGCCAAGGAGAGCGAGGCTCACCATATCATCATCGGTAGTAGTTATTCCCACACTACCAAGCTCATCTTTGCAGGTGGTGAGCTTGTTCAGATATGTGGAAATAGTATCGTCGTTCTCCATATTGATCCTTCGAAGCTTATCCTTGAGCACCAATTTCCTCTAGTCGCTACTATTCTGGTAGAGGTCCTTCAATGTCTTCCACAATGAATATGGATTATCCTTCCCATGGAGACTTGAGACAATATGGTCTCGAACTCCCTCAAGGATGATCTGTCTTATCTTTGCCACACACTTCTTCCACTCAGCCAACTCTTGTGCATTAGTTGAAGCTGGCTTTTAGATTTCTTGATCAATGAAATCCTTCAAGCCGTTATCTTCTAATAAAGCCTCCACGCGATCTTTCCATGCTATGTGATT
Organism: Pinus tabuliformis; assembly: GCA_031772625.1. Classification (NCBI taxonomy): domain Eukaryota; kingdom Viridiplantae; phylum Streptophyta; class Pinopsida; order Pinales; family Pinaceae; genus Pinus; species Pinus tabuliformis. The sequence continues at coordinate 918,855,744 of CM062816.1, forward strand.
CAAGCTTCCTTCCAAGGCATACTCGAGTCTCAAGCCATAGAACACCATTGGCCAACCTTGAAGTATGACAAGAATTCGATTTGCACCTGCAACCCCGAACTTCAAACTTCGAATTCTCTTCTCCGTATACTGTTCACAGCTCCGATAAACCTGGCTCTGATACCATGTAGAAGTTCTACAAATTCTCTCTACAAATCTCGCTCCTCTGAGACCATAGAGAAAATTTGACTGTATATTAACCCGATAATGCAATATAACCAAAGCAAAATACTATAATCTACTTCTACTATCAAGCAATTTGCGGAAGCTTAAAGATTTAGCAAGATCGAGTTGAACATATATAACCAGAACAAGAAGAATCAATGCATATGAAACATGGAAAATACTTAGAGGAAAGCCTCAGCTAAAAACCCCACCATCTGTATTATCATACAAGGTGGAAATATCTCAGCATTATACAAAGCTTTAGCTCTCATAGCTAGCCAGCTCTTAGTACAATCCTCCTGGATGCTCGCAGGCAACAAAGGCTTCTCACAAACCTTCTCCTCTGCCCTCCAAGCCTCCTATTTCCTTACGCAATTTATCTGGGTGATCCTCCTGTTACCAAGTGGAAGACTAATCCTACACCCTGTCAGAACTGCACAATCCTCAAGGAACCTTACCTTGACTGCATGGATGAGTTTCCTTTATAGGAAAATTCGTTCAACTGATAGTACATTGTCCCTGTCTTTAATCTCAACTGAGTCTTTCTCAGAATAGACATGCATGATTTAATGATGAGAGAATATTTAGTTATCTAGAGTACACTAGTTGGATGCATGCATGCATTAACTAAATGAATTCACAATTAGTTCCTCAAATAGTTTGGAACTAATTTAACTGGACTTAACTCAGTAAACTGAGCTAACTAATTACAACTCAAATATAACTCAATCTTATCTCCTTAATTAAGGAATAATCTCCTTAATTTAAGGGATAACTGTTGCATGACTTCAGAAAGACTTCTAACTTGAATTTCTCCAACTAATTAACTCAAGATGAATTAATTAATTATTTTTCAAGCAACTGGTGAGACTAAATTCGAATTTTAATTCAAGGAAAAATTAAAATTGGAATATTCAGGATTCTATTTTTATCATTTCTTGTTGTTATTTTCAACACTGGTTGTATTGAGTTAACATTTTAGTAAAAGGTTGGCACAATTTTAAAGTCTCCGTAAAATTTATTTAATGATAGAATTACACGAGTCTGTATGTTGCCATAACAATTTTAATTTCAAATATTATCAACATTTCTTTTATTGAGTATCGTATTTATTATATAATTTAGGATGTTGATAACATTTATAATCGATAAGAGAAAATAATACATACGACTCATTATGTTTAAATTTATTCTTTTAACAATCAAATCCAAGCACCAACATGGATCCATTTCAGAGTTAAGATGGATCTAAGCTAAGTACTCTTATATTCCATAGTGGATTTCTTGAAGCCTTTAAGTAGGCTTCATCATAACAAATACCATGAAAAAATACCATGGGATATGCAATACCATGTGCTTGTAAAGCACCATTGATAAACCCATCAAATGACTAACTTGAACTTTCGTTAACTAGTCTATAACCAAAACATTTAACATGGACCTCCCCATATCCTAGTAAAAAATGACATTTATAGTTGTAATTTTTTATGCAGGGTCTTGCCACACTAGGTTCTATAGCACCTCTCAACATAATCACAATATTAACTTAATATAAGATAAGATAAATATTTTTAGTAATGTCAAACCAATTAGTGACCATGAATAGGTCAAACATGGGATTGCTAGGCACAACAATATCAATACATAGTAGGGGTGTGAAAGTAGCTCTTAGTAGGAATCAATTAAATCATATTAGTATGTCTAACATCAAAGCAAGATATTATAGTTATGGATAAAAGACTTGATTCCTTGATGTCTAAATTTTTGTGCTTAACAACTCTCACCCCCAGGTTTCCCACAATCTAGAGGGATTTATTGATCAAAATATGATGGTGTTCTAAGGATCTCAGCGTAAGACTTGGTAGGGAGCGCCTCCCCGGCAAACTTTGCATTCAAACTAGTATACTATAAAATCACCAAGTAAAATATGTTTTTATGCTAAGTTTTCTAGGTCCCCTTAATGCCTTTAGAAAGCATCAAGAGGAGGTTCAGATCACTTAGAACACTTAGAAATAATTATCAAATAATTATAATTTGTTTAAATACCATTCAGGATTCATTATCAATTACTTGTAATTTGTAAAAAAAATTCCATAATAATGGTGCAAAAGGTCTAAAGACATCCATTTGTGACCCTTCTCTTGAATGAGCCTTGAAAGTAGACTTAAAAATTATTATCACTTAAGTTTATTAGAAAAAAAATTGTTTTACATGGAGTTTTATTTCAAAAATAGCAATGTCACCTTTATATACTCATATTAAACCACATAATAAGAAAATATACGTTAATAGATGACTTATGACTTATTGACTTATATGACATGATTACAAATACAAGTTACTGATTTAAGAATATATAGTTAGAAAAAAGTATGGATTAAAAATCAAAGTAAACCATTTAAAATGCATTATCAATTAAATTATAAATTATTTATTTTATAAAATTTGTATCTTTACTTACATTAAGAGTTTTGTTTGAATAACCCATTACATTTATAAACATGTATTATGGAAGCATAAGATAAATAATATTCAGTAAATATCTTCATGTATTGTTAGTTTCTATGAGATTATATAACTACAAATAGTTTATTTAAAAGTTGAAATTTACATAATGTTATTATGGATGGGAAAATCAAATTTCATATTATGGTACAAAAATTTTAAAGACGTAAATTATGCCTCATCTCTTGAATGAGCTTGAATAGTCCACTTAACACTCATTATCAATTAATTATTCCACGTTTTATCAGGGAAATCATTTTCTTTTGTTAGAAAATCATAAAGGCAGTAAATATTTTCTTGTTCTTAATAATTACTTGTGATGTTTCTTATTATTACGTTTCTTTATATCTTGTTTCTTTAGTTCATCAAGCAATTACCAAAAGCAACAGTACATAAAACAATAGACACCAAATGTAGGCACATTCTAGGGAAAACCCCCCTCGAGGGGAAAACCTAGTAAAGATAATTCTTCCTTTAAATAGTATTCTTTGAGATTCTTCACCCTAGACCAAGACCAGACCTTCTCTCCACACCAAGTCAGCCTCTTAGAATTTTGACCTATTTCCAACAACTTAGACTATGCAGCAACTTATGGCAACTAGCAGCTTCCAACAACAGTGAAATTTGGAAGATTTCGATCTCCCAATCTAGGACATGAAACATAGAGAGAGAGACACCGAAATTTATATTTTCTTTGTCTCCTTATACTTCCCCAAACTCTCATTCACTTCGGCTTCTCGACAACAGACTTCGCACCTTTTCCCAGCTACAAGAGAACTTCGCACTTCTGCCCAACAGCAAGAGATTTTCGCACTTCTTCCTAGCTACAAGAGAATTCAAACTTGTGTATGAGAATGATGCTCCAAATGAATTTGATGAGCTTCCTTTTATAGGCTTATTATGGGGTCGAATAGGGTCCTTAAGCCGACTTGACCTTCTTCTAGGACAACATGGTGTGGAGGTTACATAATTCATATTTGACTCAATACTTAACCTTTTTGCATGATTCAAAAGCCCAAGAAGGGTCTCCTTAAATGTACAATGGCTCTATATACTCAGAATAAATCCTAGAAGTCATCAATGGGTACTTTGACCTAAAACATGTTGACCCAAGCATGAAACCATGCTTTAATAGGTCACAATAATAATAATAATAATAATAATAAAATTTATTCTTTTGACAAGTACATTACATGATGGATCATGTACATAATTGAAGACCGAACTTAGTTACATTTTCCAACACTCCCTCTTAACTAGGGAGGTATTCATAATGCACAAATACAATGGAATATCTCAAACTATATGAACCATGAAGAACTTTAGACACCGCAATGCCATGGTCTAGATTCCTGACCAGGGAAATCTATTCAAACAGTCACTCAACCGTTTTTGCACCGCAATGCCATGGACTAGATTCCTAACCAAGGAAATCTAAATAGGTGGGACTAAGATGGACTCAAGATTTCATCCCCTTTAGGTACCCTCAGGCTTACTTTCTAAACATCAACCCAAAAAAAAAATCCAGGTGTGTATCCAAAATAGAGATAAATAACCAACACCATATTTCCAAATTTGGGACTCAGACATCAACACAAAGTGTCATCCAGATGTCTTCCCAGGAAATGCTTCACTCGAAAAGCCTTAATATATCTCTTGATCCACTAGATCAAGAATGACCAATATCTCCTAATAAACCTCATTGGTTACCAACATGTTATCAAAGCCTTCAACAGATTCACCTATACAAACATAGCCCCAATCAATGATATACTTTCACATGTACATAATCAAATACAAACCTCTGGGGTCTTTCAGACAACTTGATGTTGCTTCTCAACTTTCCATAGTAGGACTATCAACTAAATATTTGATAGAAGATTACTCAATTATATCCTTTCCTTTCCCACTTCTCATCCAACAACATATCCTCTAAAATACATTCTTTTAATCAAAACCAATCTATTCCCTCCCTCTCAACCAAGAAGCACCTCTCATCCAGACTCCCTCTTAATCTAAGGGAGATCTCACCTATGTAGGCTTCCTCTAGGAGATCAACTTATTCCTTTTTACATTGGAGAATCTTTCGCAACTTCCAACCATTTCATCACAGTTATTATCGTCCTCATCATGCTTGTCACAACGAGCATCTTCACCAGGTTGAAGATTGTGTACCTGCACATCATAGATAGCAAGTAGACCAAATCTATAGAAGCATGAATTTAGCATTATCAGAATCATGAAATCATTTCGTCATTATACATATCAAATACCCAAACTTAATTTCATACAAGAGACATATACTCTTCATCATCTTGCTCTGGAATTAGTCACAAACTCTAGACTTCTTCATAACAACTTTCACTCCATCTAGGGTTTCAATGTTACTTTCAAAGGTATGACATACCTTACTACAACATATAACAAACCATAGAAATAATTCAGACAAATATAAAGCATCCAACAACCTTTCAAAATTCATATGTTAGACTTCTCACTAGGGATTCATACTAATCCTAGATTTCATACAAAAGAACCAATCAAAGTCAATCACAACTTAGTCATTAACCTGACCAGCGTCCACTAGGGTTAGTGTCAAACCCTAGATTTTCAATCAACCATCAAAAAGTCACTAACATGACCAACTACCACTAGGGTTAACTGCAAACCCTATATTTCCAATGAATAATCAATCTCAACCAAAAATTCACATTTCAACAATCTATCACAAATCTCAAATTATCATATAGTCATCATATATCAGAGATTTCTACTTCGACTAAGGTTTAACTCCAAAACCCTAGAATTCTAATTTCACAATCTCAACAATATTACACAAATATCAAATCATCATAATTAAGAGATTTACTTTGACTAAGGTTCAACTCCAAAACCCTATAATTCTATCTTCACAATCTCAACAATCATTAAATACATAGATCTCATATTGTTATATTACACACATTAGAAATGTCACTACTAGGATTTAACTGCAAAAACGACAGAATTTTCATTTTCAACAATCATTTAATAGATTTTAGATTGCTATATCACACATTCTAGATAACTTCACTTCACCAGGGTTTAGCTACAAAACCCTAGATTTCCAAATGTCAACATCCTAGAATCCCACACAAGGATTTCCATTAAAACTTATGACCATCAATGACTAGGTCAACACACATATCTAGGAATTCATAATCAAACATAAGCATATCATATGTCCAATAACATTAATACATATGACCTAGACCAAGTTAGGGATTCAACCAAGAGGACACATCTACACACCTAGATTTCATCATCATGCAAATATATTTCATATCATGTGTTAGTCAAACCAAACTTCACAATGATCCATAAGAGTTAGACACAACCATCTTGATTACACTAGGGTTTGATAAGACAAACACACCCATACCAGGGAAACATTTTCTAAGACAATATATAGGTCTTTCTCACGCATTCCACCAAACCCTAATGAGCTTGTGTTCCTATGTAGAAACATAACAAACCCAACATTACCAAAACTTCAAAATTTTAGGACTTTTAGACCTTATCATTCAATCCTATCAAGTTATATTTTCTTGATCATACCAAAGTCCTAAATAGGACATCATTAATAAGGACTTCAAATAGTATTTCACAATCACCCTAACTAGTTTAGGGTTTTCAGACATTCACATTAACATAGCCTTTGGTTAGAGTTTTCTAGAACCTGACTAGGGTTCTACACAATCAGTTAAGAATATGAGAGGGTGGGTAGATTTATCAAGTGATTAATCACCCAAATCAAGAATCACTAAGATTCAGTACAGTTAGTCCTAATAAAGTTAGTATCAGATTATCAAATGAATAATCCTTTCAATCACTATATTTAAAGCATACCTTTTTTCCTTGACCAAAATTGTCTTGAGAGATCCTTCTTCTTGCAGATATTTTTCCTAATCAAGACAATAGAGGAAGAAAGGTAATTAGTATTTAATATAATCAAAACTAAATGAATACATGAACACAAAAATTGAAAATACATGAGATACTTATCTTTGGGATTTGTTGGGGGCTCCTTCCAAAGCTTGAGGGAAACCTACAAACTTATAAAAACAATACAAATTTTTATTTTCCAAAATATATTAAAAACTATAAATTATAAAACATATAAATATATATAAATATAAATATATATATATAGATATCTCTCTCTCTCTCTCTCTCTCTCTCTCTCTCTCTCTCTATATATATATATATATATATATATATATATATATATATATATATATATATATATATATATATATATATATATATATATATATATATATATATATATATAAAGCTATAAGAAAAGGACTTAATAGTGTAAGTCCCTAATTTCAAGTTCTTTGAGCTTGAATTTATTTGAGTCTCCTTCTACAACAAGGTTGTCTTGATCTCTTCCTCTCTTCTTATTCTATGGATTGTCAGGACAATCACTTTTGAAGTGACCTTCCTTATGACATTGATAGCACTCTATCTTGGAAATGTCAAATTTCTTCCTCAGCCCTTTCTATCTCTTTCCTTTATGATGAGCAACATAAGCATTTGATACTCCTTCATCATTGGAAACCATTGAGATCCTTAATTCTTCTTAACTACAGGTGGTCCATAATTCTTCAAAGGTGGGAGCTACCTTCCAACTATTGATACCTGCAACAAATTCACCCCAAGAGGGTGGAAATCCTAATAGATCAGCGATCACCATTTATTTATCTGAAACAATCTCATCAATGGCTAAGAGATCAACCCTGAGTCTAGCTATCTTCACAAATAAGGTTGCCACAACATCTTCTTTAGTCATCTTCGCAATCCTCGGCTCATTCTTCAAACTTGCTACTTGTCCAATGTTCTTATTATTAAATAGCTTCGAGAAGTATTCATACATTTCCTGGGCATGATTAATGTTAGCTATGAAAGGGAAAAGAGTTTCCTTTATCCCTTCTATAATCAGAGACATGGACACCAATTCTAATTCCCTGTATTTTGCTTTGTCGGCATCACTTTCTTATTTTTTAGACTTATTTACATTTCCTCTTACCAAGTCTTACACCTTGTTCTTCTTGAGGATTAGGTCAATCCTCTTCTTCCAGGACCAAAAGTTAGAGGTTCCTTCAAGTTTTTTCTCACCCTTGATTGATTTAGACATCTTCCTTGAATATAATAGACTCCTTCCCTGATATAGTACCTATGAATGATCAAGTTCTTAAGACTGCCTTTTTATTCCTTCTTCACCAAAGCTCTAATTCCATGTTAGAAAATTAAAAAGGCAGTAAATTTTTTCTTGTTTTTGATAATTATTTTTTATGTTTCTTATTATTATGATTCTTTATATCTTCTTTCTTTAGTTCATCAAGTAATTACTAAATGTGGCAATACATAAAACAATAGACACCAGATGTAGGCACATGCCAAGGAAAAACCCCCCTCAAGGGGAAAAATCAGTCAAGATAATTCTTCCTTTCAATAGTATTCTTTGAGACTCTTCACCCTAGACCAATAATATACCTTCCCTCCACACCAAGTTAGCCTCCCAAAATTTTGACATCTTTCCAGCAACTTCGACTATGAAGCAACTTACGACAACTCGCAACTTCCGGCAACATTGAAATTTAGAAGACTTCGATCTCCCAATCTAGGAAATGAAACAGAGAGAGAGACCAAAATTTCTATTTTCCTTGTCTCCTTATACTTCCCCAAACTTGCATTCACTTCGGTTTCCTGAAAACAGGCTTCTCAACCTTTCCCAGCTACAAGTGAACTTCACACTTCTACCTGCAACAACAAATTTGTGCACTTCTTCCTAGCTATAAGATAATTTGAACTTGTGTGTGGGAATGATGCTCCAAATGAGTTCTATGAGATTCCTTTTATAGGCTTCTTATGGGGTCGAATAGGGTCCTTAGGCTGATTTGATCTTCTTTTAGGTTGACATGGTGTTGAGGTTACATAATTCATATTTGACTCAATACTTTAACTTTTTTGCATGATTCAAAAGCCAAATAAGGGTCTCTTTAAATGTACAATGACTCTATGGACTTAGAATAAATTGTAGAAGTTGTTAATGGGGATTTTGACCTAAAATAGGCAACCCAAGCATGAAACCCATGCTTTAAAAATAATAATAATAAAATTTATTTATCATTTTTACAAGTACATTACATGCACCTGGATGCAGGTGCTTTCGAGGCTTAATCAATGCGGGCTCATGTCAAGCCGGCAGTTGGATTTGCACCTGGCAATCTTGCACGGCCTTCAATCTCCTCCCGTGGATGAAATGAATCACTCTCAGTACCGGCAGTTCTTCAAGCATTCGGAATTGAATGTGCTCCCTGTTCGAGACTTTTCGCAGGTTGTTATATTCATGTCTTCGTCTATGGTTTCGGCTGTCATTCTTCTCGAGTCTCTCTTCATCAGCCTGTCCTTATTCCTGCATCCTTGTGCTGCTCTGGTAGCTTGGTGGTTTTTCTGGGGTAAGCTCCTTACCTAGCTTGCCCACCTTCGATCCTGCTCTGTCTAGCCCTATTCATCTCTTCCCTCAGGTCTCTTTGTTCTCTTGACGATGGTGCATTGTCGTGGTTTCTCTTGCCGTGGAGGCAGCGGTGGAAATCGCGGACATTCTCAGCCTTCTCCCTAGAACATCATACCTTTGGCTTCAGCTTCCCCGTCCTCTGATCATGGTAAGCCATTCCCGCATAATTCATTCCAAACCACCCACTTTAAATTTCACAGTCGTCTCAACCGACTGATTCTCTCAGCTAACATTACTATCATTTTGGCTGAGGAAGAAGACATGCCTAGTGCCCCTGTCCATACCTCACCCCCGCAGTCTTAGGATGATAGCGTGCTCCAGGGAGATGAGGTAGGAACTGTGTTTAATCATGGTGACTTGCAGGTTTAGGGGAACGTTCCTGAGGTCCCTAAGCCTCTAGAAGATAATGCTAAGGACAGTTTGGCCATGGTCGATCCGGCGCACCCATCAGATTGCAATTTGTGCTTGGCAGCTCCTCTAGGTGGTAGCGACACGGGCGCCGGGGACAATGTCGATGACATGTGGATGGGCTCTCCTTGCGGGTGGAGAAGGATGCTCGGGACCCTTTACAAAATGCATGATGCCTTCGGAATCGCGCCTACTGTTGCAGTTTCTCTTCTGGTTCTTCTATCCTATGTGTTATGTTATTCTGGCTTTTGTCAACATGTTTTGTATCAGGTCTTGGCTCGGCATAGATATCAGCTCTCATGGTCATATGCTCTGTATCAGGTCTTGGCTCGGCAAGTTTATCAGGCCTTTGTTTTTGTTCAGTTTTGCATATGGTTATCAGGGCAGCACAGAAATTATCATGGCTACAGTTCTCATATGCCCTGTAATGTTGTTTACCACCTTGGCCAGCATTTTTTGTATGTACGGATTCTGGGAATTATGTATTGGGTCATCTCAATCCGGGAATTGGGTTATCGGGTTATCTGGTCATCTAGTTATCTGGTCTTATGTTCTCTGGGTCAGTGTTGTTGGATGGCTTCGGCCTCCTCTGAGGTCTTGACCTCCTTGTAAATATTTTCTCTTTATTAATAGATTTAGCCTTTACTTAGAAAAAAAAAAAGTACATTACATGATGGCTCAAGTACAGTATTGACTACCAAACATAGTTACATTTTCCAACATCTTTTTCCCTGAATTTTATTTCAAAAACAATAATCTCACATTTATGCACTGATATCAAACCACATAATAAGAGTATAAAAGTCAATAAATGGATTCCTGACTAATTAACTTACATGAGATGATCACATATATAAGTAATTAATTTAGTAATACATATTTATAAAAAGTAAATGGATTGAAAATCAAATCGACCACATAGAACTCATTATCAATTAATTCTAGTTTGTTTTAAAAAAATATTCCTTTACTTACATTAAGATCTTAAATAATTTCAAAAGTACAATATATTCATAAACTTGTATCAATGCATATAAATAAATATAATTCAATAAATAGGTTAATGTGTTGTTGACTTCTATTACATTGTTTCCATTAGAATTAACTTATTTAAGAATTTAACTTTACAAATTGTTAATGTGGATGGGAAAATCAAATGTCATATGATGTACAAACTATTTAAACCATTTATGACCCATCTCTTAAGTAACTCTGAATAGTCCATTTTTTCTTTTTCTTTTTTCTTTTTTACATGGAATGAAGGCACGAGAAACACCGAAGTACTTCCCACATTTGTTGGATGGTCCACTAGGTAAATCATCAACCCTGATTATGGGGCCTCGTCGGAAGAGAATCAAACAGAGTCAAACCTGTTATCAACAACAAATAGCAACAATATCATATAACTTCACATCTAGCTCTAGACCACTTGAGCTAACCCTTGTGGCCTAGTAAATAGTCCACTTAATATTCATTATAAATTAATTATTCCATGTTATTATGAAAACATTTTGTTTTACATGAAGTTTGATTTCAAAAACAACTATGTCATATTTATACACTCTCATTAAACCACATGACAGGAAATGAAAGTCAATAAATGACTTCCTAACTTATTGACTCATATGAGATGATTGCATACAAAAATAATTGATTTACGAGAACATGAGGGTTAGAAAGAGTTATGGATTTAAAATCAAATTCCTTCAAATTTAAAGATTTTGAAGTCACTAATATATGTCTCATCACCCATTAGTCTAAATAGTCTACTTGACACTTATTATCAAGAAATTCTAATATTTGTTATTGGTAGCAATGATTCATAGTTTATGGCTATTATATCACATTAATACATTTATATTAATCAATATAAATAAGTACAATTTGATAGCATAACTTTGTATCTTGTTGACTCATACGATATAATTTCATTTTATTTAAAAATAAAAAGTTATAAAAAGCTATCAATGAACAATGAAATGAAATTCCTTACAATTCAAAAAGTTCAAAAACGTAAATCATCCATCATATAGATTTAATGAAATCTAAAAACTCCACTTAGCGGTCATTATCAATTAATTGCATGCCTTTTTAAGAAATGAAAAATTATTTACAATGTAGTTTGATTTTAAAAATTGTATATCACATTTATACACTCATATTAACACATTTTATAAACAATTAAAAGTCAACCACACACTTTGTGCCTTGTTAATTTCTAATATGATGTGATTGCAATTACAAATATTAATTCATTTAAGTATATACAAATTTACCAAAATTTGTGAATTTGGAAATTAGATATCTTCTAATGCAAAAAGTTAAAATCATTCACCTATGACCCATTACCTATCCCACATTTCCTATTAGCTTGAATAGTTCACGTAGCATTTATCAACTAAATTATCTATAATTAGTAAGAGTTGTACCTTTATTTACATTGAACTTTATTTAAAAATTCACATTTCACATTTATATATGAGTATCAATGAATATAAGTAAATATAAATCAATAAAAGTAATGTTTTGCCTCAATTGATCATATAAGATGATTTTAATGACAAATAATTCATTTAAGAATGCAAATTAAAATAGACACACATTAGAAAAATAAATCCTTTGTACAACAAATTCAATGCAAAAACGATTATAAATAATAATTATAATAATAATAATGTATATTAGTATAATTTTTAATTCCCATATATTTTAAAACAAATAAAAATCATACAAATTAATTCACAAAAAACTATGTCAAAGTTACATTAAAAAAATCAAATGATCTTGTAAGCAAATTTATTAGAAAAATTGTCTTCATCCATTACAATGAAGTATGTGTTCTATTGAAAATTCAAATATACTCATGTTTCTCTTTGATACAATGAAATGACTTAAGAAATGGAAATAAAACATACATAAGCCAAGTATCATGCTCTTCTCATGTATAGTATTTTATTAAGATGTGATTTGACCAATATCTGGCAAACTGAGAAGGATGTGTTTATGTATCTATCAACAATACATTTTATTCTTTATATTTATCTCCATATTGGGACCACACGTCAATCAATCTTTTCTCATGGAATTGTATTGTTCTCCCAGCTTTAACTTTTGTTTGCAAATGGTAACAAGACTTGCTCCATATGAATTTAAAGTCCCCTATATCAACATTTGATTTTTCAAGTACTTGTGAGATGTACTTGTCAATGAAATCTAATATCCATATTGCAACATTCATAATTGTTCAAGAAATATTTTAATACTTACGACTAAAAAAATAGGAGCTATCACCAACTAGTTCTCTTTGAATATGACAACTTGGTTCATCTCCAATTTATGATTAGAAGAATACTTCTTCCATTTCAAAGATCATCAACATCTTTTAACTTACATTAATTCCCATATGCATCTACACTACAACCACATATATGACATTAACATATATCCACTACACGACGTCATTACTTAAGAATATCAAAACATATAAATAATGATATTATTATATATTATATTTTTTTTCCATTTACAACAAAGCAAATTTTACGAGTTAAATGAAAATAAAAGAAAATATTGTTACAATGGCCCCATTCAAATGAACAAATTAATGATATGTCTAGTTAATACATACAACCTAATACATTTATTTAATTTGTCTGAAACAAGCATTACATGAATAGATTGACCCACCATTTAAATGGTTGATTTTAAAAGCTAGAATTATTTGTTTAATTGCAATAGACAAATATAATTACAATTCCTCAATTCAAGTAAACAAACTAATTATATTTTAATCTTCACATAAAACGCAATATGTTTTTTAAATTTCAAACATTCTAATTAATTATATATTATTTTCAAAAGTATATACTTAGTTGCTTTTGGTGCTTATTTTAGTGCAATATCTACTTCTATTGTTGGTGCTACATACAACCTAATATAATTTTTTAACTTTTGTGAAAAAAGAGAAGTTATAAGAACACAATGAACCATCCTTCAAATCAGTAATTTTTAAGAGATCTAATGACAAGGTAAACCATAATTAAAAAATCATTGAAATGGCCTAAATCAAGTAAACAAACCAGTTTTCTAATAATTTTTACATACAACATGGTCCATTTTTCAAATTTCTATAAATTTAAAAATAAAAATAAAAATAAAAATCTATAAATTAAAAAATTTGATACAAATACTTTTAAACCATTCAACTAATAAATGTCATTAACACAATATCTTACTATAAATAAAAGAATTCAAAATTATTTTATTTCTACTAATATATTGGTATCATGAAATACAACTCAACTCAAAAAATAAGGGCTATAAAATACAATAATAATTCATGATGTGTCATGAATCTCACTTGCACCATAGTCCTTAGAATTTGAAAGAATTTGTATAGAAATATTTCACAAATTTCAAATGAATTAAAAAGAATCATAGATATAAAGATATTATGAAATCACCTTTTACAACATCTCATTTCACACATGCATAAGAATAAGGAATTTCAAACCATATGCAAGTTCACTATAAGAAAATGGTAGCTCAAACTTCATTAATCAACATTCATTTATTCACATAATGCCTAACCATTTGTAGCAAAATATAAACTAATTTTGAAAAAGTCATACAATTTAAAGCATATTTTAGTGGTAAATTTCCTAAACTTTCTTCTCCCTTAGATGCTTCCTTTGAATTTTCTTTCGCTTCATTGTCCATGATTTCTGAAAATAAAATTACGAAACTATTCTCAAATTTTCTAATATTCAAAAAATATGAATTATAAATACTATCATTCTTTCGTCATTATATTTGTAATAAAATAAACAAGAGTAATAAAAATGTTACATGGAAAAAGAAACTTTAGCACACACTAGATTTGTGTTAGAACTCCTTCTTGCACAAACAAAACCACATTGCATAGTGAAACAAAATTAGTGCATGGTAAATTTGTTTTACCTTGCAATGTCTGTGTCTATGCTAGAAACAAATCTAAGATGTGCTAGTTGTGTTTTACCATGCAATGCTTGTGTTTATGCTAGAAGGAAATCTAGTGCATGTTAGATTTGTGTTACTTTGCAATGTCGGTGCTTGTGTTAAAAACAAATCTAGCATGCACTAGATATGTTATACCTTGTAATGCTTGTGTTTCTACTATAAATAAATCTATCTTGCATTATATTTCTTTCACCCTACAATGCTTGTGTTTACAATTTTGTTTTACCCTACTACTTTTGTGTTTTGTCTTACACTAGATTTGTTTCACCTTACAATGATTTTGTTTTATCCAAGATTGATTGTGTTTGTGCAAGAAATAAATCTAGAGCATGTTATATTTTTTCTACCCTGCAATGTTTTTGTTCGTGCTAAAAACAAATATGGCACGCTAGATTCGTTTTTACCCTACAATGTTTTTTTTTGTGTTTTTCCTTACAATAGATTTGTTTTCCCTAAAATGCTCTTGTTTATATTATAAGCAAATCTACCATGAGTTATATTAATTTTCTTTGACCCTGCCATGCTTGTGTTTGTGTTAGAAAAAATTTAGTGCGCACTAATTTGTTTTACCCTACAACTATTCTGTCCGTGTTAAAAAAATCTAGAGTGAACTAGTTTTGTTTTAACTTGCAATGTTTATGATTATGTTATAAACAAATCTAGTGTGCACTAGATTTATTTTACCTTGCAAATCTTATTTTTGTGCTAAAAAAAAATCTAGTTCACACTAGATCTGTATTACCTTGCAATGCTTGTGTTTGTGCTTTCACTAAAATTTGTTTAAGCTTGCAATGCTTATGTTTATGCCACAAGGAAATCTAACACATGTTAAATTTCTTTTACTTTGTAATGTTGGTGTTTGTACTAGAAACAAATATACCATCCAGAACCTCTTTTTTACCCTACAATGATTATGTTTGTACTAGAAACAAATATATTGTGTGCTAGATTTGTTTTACCCTCTGATTCTTTCATTTATGCTAAAAAAAATCTAATGCGCACTAAGTTTTATTTACCCTGAAATGTTTGTGATTGTGCTACCTTGCAATGCTTGTGTTTGTGTTTTTTCTTGTTTTTTTTACTAAAATTTGTTTTACCTTGCAATACTTATGTTTATGCTAGAAGGAAATATAACACATGTTAGATATATTTTACTTTATAATTATGGTGTTTGTACTAGAAAGAAATATAACAGGTGTTACATTTGTTTTACCCTACAATGCTTGTGTTTCTACTAGAAACAAATTTAACAAATGCTAGATTTGTTTTACCCAACACTGATTTTATTTGTACTAAAACAAATCTAGCACATGTTAGATTTTTTTTACCCTACAATGCTCTTATTTTTGCTAAAAACAAATCTAGCACACATTATTCTTTCTTTAACCTAGAATTCTTGTTATTACTGCGGATCCCACCTAGCTTGATGTGTAACACTGCAAATTCAGCAGCACTTTGCATCATGACTTATTTCACTGCTTCTACCAACTTCTATTTTGTTGGTCCTTCCACTACTAGGTGCATTGTCCTTTGTGTCCGTTGCAGCACCTTTAGCTTTTCATGGAGTAACAGTGTAAGTTGGTAGGCTTCCTCTAGCCACGACTGTAAAAAGGCCTTTATAAGGGCCTCTTTTCTTTGAAATACTTCTATCTTTTCTTGCAGGTATTTGCCTTCCTGTAACTTTGCGAGTGTTTACTGGCGCAAAAGTATGTGCAGTCGCTCGGAATTCATCATACTTCTGATGTGTCTCTCTGAAATTGGTATTCAGCCTTTGCAAGTTCAGGTCCTCCTACAAGTTCATCCACAACTCCATTTCTTGGTCAAACATCCATGCATAGTCTGTGACTACAGTATCCATTGTGTTCATATTCTCTTTGATCACTACTCTACAGTGCTCCCAAACCTTTGGCAGAGCAGTGGGATGCAACTTTAGCTACAGTTCATATATCTTCATTTGAAAGTCGAAAGTAACCTTGCCAATCTCATCCTTTGATGCATGAACCATAGAAGCCAATTTTCTCACTTTTATTGAAGCTACGACATGCTCTGGGATGTTCAATTATGGAACTGTCTTGCAGCTAACTTCGTGTCTATATCTCTTCTTTTTCTTTCATCACATAAGCGTTCTCCACAAACATCTTCTCATTATTCACCTTGAACTCACTGATGACTATGACGGTGCACTACTCCCTGATCCTTAACTCATCTGACACCCCCTAGTATAATGGATAGATAGTTTGAATTGGTAGCATGGCCAACTTGACTCCCTTATCCTTCATTGTACCTAGCATAGCATGGTCCTCCTCTGACTTCACGTGAACAAACCCTTCTAGTAAAGGTATCACTTGGATGTCTAGAGTCTATTCCAATTCCTGCTACTGTTTTTCTTCCTTGCACCAGGCTTGCTTGCACCCCACTTGCTTGCCCAATGCTCGCTTGAATCCTATCAGTCTGGATCTGTAGGTCCCACAGATTCTTTTGGACTCTCCCCAACATCTGCATATACTTTTGCTCGAACTGTTGCAAGAACTCTATTGTGGTATCGTAGAACTTATCACCGATTTCATCAATATCCCCTTCTGTAAGGATCATCGGGTCGATGCACGTCTGCTTATCTGAATTATGATTTTTGCATTCCCCACCAGTCTGCTCCTCTTTGTGCCTCTTCAAGGTGAAGGGAGTGCTCTGATCCTCTCCACTGCCTCCTTCCTGCCTTGAAAGTTCTGCTTATTCGTGTGTTGTGAAGCCAAATCTTTGAATTCTTCTATATATGTGTGTTCTTTCTCAACATGTTCTTTTGCAGTGCACTCTTTCTCGGTAGTTACCTTAGTAGCAACTTCCTTCTTCTTCTACTTAGCCAGAGCTTGTGTGTCCTTTTGAGCTGCTTCCTTACGCTTCCACACAACAGCGCTCTCTGCACCTTTGCTTGTACCTACACCAAACTCTGTGGGTTCTTGCCACTCTACTAGACAACTCCCTATGATCTCCTGCATGTCCATCTCAGATACCAAATATGGCAGCTTATGCCATAGGTGCTTTGGGTCCTTTTGTACCCTCATTGAAACATTGTGGAAATTGGACTTGAACTTTGTGAAGGCCATCAATTTCTCGAACAAGGTTGGGGACAACCTTGGCCTCTGAATGATAACCATTCAAAGGTCCATCTCCTTCAAGATCTAGAAAAATTCTGACTCCTTAATCCTTTTTGGATCCTTTTTTACCTGTAGCAAAGCAAACCCTGCTGCCTCGGGTAAATCTTCCAGCTACGGGGAAACTGACTATCCTTCGACAATCTCCAAGCTACTAAAACAATAGACAGTAAAAACCATGCATAGTGGAAGGGCTTGATCTCTTCTCAAGCTTCATAGTAGTTTGTGAGGAACTCCTTGCACATATACTTCACCCATTTGTATTGAACTCCCTTCACGCGCTGGGCATATAGCGATACCACTGACGTCAAAACTTCGTCCCTGTGACATTTCCTCATGATTTTCCCTGCAAGAATCTAGGTGGCGAAATGCACCGTCTGGTCCTAAATAAAGAGAATAGAATATCTGTGTGACTTCTTAACTAGACCATATTTCACCTTCATATTATCTGCTAACTCATTTTCACCACTTTTCTCTCCAAACTCCTTGGCAGGGTTCGTCCCTTTGTAGGGTAGCTTTCTGATCCAATGAGTTAACATGTCTGTGATTGGAATGGGATCCCCAAGCTAGAGGCACCCATCATGAGCCATCGTGAGGAGTTGGCACGCACACACTATGTTGATAGTCGACATATGAAAATGCAGCACGCAGAGCATGTGTAGCAACCCTGCCTGCTCAACACCTTTGACCCACTTCATGGGTTCCAACCGCGTAACCCCAGTCTCTTCGTAGTATATTTTCATCATATACTTGCTAGTCGCCAAATGTGGGAACATTTCATGGTCCGCGAGGTCCCAATCCTCCATTTTCAGCATTGGAATAGGTGTTAATGTTGGGCCTTCAAATTCCACCTGTTTAGGCAACAGGGGTGTTGAAACTAAGAATTTCCCTGAATCAGGGTCTTTGGTAACCTTATCTTTTCCCTTCCGCAGAGGGATATACGTGGGGAGTTGTGAGAGAGGCTTGACCTCTTCGGAATCCAACTCCTCCACGCCCTGGTATTCCTCCTCCAAATCAACCACTTTCTTGGGCTATTTATCTTTTTTCTCCTTCTATCGCACCTACGAGTTCTTCCTCGGTGAATGTCTCACTAGCATCAACTTCTTCTGTTTTTCTTTGGTAGCAGATTGCTTCATCCTAGGTGACCGCGGTGCCGTAGGCACAGGGGTTGTAGCTTCCATACTTGAGGTCTCAGGGCTCGGCGCATCGGAAACAACAACTTTGGAACTTACGGCTTTTATGAGTTTTGTAGCAATCATTCGTTCTATGAACAGCTCTCAGGCTTCTGTGGACTAATTTGCAAACAAGGGGCATGTCACGAAATCCTCCCAGAATTGATGACTCATAAGCTTCAAACAACAAAGCACCCAGACAACTCGCAGAATGAAAAGTTTTCTTCGGTGGACCAACATGCTCAATTTATAGGAGGTTTTGAATTCAAATCTGACCATTCCTCCCAATTTCTTATCATTAATGCATATTTGGTAGCAGATCTCCAAATATTTTCACCATAATTGGCGTCTACCCGCTCCTCTTAACTAATTTTTGGCCATAAAATCATGAATAGTAACTCCAATGGTTACCTTTGGACCCATCTTCATGGCACCATCCTCCATGGCACGGTTCATCCAGAATAGCTTCACCTATCACACTCCTGTCATCTATCGTGCAGCCTCCCTACCACATTCTTCACTTAGTCGAGCAGTGTAGTTTATAGTCCCACAATCCCTTGCATCTTCCTAGATTACTAAGACTATCCTACTTCCATATATTCATTGCGCAGGGGTAGGATACCTTGTGCACAACTTCAATCTACTTCCATTCACTTTTCCAGGGAATTGTTCCCCATTCAGCTTCATGAGCTAAACTGCGCTACTATCCGTGATCTCCTTAAATAAACCAAATACCAAAAATAAACCATGCTTCAATGCAAATTTCCTTCTCTTCAAACAAATGAATTAAATTAATACCAAAAAAAAATCAATAAAACAAAGTCCAACCCATGGCATGTGTTATAAAATCCACGACTCATAAGCTTGTATATTTAATAAAGGTAGGGCAGAAGATAAAAATGAAAGTTTGAAGTCACAATTTGATGGCAGCTTGAACATGGCACACTGGTGAAAAATCGGTGGCTTCTCTACATGGCTTATCACAACTTCAAATTCATAGTTGGGCTTCAGGCCTTCAATACAACGAATTTCCTTTTCTTTTCCTTTTCTTCCAAATAAACCATGCTTCAATGAAAATTTTCCATCTATGGTCCTTCAAAATCATTATTTCATACTCGTGTTAGATGATGGAGGATTCCTTAAGGCCTCCCTTCTAACAAGTCTTGACCCATCGACCTCAGCACCTTATCTAGGATAAAGACTAGAGTCATTATTAGTACCTTGAGGCTTGTATGCCTTAATGACAGGCTCTCTCGCCAGCAATCATGGGAATACACCAATGTCCCTTGATCGTTGGATCTTGCATGTGGCTCGACATCAGCTCATCTATTCGCACTTTGCAAGATGTACTTGGGTACCTTAGCACTCATTGACATTAATGGTGAGTTTGCCTCGCATTGGTTAACGACATTCATCAATGGTCGGTAATCCAATGACTTCTTTCCATGTTCAACATCGACACATTTATTCACATGGAAAGAATTGTGCCACGATATGGAACGACATGAAGACTATATGGTTCAGTAGCAGATTCAACAATAATAAAGGATCCACATTTACGACTTCATCCATCATGTATGCAACCAAGACACAGATCACATTATTGTATTCTCCATTCCATGATTCAGTAGGAGCTACACTTTTCTACATATACACAATTTGTCCACTTAGGTAAGTAAAGTTATGTTCTTTTCTAGCTTTCTATCATACAATTCTTTTAATACTAAAATTATAATTTTTGGAAAATGTTTCACCATGTTCATTCACATTCACATTCACCATGTTCATATTCACATTCATACTCCATTATCACCTTCCATATGTCATATATGTCCTTTCTACACATATCATCCTAACCAACATACTTTCTCCAAACAATTACTATTACATTATGATTCAAACGTTACATGTTTTGCAAATAATGATCGAAGAATCAATGGTTGATTAAATGTTTTCAAAGTCTTTTGATGCAACATAAAAATAGTGAAAGTATTGTTACACAAGAACCAATACTAATCAAATTTTGGTTGTCACACAAGAACCAACTAAAATAATATGTTGCAATCAAATGTTTTTCAAGAAAGAAGACTTTGTAGAAAGGAACAAAGTTTTCAAAAAGAAAATCATGTGAAGTTAAAAAAATCAATATCAACCAAAGTTCATGTAAAAGCAAGACAATTTAAAAGATCAAATCATGATCAATGTAATAGATTGCATGAGGACATGAAATAACTTAAGTTGGGGGGTATGTTGGGCTGCCAAATTAGCATACATTTTCACTCCATTTTCACCTTTATCCTCATTTTGTCACCTCATTTCATCACATTATCATTACATAACCATATATTTCCATTACCATATGGGTTTATATTTTCATTTTCCAAAGTTATTAATTTCAAGTATTTAAAGTGAATTTATGATTAAAAGTTAGAAAAATAACATGTATTTTCTTATACCTAAAGGTGGAATGAGTTTGGTGACATGTGTAGGCGATTTGGAAGGTTCCAAGATACTCTTATGTGGCCTCCAAGACTCAAATTCGAATTCTCTTGAAGATTTGGGATAGGGGTCAAGCATATCTCATGGAAAAAAATCATGGATAAAGAAATATGTGTCTCATATTGGTTGTAACCATATGAGGGATTAGTGGATACCCATTAATTAGTTAGTTGCTTAAATTTTTGTATAAATAGGAGCACCTCCTCCATTCCAAGAAGAGGACTCTTGGAGCATGTATCCAACTTATGATGGAATAGAATAAAGCTTCATTTTACATAAATTTCCATTCTATAGTTTTAGATATAAATTTTCTTAATGTAGTATATGGAATAATTTGTCACTTTGTTCTTACGAGAATTGAGCTCACTCTAAAAGTATTAAAGAAACATTTTATTTCATAATAGATCTTATTTCATTTAATTGCCTAGATGTTTGAGGATTTGTTTGTGATTGATGAATGAGTTTTAAATTAAAATCTTATCAGCATATGAGGGGACAACCAAGGGTCTAAGTTAGGCTCTCTCTCTATTTGATTTGCATGATAATTTAAATTCATTCTTTTTCTTTTAAGTTTCAAGTTATTTCATTTCTTATGCTTATGAATGAATCTTAGTTTAGTTTGGATCAGTATACGAGGGAACAATCAAGGGACTAAGTTAGTCTCTCTCTTTATTTGAATCTAAACGATAATTAAAATTCATTCTCTTGTATTTATTTCAAGTTTATGGTTTTATGTAATCAATGATTTCTTTTCAATCTATAATATTGTAGGGAAGGACAACCAGGACCTCCTCAATTAGGAGCCTCTTCCCTTGCATATTATATTGAATCATAAATCATTTAGTTAGAGATAGAGTTAATTGCCTACTCCTGCATATATTTTGCTAGCATCATCACAAGCTTACAAGTATCCCTGGTTGATAATTTAATGAAATAAATTTAAGCAATTAAATTTCCCAACACAATCCTTCACTAGCTGCACTTCTACCCACTTGGTTAAATACTTAGTTGCAGTAATAATATACCTCATGCCCGTCTTCTTTCTTGGTGTTTGTATTGGACCTATAAATTCAATGGCCTATTTATCAAATACTTGCAAATGAGACCTGAGGATTTAAAGGCAACTCATCCCTTTGTGAAGGCTTCCCCATCATTTGGCAAGCATCACATGCCTTGTAGTATGCCTTAGTATCCTTGTGTAATGTCGGCCACCATAACCCAGTGCACAAAATCTTCTGCGTGGTCGCTTTCCTTGCATAGTAACATCCTTCCACTCCTTTGTGGGATTCAACTAGGATACTAGAGCATTCGAACTCCGGAACATACCTTCACATATCTCATTCATTCCCATATTCTACAAATGACCCGCAATCACTGAAAAGGATGCGACACAAACTACTAACTCCTTCTTCTGTTGAGTGGAATATCGTCCAGAGTTCTTCCCGTTGTTAAAAAGTGAATGATATCACCAAAATTATTGTCTGTGATGTGCACTGCAAAGAGATGCGCATCCGATAGTCCTTCCTTCAAACTGTTTGGTTCCTCACCAATGTCAATCCCTTATAGATGGTCTGGACCTACATTCAGTCTTCCAATTTTCACAATCACTTCAAAGTCATACTCCTAGAACAATAGTAACCATCAGCATATCCCCCCCCAACATAGGTTATTGACCAGGTACTTCAGCGTGGTGTGATCTGTATACATTTTGAAGTGCCCACCCAACAAATAATGCCTAAACTTATGCAGTGCGTAGACCATTGCCAGCTCTTCGTGCTCTGTGCTGGAGCAATTCTTCTCAGCTTTAGATAAATTTCTGCTCGCGAAATCTATCGGATCATCAATCTCTTTTTCACATGCCTGTGTTAATACTGCTCCTAATGCAATGCAAGAGGAATCTACATGCACATGGAACTCCTTGCAGTCAAAAAATACCAAAACAGGCACTGTCACCATTTTCTCCTTAAAGACATCCAAACTATGCTGACAGTCTTCATCCCAACAAAAAATCACATCTTTCTTCAACAGTTTCTCCATCAGCATGGTTATCTAAGTATATGATTTGATAAACTTCCTATAATACCGAGTGTGCCCCAATGTCACGCGCAGTTGTTTTACATTCCTAGGAGCCTCCAAATTAACAATCACAATGATATTCATAAGGTCTACCATCAATCCATGCTTACATATGACATGGCCAAGCAAAATCCCAAAGGGCACACAGAATATGCCTTTCTTTAAGTTCAACGCCATCTGATACCTTCAACATGTATCTAGCATGAGGCATAGACCCATAACATGGCACTTCACAAACCCAAACACAGACCAATCATCAAAATATACCTCTAGGAACTTATAATTAAACTCTTTGAACGTCACGATCACAACTCAGGAAAATATTGCAGGCGCATCCTTCAAGCTGAATGGCATAATTGTATAATGGAAGTAACCCCACTTAGTTGCGAAGGCTTTTTTGCTCCAATCTTCTACTGCGATATTTATTTGATGATATCTCGAAAAACCATCAGTAAACGAATACGTCTCATGTCCGCCAACATTCTATAATACTTCATTAGTAAATGGTGTTGGAAACGGATCATGTACACAGGCATCATTCAGCTTCCGCAGATTTACGCATATGCAGATTTCACCTTTCTATTTCTTTTCTTGGGCCACCATTGGGCTTAACCAATCTGATTCTTCTACCAACTCAATAATACTGGCCTCCAACATCTTATCCAGCTCTTGGTGCACATTCTCCTTATATTTTGGATTCAACCTATAATTCCTTTTCTTAACAAGCTTTCCATCCAGCTTCAAAGTGATCCTCATAACACCTAAATCACCGATGGTTCCTTTTAAATCTGAAAACTTCATTGGGAATAAATCATGGTACTCATGCAACACCTCAACTACCTTATCAACCGTATCTTCATCCCAATATTCTCCTATATTCACAAATTTAGGTTCTTCTTCAGATCCAATGTTTATTTGTCGAGTTTTCAACAACTCAGATATATCCAGGTTCGCCACCTTCAGTCCTTCAACCTCGCGTTGTCCTTCTATTTCTAGAATGGTAATATTCTGTGGATCATCTTCTTCTTCTTCAGCAGTCACTTTATAACATTCTAGTGCATGGTGGAGCTATGTGCTCCAATCTGGTTGAGTCCATTCTATCAGTTCCTTCGACATTCTGAATTTAGCTTCTTTTATCTCCTGTATCACCTCATCAATTCTCTCAAACCAATCCTCAAAGCTAGAATTTAATAGAAAAATATCCCTTAAAATGTCCCATTCATTCGTGCAATTGCAAAGCTCCATCTCCAGATACCAGTTCATTGGGATGGTGTTTACTGTATTATAGAAAATATGCACCCATTCTAGTTGTGGTTTTGTTCCAAACACCTTATTCCATCGTTCCAAATGATCATGCGGATCATCCTTCCCACTGTATTTTTCTCTCATTCTACTATTAGCATACCCAAACCTTAACTTCATCATTCTCCTGTATTCTTTCCAGTGAACAAAGTTCTCCTTGTGTGTACCCCACCAATGGGTAGGCGTAGCACACAGCACCAATTCCAGTGCCTAGAATCAATGCTCCTATGGTACTTCCCTTTCAAATCCATCTCAAAGTAGTTCCACATAAGTTAACCCATCATAATGCGGAAAGTTTCTTACCTCAGTTAAGAGACACTTCAGTGATTTGGTCATCACATTGTAGCGGAGCGTAGATACTTCATGTAACCAATCCTGTCAGTGTTAAAGCTCCTCATCCGAATCTGAGGTGTAGGATCTATCCCTATCCCACGCAATTTTTCCATCAACTGTAGGATTGATCCAATCCTCATCTCACATTGTTATCTTGTATATCTAGTTCAGATAATCATCACTTTCTACATAGTCATGGACAGGTTCAGTATAATGCACTTCTTTTGCAGGGTATAGTGGCATTACAACCCTGAGCGACTTCCTTTTGAATGCCATCTTCCACTTATTCAAATTGATTACCCCATTCATATCAATAGACCATTCAATCCCTAGCAGCACAGGGTATGGGTTACTATCATCAACTATTTCAATGACCTCAAAGTCAGCTAGCGCGCTCACTCCCTCAATGTCCACTGTTACACCATATAAGCACCCCATTGGAATAATCTTTTGTTGATTTTCCATGTGCAACTGAATAGGAGACCACTGCAACGCAGGTCTCCCCATCCTTTCCCATGCCTGATTAGGCAGGACATTTGCATCAGACCCCAATTCCAGAATTACCTGGTCCATTTCATATTCGCCTATGTTATGTTCTTGACCTACAAGAAATTCTAGAATGCCAAATATGTGAAGAAATACAACCCAAAACACAAAATAAAATGAGAAAAACAACAAGTATTTTATTATTCAGAGATAAAAGCAATTTTCACTTGCCTCTTCAAGGGGGCAACCTCCAGCAGAGCAGAGCTCGATTACAAAATAAGACTCGATGATCTTTCCCTTATAACTACAACTATTTATAGCTAAACGACCTTCAACAACCTAATAACTAGTGTTCCTTTGCATAACATGGTTTAACCACTTTATTTATTAATTATGGACTGTTGCAGCTAACTGTGGTCCCTTTCTTAAATGTGGGTCAACCACTTACAATTATTAATATGGGCTTTATTGACTCTTTAACTAACTATAACTAGGACTGGACCCTATTAGATAAATAAAGGGGTTAGGTTTGGACCCTAACATGCCCTCCCCCATGAAAAGCAGCCTTGACCTCAAGGCTGAAGCTACGGAAACTGCTGAAGAATAGTGAGTGGTTCCTAGGTCGCATCTTCTAGAGAGGTGTCTTTCCACTTGACAAGGACTTCCTTGATTGTGTGGTTGTGCAGATGTTGGTCTCGCGTATTGAGAACCTGTTCAGGTTGGAGTCAGAGTGAACCTTCTTCATCCAATTTAGGTAGACTTGTTTGAATTCTACAATTGTTCCCCACCACTTTCTTGAGGCATGATACATGGA